>JANEYF010000730.1:0-398981 GCA_029963845.1 Rhamnusium bicolor | reverse complement strand
CTACTAAAGGGGTGCAAAGGACCGGCAACCTCCACGTTGGTGCACCCTGGACAGGCAGAGGCAACTCTGCCTGACTAATGCCGGCCGGGAGTACCAGGGCTAACCACCCTGGTACTCCTACTGCTATGGGTTCCTTACAACCTAAGAAGTGCCCCTCACAATCGACCTCAGTCGGATGGAGGTCAGGGACAGATGGGAGGGGCCTTACCGGACGGTCCAAACGATAACGACACCGCAATTGTACATGGACGCTTTAAGTGGACGAGGGAACTAAAAGATGACTTGCTGACCTGCCGCGAGAGTAGCGAACCTGAGCGAAGGGGATACATGGCGCGATTGCATGCACTTTGGTGCGAAATGCATCCAGAGCATCGCGCCTTCTCTCAACAACACCTGAGAGATCAAGTATCCTTCTTGCGCAGGACAGGTTACGTAAGGGCACCCCGTCAGCTGGAAGAACTGCCAGCCGCAGTCCCACCGCGGCAATTACCAGCTGATGGGGAACATCCTTTAGAGTTCACCGACGTAGACTTAAGGACGAGGGTTAGCCTTAACACCAGGGCTAACCTAAAGCCACAAGACCTGGCTAGAATGGACGCGGTCATCGATGAGGAAATTCCGGAGGATGTAGACATCTGGCAAATCAACTGTGCCGTGTACAACGCCGCGAAGCAACTCGTCCCCCGTGAGAGGTCAACCAATCACGGGGTCGAGAAAGCCAAGCGGCGTGTACAAAAAATCGAGGGCAAAATACAGTCGGCCAGACAACACGCTTCTCGGATCCAGAGTGTGGTGGAATATAAGACGACTGGTAGAGTCTTTACTCCCAGAATCCGGCGCATAGCAGCCGGATTAAGACGTCAACACCATACTCTAAATCTGACAGTGATGCTTACCATCAAGCAGCACTGTCTAGATAGGATCCGAGCGCTCATGGCGATAAAGAAAACATTGAAGAGGCGGGTCAGGAGTATGGAACAAAACACTTTGTTCCGTACGAATCCTTCCCGCCTCTTTCAAGAGCCACAGCGTGTTGTCGAGAATCCGCCGACTTTAGAAGATGTCGAAACCTTCTGGAAGGGAACCTACGAAACGACGCGTCCATTCAATAGCGACACTCCAGCAATAGCACACTTCGAGGCTCTGTGCCACAGACATCTTGAAGAGCCAGAAGAAGTGTGCCCGGCAATCAGTACGGAGGAAGTCCAACAAGCGCTTGTTGGTACCAAGAACTTCGCTGCCCCGGGCCCAGACGGCATTAACAACTGGTGGTGGAAGAAATTTCCTTCCACTCACCGCCGTCTGGCGCGAGTTTTCAACTTATGGTTGAACGAGGGGCAGCAGATTCCAGACTGGTTTGTCGAGGGACGTACTGTGCTTATCCCCAAAAGGGGGATCTTTCCGACCCGAGGAATTATAGGCCGATCACTTGCCTTAACTCCTGCTACAAGATATTTACACGTATCTTGTATGCTAGGACGCTGAGGTCTGTTGATCCGGTCTTCCAGCAGATACACGAACAGCGTGGTTCCAAGAAGGGCATGGCAGGTTGCAAGGACAGCCTGCTGATAGACCGCTGTATTACACAGGATTCTGTGCAATACAAGCGGAATCTATCGATGGCCTGGATTGATTACCGCAAGGCATTTGATACAACATCACATGAGCTATTGTTGTACTTGCTCGAATGCCTTGCGGTACCAGCACCACTAGTGAGATGCATAGAACAGCTGCTGCCGCTCTGGAAGACCCGCTTCACCATAACATCAGGTACACAGCGGGTTACGACAGAGCAGGTGGCATTTAGGAGAGGAGTTTTCCAGGGTGACTCCCTGAGTCCTCTCCTCTTCTGCATCTCACTGCTGCCGTTGTCTGTTGGGCTCCGCCAAACCCGCGGATATCAATGTGGGCCACCCAGCGACCGGAGGCATAAGGTCACCCATCTATTTTATATGGATGACCTTAAACTTTATGCCTCCGGAGAGCGCGAACTACAAAACGCTCTTAGGGTGGTCGAAGAATATACGCGGGCAATTGGTATGGAGTTCGGGTTGGACAAATGTGCAGTCGTCCACCTCAAGAGAGGACGATGCGGGGAATTTTCTGAAGATGCGCAGCTCGCAGACGGAAGCATCCTAAGACATCTGGATGCCGGAGAGACCTATACATATCTGGGTGTGCAACAAAAGGCACATCCAGGATGTATCACAAATAAAAAGATTCTCTCCGCGGCAAGTACAGACACCGCCTCCGAAAGATTTGGTCTTCCGAACTTTCGGGGAAGAACAAGGTGTCTGCAACTAATATGCTTGCCGTTCCGATTCTGCTCTACTCCTTCGGAGTAGTAAAGTGGAGGGTAGATGAGCTGCGTCAATTAGACAGAGATACCCGCAAGATGATGAATATTCACAGAAGTATTCATCCTAGATCGTCCGTTCCTCGTGTGTACCTCCCACGTCAACGGGGGGGCCGAGGACTCTTGAGCCTGGAGTGTACGCATGGCAGAGTAGTACTGAGTATGGCATGTAACATACTCAGGAGCTCAGATCCCCTCTTGCGGTTCGTAAAACATCATGAAACTGTAGGAGTGGGAGCAGGATTGTTCAAGGCAGCAAAAAGAGCCGCAGATGAACTCGGTCTCGCATTTGACATCAGGCGAGGAGGCCGGCGAGGTGCTGATGTTGAGTCAGTCACCGACCTTCAGCCAAATCGTCTGAAAGCCCGAATTAGAGCTGCCGAACAGGAAAATCTGTTTCGGCAGCATGTCGATAAACCCCAGCATGGTGTCTTCTATAAGAACATAGAAACACTGGGTTTATCGACCAGGCTGACCTTCGCCTTTCTAAGGTCAGCAGGGCTTAAGTCGGAGACCGAGGGATTCATTATGGCCTGTCAAGATGGTGTTATCAACACCTTGGTCTACCGTAGCCGCGTGTGGCGTGTAGAGGTTCCTGATATCAACTGCAGGACCTGCCATCAGGCGCCGGAATCGCTCATGCACTTACTTTCTGCATGCCCTATATATGCGATTTCGGCCTACATCCACCGACATAACGCGGCTTTACGAGTGCTATACTACCATCTAAGGCACTCGTACGGGGTAGACCAGACACCAGTGCTGCCTTACGTCCCCGGAGATATTGAGTCCGTTGTCGAGAACGAGAAATGCCGGATTTACTGGAACTACTCGTTCCCGACTGTCAGGCTAATCCAAGCCAACAAGCCTGACATAGTCCTCCTCGACCATCAACTCAAGGTGATGTATGTTATCGAGTTCTCGGCACCTGCGGAGAAAAACATCACCTTGAAGGAGGAGGAGAAACGGACCAAATATCGCGATCTCCGGTACGAGCTCCAAGTGCTGTACCCAGGCTACTCGGTCAAAATGGTCGTCCTTATTATCGGTGTACTCGGAGGGATAAAGCCTACGCTGCTCTCGGAACTGAAGATCATACCGGCCTGCCAAAAACCAGCCGAGTGGCTGGCAGGTCAAATGCAGAAGGCGGTCATTCTAGGTTCTCTCCGTCTGCTTAGGGCACACGATTCTGGTATCTACAGTCACTAACCCTGCGGGATGTGGGGAGTGGCTGTAGTTGATGCGCCGGCGCGACTCCCGTGAGGCGTCGGAGGCCACGGGAGGACTGACCGGCATCGGGAAACCGAAAAAAAAAAAAAAAAAAAATACCACTAAAGACATGATTCGACTTGAAATAAAGAATCTGAAAGTAAATAATGAAGCCATTTCCGGTGCAATTATAAATATAGGAAGACGTTATCAATTACGCATTGACAATAATGGTGGACACATCGAACATCTTTTATGAGATCATTTATTTATATTTAAATTTCCTAAATAAATCTTTGTTATTTATTTTGTATAAATATTTGGTTTCATTCTTCCTCACTGTAAACCACTTTGATTATTTCATTAAAGAAATGTCACTTATCAAACAAAATAGTTGTCATTTTCATAGCTCACTTTAATTATGTTAACTTTTCCATATTTACAGTAACTAGTTTCACTAAGATATTCGACGTTTAATAACTCAAAAACGGTATATAGTAGGGGTAACATATGGTATATTTTTTAAATCAAGACTAAAGGATCATTCCAAAAATTTTATAATATATGTCCCATTTAAAAAAATATTATTTTTTTTGTATCCCCTGAAATCTGTACGCTACTGTACTTTTGACAGCATTTTAACAAAATTCTGTCATAACACAACTTTTATTTAAAACTTTTTTTCTATAGGCAATAATAACGATGATAAGGGGTGGGTAATTTATAATGAATAACCCTGTACAATTTCGAGTTATGGCATAACGTTGTATTTTTTTTAAATGGGAATCATAGTTTGCTATGGTTCAGTTAAAAAAGATTTTTTTTCTCTTTCAAATTATATATCATATGTGGGGTCGCTTTTGATGTATAAGTATTTAATGGAGAAAATAATCTTTTAGTAGATTACTTTTTGCGTTTTTTTTTTATATTTATTCCAAGTGCGCTTGGGTCATCTATGACAGTGTTTATCCGTTTGTCAGTAAAATGCATATTAATAATTTATTTTCCGTTATAATTACACCCCATTTAATCGTAAAAGTGAAGAAGTCTTACGAAAATTACTAGAAATATGATATGCTAGAATGCTTTAATCAAAGTAATAACAATTGTGATATTGCATCCAAAATATATTTCGATCGCTATCCAGGAAGAAGACAACCTAATAAATCTATTTTTAAGAGGTTAAAAAGAAAATCTCATTAACTGTGGGTCCTTCAACAAGCCAAAACCAAAAAATTACAGCATTGAAGATGCTGAAGAAACTTCTACAACTGTAATTGGAATGGCGGTTGCAAATCGTTTAATTTCAAGTCGTCAAATTAAAGCTGATTCTGAGATTTCAAGACGTCGAGCTTTGGGTATTTTGAAGACACACAAATTCAGGCCTTATACAATAAGGAAACAACATCAACTGCAATCAACTGATCTTCAACGACGATTGGAGTTTTGCATATGGTATCGTCAAAAAGTCAACAAGATCCATTATTTTCTAGAAATGTATATTGGACAGATGAAGCCTATATTAGCAGTGCAGGACTTTACAACAGGCATAACGAGCACTATTGGTCTGATATGAACCTTCACCGTACCGTTGACGTGCGATCTCAAGGACGCTTTGGTTTTAGTGTTTTGTGTGTTCTACGTGGCAATCGTGTTTTAACATCATATCACATATATCAAGAAAATCTTAATGGGCAACAGTACTACGAAATCTTAAACCAGAAAATTATTGAGGAATTTATGGATAATCTACCCTTAATTGAGGCAAAAGATCTGTTCTTCCAACAAAATGGTGCACCATCTCATAATGTCAGGATCGTTTCAGAGTTATTACGGACCAGTGAGGTGGCCACCACGATCACCTGACTTAATGCCACTGGATTTTTTATTTTGGGGCTACATTAAAGACAAATTATACAAGAAAACATAAATGAACTGAGACAACATTTTATAGACTGTGTGAATTCCATTTCAAATCTTCATATTTATAATGCTGTTCAGAGTATTATGAAGAGGTTTAATTTATGTATCGAACATAACGGACATCAGTTTGAACATTTACTTTAATTTGAATTTTTGTTTTGCAATTGTAATGTATTATAAAATTAGATGCCTATAAATATCTGATTTTTTGGTCTTGGCTTGTTGAAGGACCCACA
Organism: Rhamnusium bicolor; assembly: GCA_029963845.1. Classification (NCBI taxonomy): domain Eukaryota; kingdom Metazoa; phylum Arthropoda; class Insecta; order Coleoptera; family Cerambycidae; genus Rhamnusium; species Rhamnusium bicolor. The sequence continues at coordinate 393,257 of JANEYF010000730.1, read as the reverse complement.
ATTTTCTTATAACCTCTTAAAAATAGCTTTATTAGGTAGTCTTCTTTCTGGATAGCGATTGAAATATATTTCGGATGCAATATCACAATTGTTATTACTTTCAATAAAGCATTCTAGCATATTATATTTCTCGTAGTTTTCGTAAGACATTTTCCATTTTACTATTAAATGGGGTGTAATTATTACGGAAACAAAATTAATACACAATTTACTGGCATACGGATAAACACTGTCATAGATGACACACTCCTACTTGGAATAAATATAAAAAAACCCAAAAGTAATCTATTAAAAGATTATTTTCGCCATTAAATACTTACACATCAAAAGCGATTCCACATATGAAATATAGTTAAAAAGAAAAAAAAATCCTTTTTAACTAAACCATAGCCAACTATGATTCCCATTTAAAAAAATACAACGTTATGCCATAACTCGAAATTGCACCATTTTTTTAATTTTGTCGACGCCACTGTCTTATACAGAAAAAAGTGCCTGAAGAATATAAAAGTTGTTTTTTTCATAACTTTACAAACAACCAAGATATTGACGTGTCTAAAAGTCGAAAAATCGAACTTTTGTTTATAACTCGAAAACAAAAGACGATAGTAAGTTTTTGTTTTCGCCAGTGAATTTGTCTAAAAAAAAAAGAGATCGAGAATGTGTCTTCCATTTTTTTGTATCTCTTACAATTACCGAGTTACTCTATACAAACATCGAAATTTGCCCACCCTGTACTGCGTGCCAAATTTGGTTTAAATAGCTGCACTAAATGACACTATAAGAAAATTCGATATTTTGTTGGAAATTAACAATTTTTGGGCACATATTTGTATGCATTTTTTTCTTAAAATTAGTTAGAATTACCACCATGAAATATTTTAACGTACCTATTTAAGTTACACCTTGTGTAACACGCATTTCAAATTATAAAAACTTGCAATACGGAACCAAACGGAACTAAATAGCCTACATGTGATATAAAGAAATAATCCATCATCGAATTGGTGACTAAGTTATCTGATTATATCGTGGTTTACTGGGAATTCCACCAGAATATCTAGCGGATATTGCGTTCATAATATATGTTTGTTAGGGGAAATCGGTGCTCCCTATAGAAAATCACTAAATGAACATAATTAAAGTACCATTCACAATTAATGAGAAATGCTCGTTTTTTATTTGGCTTACTTGATTTAATCTGCACCATATTTTCGTTTTTAATAAGCAATTTATTAAGATCAAATTTGCTATTGACAATAGATATTATAATAATTTAAATGGGATTCAATGTTTCCTGCTTAAATTTTGTTCATATTGCAATTGCAGAAAAATTGTGAGTTGTTATTCATTTGAATAAATATGTTACTATCAATTTGTTTCTATTTAATGTGAATGGTACAATAGTTAATATATTGATTTTTATAAGGTTAAATACCTACTTTTCGTATTTTTATACTTTTTAATTGCATATTCCAGTAAAATATTTAATACGTTCGTAATGTCATTTACATGTGATATTTTAAGAGTATTAAATTTGTATATATGTTACGATAATGAGGTATTTCTTTATGAGAATGATTGTCTAGTTGTAATCATTATTGTATTTCAAAAATGATTTACATAATGTGAATAACATTAAATACAATGTCTCTAACCATGGAATTTTAAGCGAGTCCAGCCATACCCTTTTCAATAAATGTGTATTTGTTGTTCAAAAAAATGAAGACCTTTAATTAGTATAGGGTATTTAAGTAAAATTAATAAAATAGTGACGTTTAGCTAGTTGATTGCCTTATTTGTAAAATTTAAAATTTGGTCAATTAATATTTTTGAAAATTTATTGGAGAATAACCTTACACGTGCCATCAAATATTATGACACTGATCCATTGATTTTTGTGTTTTAAAGCTGTAGACAAAGTTAGAAATTATTTTGGTCTTAATATATCTGACGCTTGTACTTCTGCTCATTTGGTTTACAATTCGTTTTTTATTTACCCTGTTACTGTGAAATAAGACAAATAATATCAGAATTAAATAAATAATCAATCCTTTGGTTCTGATGGCTTGCCTATTAAGTTTATCAAGTATGTAAGTGAATTCATTGAGTATCTTGATTAATGCATACTTCTAGGCGAGTGTTTTTACATCTATATTAAAAATAGCAACTGTAATTCCCATATTAAAAAAGGTTGGTCCCTTGAAACCTGAAAACTGTAGACCGATATCATTATTGTGTTATTTCAAAAATAATGGCAAAAATAGCGTTTAATCCATAATGGCATTTTAAATTCTTTCAAGCTATTAATTGATTATCAGCACAGTTCCAGAAAAACTCGTTTCAAGGGCACAACTACCATTCACTTTTTGCTATTTGTTTTAGTCAAAGAATAATCCTATGATGAACTTTTCATGGTCCATGAAAATTCATCATAAGGTTATTCTTTGACTTATCAAGATCGTTTAACTCCCTCAATCTGACTTTTGTTAAAGACAAATTATTTAAGTTGGGAATTCGCGGAATATTTATTGATTGGATTATTCTTAATAGATTGTCGTGTCATGTTAAAATTAATGATATAATTTCAAATGACTATGAAGTGAGTCTTGGCGTTCCGCAGAGTTCGGTGCTGAGGCCATTGACTTTTCTTACTATTTGTAAATGAATTACCATCGTTCATGTCAGAGCATTACTATGTTCACTGATGATAACTCATTTGGTATCTCTGCACCATACGTTGCGGATCTTCTTTGCAAAACTACTGCTGTTGTGAGGGAATTTACTGAGTATTGTAACAATAATAATCTAATTTTAAATTGATATTCCAACTTAGTGGGAATATGTCAATCAAAATAGAAAAACCACTTTCTAAATTTAGTCCACGTTTCGCTATATTTATTAGCATCCTCAGCACTCTAAAAAAGACAAAAATACGATAATGTTGGACAAACATAAAAAAATACCATGACAAATTATGTCAGTATAATAAAATATGCATACACACATACATATGCATATTTTATTGTATCGACCTAATTTGTCATAATATTGTTTATGTTTGTCCAACATTGTCGTATTTTTGTCCCTTTTAGGGATCTGAGGATGCTAATAAATATAGCGAAACGACTAAATTAAAAAAAGTAGATTTTCTGTTTTGATTGACCTATTTCTACTAACTTGTAATATCAATATATAGCAGGTCACTAAACATTCAAGAAGTCAACTAATTTTATATGTTAATAAAACTGTCTGCATTTATTTTTTACAGGGAAAGTCAGTAACTCTTAAGGTTACATTTTTACCAGATATCCAACTTAAATTTATAAATCGCTGTTAAAATTTTTCTGTTAGTAATATCGAAAAACGAAAACATTTGGTTCATTCTAAATACCATATAGATATAGATTTAATATAATAAAATTACAGACAATACTGATATGATTTTTTTTTAAACCTGCAAAATACGATTATTTAATTTCATAAAATGACACCAAATAAAATATTCGTATTTTCTAGGTTTAAAAAAAATACGCATCGATATTGCTTGTAATTTTATATATTAAATCTGGTATTTAGATTTAACCCAATGTTTTAGTTTTTCGATCTTACTAACAGAAAAATTTTAACAGCAATTTCAATTTATCCTGGCGACGCACAATAGTCCAATATCAGAAAGAAGTTGACAAAAATCTGATTATTGTCTTAATTAGTCAAGAATAACGTACATATCACGAGAAAAAAAATCTGGACTGGGTTTTACGGGGTGGCTACTTGGCAGGCTATTTACACGTGTTATTTTATGCAACCTATTTAAAATGACTCGTGAAGTATGAAAAAAAATAATAAAAAAATTTCGAACTGCTTGGTAGGAATTAGTTTTTTGACAAAGTGAAAATTTAAATATTTTCTTGCATGCATTTGATTTAAAATGACTCACAAAATACGAGAAAAAATAATGCAAAGAATATAGTGCAATACTAATAATTAACGGAGGTATATAACTTTTTAACGAAAAAGATACTAAGATACTCTTATTAATACAAAAGAGAGGAACGTCAGTTATTCATCGGTATCAGTCGAGTCACTTTCACGTTCACTCTCGGAATCGGGATATCTGGTCACATTCTTCTCAGAAGATAGAATTGTGGGCTCTTTTAAGAGCCCAAAGACCTCAGATAACAACTTTGACTTCTTTTTCTGGGGAAGTTTGTGATGAGAAGTGATCAGTGGATCCGATAAAATCAATAATTTATTGAATAGGTCTTGATTCGTTGCAACTCGAGATATTTTTCTGCTGTGATGTTCTCTATATTTTTCAAGATCTTTATTTCGGGATTCTTGCGCTTCTTCGGGCAATTGACCTATCGGCAATAAGGCGAACTTAAGAACTGTGGAACCGTGAATTAAAATTTTATGTACAGATGCCGGCATATAATACCATGGATACGTGGACACGAATAATCTTGCAGTCTGTAGGGTATACTCGCGGAACGCATCAGTATCGATCTCGTATCCACATGAAATGGTTTGCAGAACAACTGCAAATCTTTTAATAATATTTTCATCGATATCAGTGATTGAGGCCGATGTAGCTGCTGGGTCCTTAAAAAATATTCTCGCCGTGTTCTCATCGTTTGCTGTGCCACTACCTCCACTTTTAGGTTGATCAACTAGCAGACCCCTTCTACTCCTAAATTTATTATGTATTAACTTTTCTCTCTATTACACTACCTTTATCTTCAGCACATGCTTGCCACTTCTTAATATCTCAACGATAGGATACGTGAAGCAAACATTCGAAGCATCTAATCCAGGCATGTAACGTTGATAGTCCAAATTTAAAAGCTTTCTTGTTCTCCTTTTCGACAAATTTTTCTATATTTAGGATGGCCTTGCAAATGTAACATGTGTGTGAAGACGAAGTGTCGGCAATAACGTTACACATTTTTCCGTTTATCATGGTCATAATGCAAGTATAAGATACAGAAACGTTCATTTCTTCTTCTTGAGAAGTCCATGTCCTTGGTTGAAGCTTGTCAATCTGACTTTGTGAAATGTCAGTTGTTCCTTTCAAAAACTGAATTCGGAAAAGCCTGCAAAATCTTGTTGGCGATGGACGTGGATTTTGCCACAAAATTATTTGTTGATCTTTCGGCAATTGTGCGAACAATTGCAAGGGAACCATGGACGTTAAAAATAGATCGCTATCTCTTAAGGTGGACTTGGAAAACTTGCTTATATTGAGAATGACCGCTACTACTAAACTTCTTACTGTTTCAGGAGCAAGAGATATTACGGATATTGTATTTCCAGGATTCGGGAAACCGTATGATACAAAAAAGCTTGTACTTGAACTTCCGCGGACTGTTCTGTTAAAGTTAGGATGTCAATTGGCGGATAATATCGGGCCTTAGCCTCTAAAACTTTGTGGTGGAAGGGTAGATATCCGCATGTTTTTCTTTATGTTGCTGTCTAATAAACGTGGACTGACGTTTCGTTAACTTGGCTTCGACAATTAAAGAAACTGCGTTAAAGGAACTAAGTCTTCTGATTTTTGTGCAGCATGCCAGACTTTACGAATTTTCGTAGCTCGAATTGGTGTCATAAACACAGATTTAGTGATTATTTTTACTTCTGAATCTTTTCCCTTAGATGTTAAAGCCACTTTCGCTGCTTAACTGAGTTCTTCCGCTCAAACTCTGTCGACAATTACACGGCCCCTTGGTCCTCAAACTACCTCCCTCAAACGTTGCCTTGGGTCGACCACGACTCGATGACGTGCTTGGTTCAGCATTTGACACAGTTTCATTAGTTTCCTCCGGTTTTTCTTCTTCTTCGTTAACATCAAAATTGCTGTCAAGCCACTTTCTATGCTTCTGACTGAATCTTTCTCGATTGCGATTGCATTTGTCCAGTCTCAAAAAAACTTTGTTACAAAAATCAAATGCAGTGTTCCTTATGCGAACGATTGCTTGAGCATTCTCTGCCTTTCCATAGTGATTGACTAGATAATCCACCAGGTGAGCCTTCTGTGCTACACGCATTTCACCAGATCTTTCCGATAAAACGTCAAACTGTTCTCTTCTTGTAGGCATTCTAAAATAAAAAATTAAAATTTGGTGGCTGCTTAAGCTAGGGTAGTTTAGAGTGGGGGCAACGAAATCGCTTCAGTATGTACTACAGGTGCAAAGTTTTTAGTCTGCATAGTGGCTAGTGTTTGCCATACTACTGACGGCAACGACACTATTTTATTTCGGTTTGACACTAACTTGAAGCGCCCTGTACTGAAATTTAAAAAACGCGATTTGTTTCTAATGGAATAATTTCGAATAAAAATGCATTTAACCGCGACATAGTGGGATATCTTGAGTATATTTTAAAGTCTGTTCACTTAAATTTTGCAGTGGTGGGTTGGGTTTAGTGAGCCCAATTTACAATGGGCAAAGTCGCGAGTGTATTGTAAATTGCTTATTTCCAGGCGTAATAAATATATCATTGTGGGTTACTTATTTATCACCTAGCGTAAAAAATATTTCAAGGCATTAGAATTACGATAAATGCCTTTTAGGTTTATTGAATCAGTGGAAAAACATTTCAACAGAGTGTATATACGTAAATTTATTTACAATAACAAGAAATGCCTTTTATTAGTTAGCAGTGAAAAGAAACAAAATAACAACAATAAAATTGACATATTTTCTTTAAAGTCTTGAATAATAAACTGAAATGACTGGTTAGGTACGCCGAAATAAGAACATCCTAATTTAATAAAAAATTTCGATTTGGCTATAAGAAAGCCAAACGTCTTAAAAATTTCCGTTATATTTTATTTTGTGTACCCATAAGAAATAATGTCAGAAAAAAAACAATTTTAAATTCTACCTGCTTTAGAGTACATAAAAAAACTGTTTATCTGGGCTCGCCGAGCGATCCTTTGTCGACCGTCAGTCTTGTGTAGTTCTCTAGATGCGCGGTGCATTATAAATGCATAAAATGTATTTACATAATAACGCGCTCCTGTGCTGGAATTTTTTATATGCTAAGTTAAGATGAAATAAGTTTATATCTACAACAAAAATCCTCATTTCGTTGAGATCTAACTGTTAAAATTTTCGCTATTAAAACTGAGTCACCTCGTATAATAAAAAATAACTTAAAAAACAGTAAATCATTAAAACATCAAATAGGTACCTTAGCGATTATTATAAAATCAGCCAATAAGCAATATCAATAAAATTAAATAATTTAGTATAAACATTACACAACACATAAGTTAAATTATTATAAAAGTAAAATTATATAACATACCGATGCCTATGAAATAAAATAAACAATGAAAATTGAATTAACTGCTCTCGGAACTTTACACTTGTGTATATCTGCTTGCCGTCTGCACCAATCATCTGCGCGCATTTTGTTCCCTATCCTGGCTAACGCTGCAAAGCTTATGTGAGCAGACTATAGAATGAAAATCTCCGTGGTTTTTAATGGCAAACTCTCTTTAGGTCTAATAGAAGTTAAAAAATGCCAAAAAAAATTACGTTTATAAAAAATAATAAAATCAGGTGCTTCAAAATAAAATTTCTGGAAATATTTTATATGTAAATAAAGTACTTGCCTTAAAGTTTTTCTTGTAAAAATTACAAACCAAAAGCAAAAATATTTGAAGCAGTCACATCACATCTGCCAACAAAGTGAAGTAAAATCGTAGTTTATTGATATTATTTGATATTCGGGGAAATATTACTTGAGATATACCCTAATGTATCCTTGGAATATGAAGGCTGTTAACATACTTATAAAATTTGAATTTTGTCAACTTTTTATTTATTTCGGACCACTGTGCAACGTCGTCTGAAATACCGGGCCTTAATGTACTAAATTTCAATTATATTATCATAGGCTGGGATATTCAAATCATTGAAGTTTGTAAAAAACTTAACAAAACATTACTGCATCCGAATGCTCAAGGATTCATTAGACCACATTGCCCTATTAAATCTGTATTATTATATGGCATATTGTCATATTTCTTATAATATTATTGTATGGGGACGAGCCAGAAATTTACAATGGGTCTTTGTTTTCCAAAACTGTATTATAAGATTGATTTTTAATTTTAATTTTACAAGATCTTGTAAAAACTCCTATAGGAATCACAAAAATTTAACAGAGATTTCTATCTTTTTTTCGGTGTTAAATTCCCAGTTAGCATGTTCCTTCTATAAGTATTGTTAAAGAAGTTCTTTTGAGAGAAAAAATTCTTTTGTGACTTCTTGTGTGAGTATTATTAAATTTCGTTAAATTTATGAATGTTAGCCACAAAATAATTCAGATATGACTTCCAGAAGTAACTGTTCATTTCTAAAATAATGGTGTTATATCACTACATTTAAGCACTTTGAAATCTATAAGAGGTAATATTCAACCTCTTATAGATTTCACAATGATTACTTTTTTGATATATTCTTCATGGTGGTTTACAGTATATTATTATGCAATATGTAGTTCGTGATCATCTGTTGCAGGCCGTATGGATAACACGTCTTGCTCCTTATGTTGTTCTGATAATAGCACGGAGACTTTCGCTGTCTGGAGCTGCCGACGGCATGGTTTTTAATTCTCATGCAATTGGCAACGGGATATCATATTTATACAAAATATAAGGGTCAGGCCTTCACACTTAACTTTTTAATATTGTGACATTTTAATAGATTTTAGAGCATTGTGGTACCAAAATTCGTCAATGCAAAGCAGTTCATGGTAAAATATGGACATTGTAGGCAGAAAAACAAGCGCGCCCCAAAAATGATGAGTTTTTAGAAAAGAAAAAAATCGAACTTTTTTCTTGGATACACAAATTTGAGTGATTTAACCTGTCAATACATAAATGTTTACTTTATTAATGATTTTAAACTTAAAGTAATATTATTGACCAAAATCTCCTAAATTAGCATTTTTATTTACTTTATTTTTGTTAGCATCACAATGGCGACGAGAGTAAGTACGTTCGTCTCCAAGCTGGTCTTAAAAAAATGCCGGTGTTGTGTAAAGCTGCCTCGGCTGTTCTTGGGAAAATTGTAAAATATATAGGCATAGGAACTATTTACGGAACGTATATAAATTCTTTTCAAAAGAGTTATTTTCTGATGTCAGATGGTCAAAAAAAGGCTAAATATAGAGTTTACAAAAGGCATTAATTTGAGGTTTATGAAACTAATATAACCTTCATAGAATAATAAAAACAATTTACAGATAATTTTTTATACCACTAATTGTTTTGTGATACTTATAAATAAATATCATATCAATTATTTAATTTTTTGAAACAATAAAGCCTATTTTTGCAACTTCTGCCAGCGTTCGATAAAACGTTTCATAAGTACTCTCATTTATGCAAGTTATAATAGTTTTATAAACATCTACGTAACGTCCTTTGTAAACCTTTTTAGGCCATCTGATATCGGAAGATGTCTTAAAGAGAATTTATATATGTTTACATAAATAGTTCATATGCTGATCTATTTTAGAATTCTCTAGAAAGTTTGTAACCTCGCATGGTTACTGGGATAATACGTTAAACGTAACACTAACCTATTCAAAATCAACGCTAGTTATCATAACTACAATACTCGCCATAATGACATACTAGCCTTGCCACATCTCAATATGATTTGTCATTACTCCGGTACTGCCACATGTAATTAGAAAGATCGACAACTTTAATAAATCAAGAGTTAGTTTAAACAACTTTTTAATTGAAAAATGTGTTTCCTCATTCAATGAATTTTAATATGTAGTTTTTTGTCCTATATTTTGTTGCTGTTTTATACGGCTTTTTAAATTACTTTTATACTATTTTAATATTCATTATTGTATCATCATGACGTTTATATCTGTTTTAGACCATCTTAAGTGATTAAATAAATAAATAAATAAACATTTACCAACCTTTACCAAAAAAGTTATCGACACGAGAGTAACATTATAAAAATTGACCCCGGAATTTTTCCAAAATAAATTATGCTTATGATTGAAGTAAAAGATTATAATATTTGTACCAAATTTTATCCAGATATTTACAGGAGTTCCATGGGCGACTACAGTGTTAGTCAAAAATCAGCAAACGTCCTGTGTTTCAAAAATGGTTAATAATCAAGTGTTAGTTTGGGGTGTTTTAAACGCAGCTGTGTGTGCTCTATTTCCCATTACACTATGTCACTTTAAATGTGAAACACCCTGTATAATTCAAAATAACATATATTTAAAATAAACTATCAATCTAGTGGGACATTCCCTGGCTCAGAGGTTTATTTTCCCAGTAATGTACTGCGTGATTTCTTTATAAGATAGAAAATTCCAACAAGAGAAAAAATATTGTATTATGATAAAAAATTTAAATGTACTGTTCAGATTAAGTAAAAAAAACCCGAAGCTAAATTTCTACCATATCAGTAGTGAAAATGTAATTGAAAATAATTAGATATACATTTATAATCTTATCTCTATTTGTGTCATTATTTTTATGTGTATAGTTAAAATACAGTACCTATTCTAAAACAGAATAACATTTTAAAGTTAATCGTTTAACGCATTATTTTTAATACAACATAAAAAAGTGCAGACCTTTTGAAAGTTTTAAATCATTTATCATTTAAATAAGTAAGTGTTTGAGTAAAGAGCAATTTGTCAAATAAAGGAAATATGGATATACTTATGTAGATATTTTTTCTGTAGTGTTACTGTTTTCCCCATTTATTTTATTTATTTTGCAATTGCAACTTACGTGACACAAGTGGCACTCCATTATTTTCCCAAAAAATTACTGTGTGCCATGCATTTCCGCCTATTACACAATTAGCATTATAAGATGAATTATCCCTCGATTCAAATACAAGGGTTAAATCTGGATTAGAAAACACTGAATCAAAAATAACAATTATTGTTGAATAGAACATACACAAACGGATCATTTTCAACTCTCTACTATTAAATTTAAACTGGGTTGGGTTTAATTATATCAGCAATAACTGTGATAAGATTATTCATAAAATATGTTTCGTATAAATGTCGTATTTCCCGGAAAGCCTATGCAAATTATGTTAAAATATTATTTTCAAATTTATTTTTGTTCTGTAGACGTGCACGTTTATAATAAGAAAATATCTGATGTGGCCAGCACATAACTTTCTTATACAAGTATATATCATCCTGATCTAAAAAAATCATTCTATTTAATTCTTCAATTACCTCAATTAAATTTTAATAGCGTACCTTGAAATGTTTCATTAAAATTTTTAAATAATTAATTATCAGCGTCATTCGATACTGTCAATAATAATTCATGTCATATATTTTAATAATTTCTTCTTATTGACATTGACATTTTTTAAATAAATTAGAACTTTCAAATGTCAAACTGTTAAATTTATCCTAATCCCATTTTATGGGGCCAAATGTGTAAAATAATTCAGTTTACATCAGCTTTATTTAAACTGGAAAAATATATTTTATGCGCTTGATATAGTAGACATGATTTATAATCTTTCATCAAGAATTTTATTTTTGTAAAGTCAAATACAAAAAGTTGGAGCCTCGTGGACCTCCAATTTTACTCATCACTGAATTTTTCAGTGTATTTAGCCTTTAGAAGAAGTGTACCAAATTTGAAAGCTTTATCTCAAAAACTGTGGCTGCTATCGCGATACTACAGACATGCGGACAGATTTTTTTCATTAAAGTTATGTTTTTTCATCATAGTACGTCGAAATTCGTCCAGAAATGCAAAAAAATATATTTTCCCATTAGTATTTTTTGAGTTATCGCGGATACACACATACACACACACATCCACACACACGCACCAACAGACATCATTCGGAAAATAGTCAGAATGGATTCAGAAGGGTTTAAAACGTATATATCAATCAAAATCTCGAGGTCGAAAAAATCACGATTACTATACTTCCTTATATTAGGTATAAGAAAGTAATATATTAGGTATAAGAAAGTAAAAACGATAGTTTTCCAGCTCTATTGGGTTTTTCCACGATCAAAAGTCGAAAATGTATATAAATTTTAATTTTATATAATGAGATATTAATTTTGAGTGTCTTCTATAAAATGTCGAGGCTCTTTTTTCAGAATTTTTTATTTAGGTCACAAATGAAATTAAGAGCAACGTAGGAACGTTTTTAGCAACTCTACACATTTTTTAATTGCAGAAAATTACCTAAAACATTTATCCGCTGTAAACAACGATATGTTTGATGAAAACTTGCAATAAATTACTTTTATGTACGACCGGTCTTAATAATTGGTCCCTTACTTGGTTTAAGGGCTTATAGTGTTACTTTACAGCCCACCGGCCGGCGAGATGCCATAATAGTATATTACATTACATTATAAGACCGTTATAGGGATAGGGATGTTAAACCCTATAATGGTCGAATATTATACAACGTTTTATGTCATCCGGAAGCTCTGTTCATCCAAAAGAGAGAGAATAAATTAATAAATTTTGTTAATTCTTATGATGATTTATTAGTATAAGCGAAAATCTAGTTGCATTTTTTGGAAAGCAACTGTGTTTTCATAGCAACGGGTAACAAGTCTTATTAATATTAGCGAGGTAAAAATGTTTACCAGTCTAGCCTGTTTAAAAGTTTTTACCAGTCTAGCTTGTTATGAATATTTTTACCAATAATGGGTGATTAACAGTATTTTTGTACGCTCAGGTAATTGGACAGCTTTATTGAATTTGTTGAGACATTTGTAAGTGACGTTTACAAATTAGTGATCGGTATGTGATTACTTACCGATCATATTAGAGCAATAGAATTCGGGTTTAAAACAACGTTCTGAATCGTCACTTTCTTGAATCATAACTTACAAGAAGCTTAAGTTGTGGCAAAAATCTTATCTTGGAGAAATTTCTAATCACAGCAGATATCACTTGACAATAAATATTCGGTCACATAGTAACCAAAGCGAAAACTTTTTTCATGTGCGACTTATTTGTTTTATATATTTTTAAAATAATACATTTGTATTTAATTAAATTTATTCAATATTTAAGCGCGCAAAAAACGTCATAAGCACTGCGGTCATTAAGTGTCTTACTGGTTTCGGATGTTTTGGAGATCTCGATTTCGTCTCGATCTCCAAACATATCCTCAACCAGTAAAGAACACTTCCTGACCTTAATACTTAATATACTATTACAGTTCAGGATAACATAAAACACTGTACAGCCCGCATAGGACTTTTGCTTTATTTATCATACAACATTTTCCACTTCTGAGGCAACATGTCCAACGTCGCAGCCTCTGCTGCTTCGGTAATTTCTGGTGGGGTACAGGCAAATAAATCTTCATCTTATTCAATTTTCTGTTCAATTAAAAAACACAAAACACTTCGGCAAAATGATTGTAAAACAATTCTTGCCGTAAATTAAAATACGGCCCTCTTTATTTACGCTGTTGCTTGGTTACTTGCATTTATTTTTGATAAAAATTCAAAATCAAATTCCTACCTGTCAGTGTGACAATACGATTGTCATTTTTATGGAATGTCAAAATTTAACAGATAGACAATTCTTATGGAGAATTTGCAAGATAACGACATATGTATTATTTATTAAGACTGGTCGTACATAAAATTTTGTATACACCTCAGGCACAATCAGCGTTTATGGTCCTTATCGTATTAGATGGTCTTGCACTTTTTGAATCATGTTTTCGAGCCTAAAGTGCATCTTTATGGCCCGCGGTTAGTAAAATGACTTTCTGTTTTTTTGCATCAGGCTACTTGTTAGGATTATACATCGACCACTGCGACATTGCTTTGTCAGCATGACATGTATATAATTTTTCTTAACACACATACAATGTCAACATTTTAAATTAATAATTCTTATCATTGTTTAACCGGTAGTAGAAAAAATTTTGTATGCATCTCGAGCGTAACTACTACTCAACTATCCTAGTGTGGCACTTGTGCTTAGACGCGCAATAGTCTAAACCCCGCCCATGTGAAGCGGTTTGTTTGTGTCTATCTCACACTATAGCGATATTCCTTCTCCGTCTCTCTCCCTGCGTGCCCAAATATCAAGCTAAAATCATTGAGTAGTACTAGTACTAATTAGCATTTATGGCCCTTATCGTGTAGCCCTCGGCTAACACACAGTGTTCATTTCTCATGTAATCATCGTCAACATCCATATATATATATATATATATATATATATATATATATATATATATATATATATATATATATATTTTATATGCCGCTGCTACTAATGTGGCCTGAAGTGACATACCATTTAGTGCACCAACATTTAAATTTGATATTTTCTGATATTTAATAATTGTATTAGTAAACATTTTGATTATTGGATGTTGACGATGATTACATGAGAAATGAACACTGTGTGTTAGCCGAGGGCTACACGATAAGGGCCATAAATGCTAATTAGTACTAGTACTACTCAATGATTCTAGCTTGATATTTGGGCACGCAGGGAGAGAGATGGAGAAGGAATATCGCTATAGTGTGAGATAGACACAAACAAACCGCTTCACATGGGCGGGGTTTAGACTATTGCGCGTCTAAGCACAAGTGCCACACTAGGATAGTTGAGTAGTAGTTACGCTCGAGATGCATACAAAATTTTTTCTACTACCGGTTAAACAATGATAAGAATTATTAATTTAAAATGTTGACATTGTATGTGTGTTAAGAAAAATTATATACATGTCATGCTGACAAAGCAATGTCGCAGTGGTCGATGTATAATCCTAACAAGTAGCCTGATGCAAAAAAAACAGAAAGTCATTTTACTAACCGCGGGCCATAAAGATGCACTTTAGGCTCGAAAACATGATTCAAAAAGTGCAAGACCATCTAATACGATAAGGACCATAAACGCTGATTGTGCCTGAGGTGTATACAAAATTTTATGTACGACCAGTCTTAATAAATAATACATATGTCGTTATCTTGCAAATTCTCCATAAGAATTGTCTATCTGTTAAATTTTGACATTCCATAAAAATGACAATCGTATTGTCACACTGACAGGTAGGAATTTGATTTTGAATTTTTATCAAAAATAAATGCAAGTAACCAAGCAACAGCGTAAATAAAGAGGGCCGTATTTTAATTTACGGCAAGAATTGTTTTACAATCATTTTGCCGAAGTGTTTTGTGTTTTTTAATTGAACAGAAAATTGAATAAGATGAAGATTTATTTGCCTGTACCCCACCAGAAATTACCGAAGCAGCAGAGGCTGCGACGTTGGACATGTTGCCTCAGAAGTGGAAAATGTTGTATGATAAATAAAGCAAAAGTCCTATGCGGGCTGTACAGTGTTTTATGTTATCCTGAACTGTAATAGTATATTAAGTATTAAGGTCAGGAAGTGTTCTTTACTGGTTGAGGATATGTTTGGAGATCGAGACGAAATCGAGATCTCCAAAACATCCGAAACCAGTAAGACACTTAATGACCGCAGTGCTTATGACGTTTTTTGCGCGCTTAAATATTGAATAAATTTAATTAAATACAAATGTATTATTTTAAAAATATATAAAACAAATAAGTCGCACATGAAAAAGTTTTCGCTTTGGTTACTATGTGACCGAATATTTATTGTCAAGTGATATCTGCTGTGATTAGAAATTTCTCCAAGATAAGATTTTTGCCACAACTTAAGCTTCTTGTAAGTTATGATTCAAGAAAGTGACGATTCAGAACGTTGTTTTAAACCCGAATTCTATTGCTCTAATATGATCGGTAAGTAATCACATACCGATCACTAATTTGTAAACGTCACTTACAAATGTCTCAACAAATTCAATAAAGCTGTCCAATTACCTGAGCGTACAAAAATACTGTTAATCACCCATTATTGGTAAAAATATTCATAACAAGCTAGACTGGTAAAAACTTTTAAACAGGCTAGACTGGTAAACATTTTTACCTCGCTAATATTAATAAGACTTGTTACCCGTTGCTATGAAAACACAGTTGCTTTCCAAAAAATGCAACTAGATTTTCGCTTATACTAATAAATCATCATAAGAATTAACAAAATTTATTAATTTATTCTCTCTCTTTTGGATGAACAGAGCTTCCGGATGACATAAAACGTTGTATAATATTCGACCATTATAGGGTTTAACATCCCTATCCCTATAACGGTCTTATAATGTAATGTAATATACTATTATGGCATCTCGCCGGCCGGTGGGCTGTAAAGTAACACTATAAGCCCTTAAACCAAGTAAGGGACCAATTATTAAGACCGGTCGTACATAAAAGTAATTTATTGCAAGTTTTCATCAAACATATCGTTGTTTACAGCGGATAAATGTTTTAGGTAATTTTCTGCAATTAAAAAATGTGTAGAGTTGCTAAAAACGTTCCTACGTTGCTCTTAATTTCATTTGTGACCTAAATAAAAAATTCTGAAAAAGAGCCTCGACATTTTATAGAAGACACTCAAAATTAATATCTCATTATATAAAATTAAAATTTATATACATTTTCGACTTTTGATCGTGGAAAAACCCAATAGAGCTGGAAAACTATCGTTTTTACTTTCTTATACCTAATATAAGGAAGTATATATATATATATATATATATATATATATATATATATATATATATATATATATATATATATATATATATATATATATATATATATATATATATATATATATATATATATATATATATATATCTATCCCGCTATCAATGCTGCGTCCGTTCAAAAACCAACCTTACTTCTCTCAGAAATACGGTAGTTAGCTCAAATCCGATGGAGTATATTGAATCTACTAATCAAATCCAGTTCATATCTGGTACTAGAATTTTAGTAGCTCAATAAATAAAAAAGTTAATATACAGGATAATACTGCGTCCTTTCAATAATAGCATTACTGCTTCCGGAGTATAACACTTTACATCTCCAATACAATGCGACGTCCTAAATGTATACTTTATGAGAAACTCAGAATAATACTGCTTCCGGCGCTGTTGCCATATTCATTGTTATTCTTTGATTGTACTTGGAACAGTAATACAACAAACCAATGGACGTCAAAAATCGATAGAAAAATCATTCATCATATTAACGTTTATAACACTTAATTGAAGTAGAATCAAAGAATAACGATAAATTATTTTAGTAAAAATATCTCAATATCATGAGATAAAAAAAGGATAAAGAGAAAATAGAGAGGTAATCAGATGTCCGTTGTCATTTTCTTGAAATATTGCATTGAATTTCAAAATTAAGGTGGATAAATGAAGCATGTTTTTTCATAGATAGACGGTGGTGTACTCATGTTATTTAACATATCAATATTGAACATTTCAACATTAATTTTGAAAATTACAATTTTTATCCACTCGTTTCTTTAATCGTTATATATTACATGAACCGGCGAGGTTTGGGATGATGGAAAAAATAACGAAAGCACTTGTTCTAATAATTTTTACTTTGACAGAATATAAAACAAAATTATGAAACACGAAATACAAAAATAAAAAGAATACATACATATCATGTGTAAATAAGAAGAAACAGGTTAAAACAGTCACAGTTAAGAACAAATAAATTATATCCACGTAAAGTAAAAATATATATATTGTCACGTGTTTGCTATCCCCACAAATACCTATACTCGTAGATTCGTTGATTGAAAGTCCAGGTAACACTTACTTAGCACTTTATTAATTAGTTAATAATTAACAACAATAGATTAATGACTGTCTTAACTCTAATCACAATTAAACACATAAATTTCTATCTTATTCTTTACCCATTCACTTTCAACTTAAGACTGACTCTCGGCCCACAGTGCGCTTTATTTATACGTCCATTCACGCGGTCTAGAACATCCTAGGCCCCTCTCGTACAATTCTAGTAACATTTCTCGAGTCTACACCGTCCAGTGGCGTAACATTGCCCCCTCCTTAAGTCTGAACATTCCGGTCAGGCAATTCAATTTTAACGGTGTTCACAATAAGTGTCCCTTGCTGTTTTTGCATCCGGTGGCAGTGCTTACTGTCTTCCTGGCAGAGTCTTCTGGAAAGAGCATCTGCATTTTTATGGAATTTCCAGGACGATGTTCAATTTTAAAATCATACTGCTGCAGTTTTTCTATCCAGCGAGCTAATTGGTCTCCTGGATTCCACAATTGCAATAACCACTTCAATGCTGCATGATCTGTCTGAACTTTAAAATGTTGTCCATGTGAAAATAATCTATAGATTTGACAATGGCTAATAGTTTCTACCATGTCACACAATAGTTACGTTATGGCTTGGACAACACCTTACTGAAGTACTCAATTACTTTTTCCTGTCCGTCTTGATTTTGGGAAAGAACACATCCAAGTCCAGAATTACTGGCATCCGTGTCTAATATGTAGAGGCCATTCCGTTGTGAGTATGAAAGAACTGGAATCGAACATAGCACTGATATTATTGTTTTAAATGATGTTTCGCATTCTTATGTCCATTGGTACTGAACCTTCTCTTCTGTGAGCTAGTGTAGTGGCTTCGCCATATCAGCAAATCGTTCCACAAATCGTCTGTAGTAAATGCATAAGCCAACGAAGCTAAGTAATTCGTGAACTTTTAATGACCTCGGCGAATCTCGTATTGCGAAAATCTTGTTTGGGTCTGTTCTTATTCACTCCGTAGACACGACATGTCCAAGGAACTTGACCTCTTGCTAGAACATTAGGCACTTTTTGGAGTTTAACTTCAGGTGCGCATTTTTGATTCTTCTAAACACTTCTTGAAGGTTCTTCAAATTCTTCATAAAATCCCGTCCCATAACCATCACATCATCAAGATAAACTGGGCATGTATTCCAGATTAATCCTCGTAGTACTAGTTCCATCAGTCTTTCAAAAGTAGCTGTATTTTCTTGTGACATCATTCACCTTCTGTGGTCGACACAGAGTCTTAAAGTTCCATGCTTCTTAGCCACAAAAACTACTGGCGACGACCAAGGGCTGATTGATTCCTCAATAACTTCGTCTTTAAGCATATTTTGTACCATTGTAGAAGCCTCTTCTTGTTTTGCTAATGGGAGCCTTCTAGGTGGTTGACGAATGGGAGCTGATTCGCCAATTTTTTATCCGATGTTGGACTATATTGGTCTTTGTAAGAGCTTCTGTGTCCGTTGCAAATACTGTACTTTCTTTCTTTAAAAATTTTAAAGCTTCGTTATGTTCATCTGGAGTTATATGTTTTAGCTGGGCATGTTAAGTGCCGATTACATCTTGAACCATATCTGTAGACGAAGGCCCAACGATTTGTCCTTCACAACTCGCAATCCATGTTATTGGTGTGTAGGTGCCAATTGCTTCGCCTTCTTTGAATGTTACTGAGTGGGAATTTAGGTTAACCACTCTAATCTGTATCTTGTCTGTAGTCTGTGTTAATGTTCTTGCCAGGATTACATTGTCTGTCATTTTAATTGAGTAATTCGTCTCAATGAGGCCAAAGCGATATTCCACAGAATTTTTCTCCAGGACTGTCTCAATTATTTTCTCTGTGTATGCAGGAATTTTTATTGTCATCGACGTTAGTAGCTTAATATTATAGAATTCTTCATCTGCCGTTGAAAGAATAATTTCTTCATTTCCAATCTTTAGAACTCGTCTTCCCGCGTCAAGTAAAAATCCATACCTTTCCATAACGTCTAGTCTCAAAATGAAGTCATCTGTAAGGTCAGCCACGATAACTTGGTGTTTAAAACATAAACGACCAATTTGCAGCTTCATATAGACTGCTGCTCTATCTCTCGTAGTTGTTCGAATAAATAATCTATTTTGTCCTTTATTTACTTGGAAACCCGTTATAAATCCTACTCGTACTATTGATGACGTAGCTCCTGTATCGATTGTGAACACACATTTTTTCTTATTTACATAACCCTACAACAGCAGACTACTTTGAACTCTCCGAAGCTGAGAAACGCTTATTTCCCGGGGGTCACCGCATTTCTTGACCAACGCAGTCGCCAACGTACAGCCATCTTTAGTTTTTCTGTGGCCCTTTAACCACAGCAGTGTTTACTCTTTCTGGGCTGCGCTGACAGTTCCTCTTAATATGGCCCACTTTGCCACACCTATAACAACGGATGCCTCCATTGGGCCTACCACTACTTTGTTGTTGATCTTGTCCCGGCTGGGAATCCGTTTTTGTTAATAGTTGGGTGATCTTTTGTTTCTCAGACAATACAGCTTCAATATTTTTTTCTGCCGTGGTCTCTTCCACACTGTCTGATTTGATTTTGTGGTATCCTTATAGGCAGCTTCAATCTCAAGTGCATGTACTAAACCCTAACTATTTCGCTTGTGCCTGGCTAACTTAAGAATTCGCCTAACCTCCTGATTCCTTACTTCATCAATAAATACTCCAACTACTGACTGTTGTTGAAACTCCATTGGTGCATCAGGGTAGGCTAGATGAGCTAATCTCTGTACAGCAGCTTCGAACTCCTAGGAGGCTTTCTCCACCGCGTTGTCTGCGTTATTTGAGCTGAGCCAGATATACTTGAGCGAGATGTTGGTCGCCAAATCATAGTTCTAATGCTGCCCCCAGAATGCTAAAGTTTTGTTGTTGTGCTGCAGGAGTTGTTTGGAGCAGGTCTAATGCTTGGCCCTCAGTGCTAATACCAACGCTGTTGCTTTTTTCTCACTGTTATATTTATTTGAACGTGCAGCTACCTCAAACTGTCTCTTAATATGTTGACCAGGATCCTTGACCGTCGAAGGAAGGTGGTTGTAATCTAGTACCAGACGACAGTACCAATTGGCCTCCCTTCTCTCTTAATTATTGTTTCAATCAAGCTATCTTTTCTTCAACTTTACTGACTGTCCTTTAACTTCAGTTATTTCTCCCTCAAATTTTCTTCTAAATTCATTGACGTCTTCTTTAATCTCACTGACGACTTCCTTAACTTCATTAAATTTTCTATAACGTCACCTTTAAATTTTTCAGTGAGTGTGAAAAATGCTGCCTGCTGTTCCTCTAGGCTTCTCTTTATATCTTCGCTCTCCTCTTGTCGTCTTATTTCCAGAACTTCCATCACTTTTATTAAGTCTTCTTTTCTTCCCGTCGTCTTCTCTTGTTCTTATTTTTCTTTCTGTCGTCTTCTCTCGTTTTTATTTTTCTTCATGTTGTCTTCTCTCTTGTTTTTCTCGTGTCGTTTTCTTTCTTGAGCTTCCATCATTTTTCTTTGTTCGTCTTTCTCTTTTTGGCGTTTTTTTCTTGGCCTTCCATCATTTTTCTTTAGTCATCTCTTTCTTCCTGTATTTTTCTTTCTTGTTCTTCTCTGTCTTCTTTTTGTATTCTTTCTTAATTGTTAATCCGTTCTGACAACGCTGCTAACAGGTCCTGTGTTTGTTTCTCCGCCATACTTCTTGTTATTGGCTTTAACTCACGACAGGTAAATCAGTTCAAAATAAAGTTGACTAAAAAATATTAAAACAGAATAATTACAAATTTTTCGTAAATGGAAAAAAAGTTACTCAGTTATCATTTATCAATTATTAATACATGCCATTTTATAAATAAGTTATATCAAACTGTTTAATATTATTTTGGTTGATTGACTGTTTTAGACTGATTAGACTTTGGCTGTCAAATAGAATATGTAAAAAATAGATCGACTGAGTCCTGGAGTGGGTTGGAACCTTTTTTATGAAGATAACATTGACGTAGTTTTCCACGAAACACCAAAACACTATAGAGTTTTAAATGCGTAGTTATATTTTAACCCTCAATATATTTCGTCGAATATAATCGATTAGCACTGTCAACAAAATTTTTTGAACAAATAAAATTTTGAATTTCTGATAATTTTTTTCGTCCTCCAGCAACTGACATTTTGATAGTCACTGGATAACTCTCTAAACGCCGTCCACAAATATTACTGAAGGCAGTGTTGCCAGTACCTCACAATTCTACTTTAAATTAGTATACAACTGGTCATATGCGGTTTGAATTAAATTCTAAAAATGAAACAAAATTGAAAATATTCATTTTATAAAGAAGCATCTGCTTTAACGAACGGAAGAGCAGATTTGTTTACTTAATACGTGGATAGCATAGAACATCCGCTTGCCCCAAGGTTGATTCATTTCTGTTCCGTGAATCGATGGAAGTCTAACTCTTAAATTATTAATTGCTACCTCATCTACAATAGAATTATTTTTTGCCCAGTTTAGTAAAATGTTAGTAAAATCAACAGTAAATTCTGATAACAAGAACTTACACTCCTTTATAAATAAATTAAACCATAAAAAATTCTAATACTGAAACAAATAATAAAAAATTGGCATTCTGTACGTACCTAATTGAAAAAAATCTCTTCTACATCTAAATAAACCGCATACCCTGATACACAGCAGAACTAAATCACTAATAATAATCAAAAATTAAAAACTAATCGTTAAACAATATTAGTTTTCGAGAATTGCACTAATCACTAATAAAAATATATCGTTCCACGTAAGGCCGTTTTCCTTGTCTAGCATTTCCATCGGCTTGAAAATATGCCTTTAACATATTCACCCACTCAGCATTAAACTAATTATTCGCCATTGTTATCACTACTTTTCATCAACCGAACAAATTATAAATAATAAATAACGGTAACACAATAACTTTGAAAAACTTTGATTCATCAAATTTCAAACATGTTATTTCGAGCAATGACATACGATGCGCGTATAAATGCATTTGAACACACGTTACGATTGTTAAGTTTAGTTGTTTGCCATCGACGGCGGTTTGGTAGTGCTAAACTGCGGAATGTAGGGCTGTCATTCAGAGTTGTATTATCTTGAGTGCAGAACCGAATTGAGTAAGTCGTACCAACTTTTGATACAAAATTCTACTAGAAATCAAAAAATTGTACTAGAATGCTTTTTTGGAAGCGGTCTTTTATGAAATAATAATAATAAAAAAAACAGTATGAACCGAGACCCACTCTTGCGGAACCAACTTGCAAGAAAACATATTGTTTTCCTGCAAAATATTTTTAACAGCTGAACTTAATTATTCTGGTGACAAGCAGAATACAATTATGTTACAGAAGGGACAAAGGCTCGCAGAACATAAAAAAAGATATAGCAGAAAGAAATGTTTTAAAAGTAGTACTTTTTCTAAAATAATTTCGTAATCAAAACGAGTATTTCTGCGCTACCAATGCCGTGAAACATGTTTACTAAAAATTAATGCTGATTGCTGATTGGTTGAATACAAATTTTCTGTTCTTCCGTGATTGGTTAAATTAAACTGTTTGCTTACATTTAGAGCACGAAAAAGTGACAAGGCAATGACAAACGAATCATGTTATTTTTAAGACGAGCATTAGTTGTTCATTTGTTTATTGAAATACCGCATAGAGGAACAAATTATGATAATGTACTAGATTTTTGAAAGAGGTGCCGATGTACTAAAAATTATTAAACTGTATTGAATCTAGTACAATTGTACTATAAATCACTGGCAGCACTAATAGACTGGATGAAAACATAAAACTGAGCGTGATGTTCCCCAGGTAACACTAATGCTCTTATTAAGATCTCCAAGGTCGCTTTAAAATTATACAATAAAACTTCGAATAAAACCAAATGATCTTCAAGACAAGCTTAGGATCACCATAAAGCAGCTTCTAGCCAAAAAGGGCCCACCCTAAAAGGGTCTTGAAGACTAAATTTTAAAACTATATTAAAAACCATTTCGTTTTAATTTCATATTCTTAAAGAGTTCTTCAAGGCAACCTTAAATTTATGTATTAAAACGTTTTGCATTTAAAATAAAATTGCAGCAGACTAAATTGCCTTGAGAATCATTATAATTAATCCTAAAAGGGTTTTATTTTGTTTTAAAGTCGGACAACTCTATGCGTGAAATAGTTAAAACAACGACAAGTCTCTAATGGGGCATAGTGGTAATATTTTAAACGTAACGCATATAAAGCTGATCAAAAATAATATTCAAATGCAAACTATTCTGGTAAAAATTACCAACGGATGGCACTTTTCTGACAAAATATAATAAAATACTTCTACATAACTCGAGCGCCACCAATATAATGTTTTTTTTTATTATCTAAAAATTTTTTTAAAAATATCGTCAATTTTTATTTTGCATCTAAACATCCAAATGCATTTTTTTTTATTAAATTGCATGTTTGGACACACCGTCCTTCAGTTATTTAAGAGGATGTAAAGCGCATATATTTCAATAATATTTTTTTCTTTGGCTATTGAAAATATTCATCATGGCGGGTCTGTATCTTATATAAAAAATGGCGTGGTCTAGATAAAAACTGATTGCAAGTTAATAGAACATTTTAAATCTTACAAGACTTAAAATAGCGTTTTATTTACCACTTTAAGTACAATTACTCTCCCAGACATTTATTTACTCTTCCTTATAAAACTGAGTTGCTTTAATATGTTCAAACTCGTGGCCTTATTGATTTAAAGGGATCTGGCGCGCGTATGAAATCCTAACCTTAAAATTGTGCCGGTTTTGTGATTGCTGGATTTAGTGACTTCGTTTTAATTTAAAATACTTGTCACTAATATTTTCTATTTTAAATATGTCTTCTAGTTTTCATTCATGCATAAAGTAGGTACACGGATTGCACTGATTCACTAAATCAGCAATCAGTTTATTGAGCAGATGGCGTGTTTTCTCCGATTATGGAGGGGGTAGAATTAGTTTTAATAAAGTCATCAAAAATCCATTTCTTATAAACAAATTGACTAAATTAAAATCTTTGAACTTTAAAATATTCTTAATTTACTCTTTAAAAAGTAAAAACTATGTTTTAGGATTTAATGTGGAATTTCATTGAGCATATAGGCTTAAGATAAAATAGTTTTCTTAATGGGTTTTAATGACTACATCAAGGATACTCCATAAAACTACATTAAAACCATTTGTTCCAAAATGGATTGTTTTAAAACCAACTTGCTATTTAATTCTTTAAAAAGGCAAATTAGTTTTAAAATAGCCAATGTCAAGAGTATTATAAAACTAGTATAAGATCAATAGAGCATTAGGAGCAAACAGTTTTTTTATTTTAATTTAAAGTGTGCATTAAATCCTTTGCATAAGAATCAGTGGTCTTTAAGAACTTTTAGTTTATCTTAAGGTAATTTTAAAACCGCTATCATTTTATTGAACATGTTAAAGCACTTTTAAAACCTAAATAAATCAAAAGTATCTTAGAGTTGTTACTTGGGTCACGTGATCAGATCAGACTGCGAAACGCTTCGTTTTTCTATTGGTCTACCGGCAATAAAATCGAGGAAGATGAACCCCACCTATTTTACTGAATTATAATCAGGCACGTCGTTTATAAGAGCGAGCAGTTATTTGGTTTATTTGATTTATAATTTTTATTTGTCCATCGTTATTTCTACTGTTTTGTGTCCGGGTTGTTTAAAATATGATACAAAATATCTAGTACGGACACTGCAGATGAAATGGGAAATAATGTTGACTTAAGTTCACCTAGAAAATGGTTAAATGTTATTGTAATACTAAATCCGGTCCTGTTCAGTTCTACCGTATAGAATGCTCTTGTACGTTTGCGCAGCAAAAAATCTGTTTACACCATGGGTGCAGCCATTTGGTACTTGAACTCGAAATTTCATTGATTTAATGGTTATTGTTTAGTTTTGTGGTTATAGTGCGAGTTCTTTCATTATATGAATATTTTGCGACTTTCTATTACTACGATAGGATATTTTAATACTTTGTGTAGGGAAAATAATATATTTTTATATTAAGTGCAAATGCATTTGGTACTTTCGTAAAAAACATTTGTAAACAATGTGTTGTGCGGTGGAGAGATGTTCTAACGTAAAACGTTATACATGGAAAAAGTGTCATTGGTTTAGAATCATTTATACCTTGAAAGAGAAGACTTCACTACAATATTGATGCATTTCCAAATATTGCACATGGAGATATTATTAATTATTTAGTTTTTGAGTGTAGTGCCTACACAAAGAAAGAATTGTGTGTTTGTGGTTGAGTGAAGGAAATCCTCTAAAGAATTTCCCGCAAGCGAAGCTTGTTGCAAAGGTAAGAATAAGTTTATCACTCTCAATATCACAGATTTATTCACTGTAATTTATTATAATAGATTAGGTATATTTTCATTTTTAAATTGTACAATGCACACAAAGATGTAAATTTTTGAGTTTACAATTTTGTATTTGTACGAGTATTTCCACAAAAATACAGATATTATGAAAAATAACAAATTTAATGGTATGAAAAAAATGTAAATCAATCAATGAATCAATAGTGAGAAAAATGTTTTAATTTGTAGTTGGATTCTTTAAAACAATTAAATTGAATCCATTTGTTACAATGTTGTGCTTTTCGGGCTGTTACAAGATGTTTAATTTTCGAGTGAAATATTTAATTTCAAAAAGTGAATTCATTTTGATCGGTGGCTCAGTTAGATGTTATCTAGCTAATATTATTATCTGCGATTGGATATTGTTTACAAGTAAAGTTGAGTAATTGTTTTTATTTAGTGAATGAACCGTGTTACTAATTTGAACTCGTTTTTTCATCTTTATTCTACGAATATGCTTGATGATGTGATAAAAATCATCTGCAGTCAGTGGTGAATCGCGAATTGGTCGCTAATGTAATGTACGTAAAAGATAGGTCAGTGTCACTCGCCCATTGACCTGTCAGGTCAATGAACCGGCCAAACATAGTTCAATGACTGTTTCAAAACGATTTATTTATTAATAAATTACAGGATTACTTCAAACTTTTATAATCGCATGGTAAGTAACTACTTAAAAAATAATCCTTTTATAAACTTTAAAAAACGAAATTAAAATTGTCGGTAGCATTTTATAAGTTTATTATCGAAAAATTTTAGTTGTATATTCCATACAAAACACTTGAAAGAAATGTTAATTGATGCAAAAAAATGCAAAATTGTGCATTTCTTACATTAAAAGGTATTTTAAAATATTTAAAAATTATTTCAAATGGAACAATTAAAGGCTTAAGTAGGTAATTATTTCATTCAAAATTATTATGTCCGGAAACGAACTTACTGCTAGATGATAAATTGCATAAGAAATGCGGCAACGATACTTCTAGCCACTGCACCATTTCAGATAAAATGAAAAATGTTTCTAGTAATCAGCAGTTCCAAAACAATTTCATCTTATTATTTTGAAAGTCGATAACTCAATTTTACGTGGGAATTAAGAG
This sequence comes from Rhamnusium bicolor, assembly GCA_029963845.1. Classification (NCBI taxonomy): domain Eukaryota; kingdom Metazoa; phylum Arthropoda; class Insecta; order Coleoptera; family Cerambycidae; genus Rhamnusium; species Rhamnusium bicolor. The sequence continues at coordinate 365,945 of JANEYF010000730.1, read as the reverse complement.
AAAAAAATATGTCAGTGGGTATCTACAGATGTCAAGAATCGGTGATTTAAATATAACTACGCACTTAAGACTCACCCTGTATACTGCACTCAACACGCGTTTCGCCAAACAATCATCTCCAGAGGATGCCAACTCGGTTGGCGAAATGCGCGTCTAGTGCAGTATATAGTGTTGATTAAAACTAACTATTAGTTAGTTTTAATCATCTCCAGATGATGTCAACTTGGTTGGCGAAACGCGCGTCGAGTGCAGTATATAGTGTTTTGGCGTTTCCCAGATTGACTAAAACAGCCACATATCAAATGTTAAACTATATTTATGAAATAGATGTATTTTCGATCCGGTGTTGCTATATCACGGACGCGTTGTTATACGCGCCCTCAAACAGATTTTGCTAGAACTAAAACTATACTCGAAGTTATATTAAACGCATAATACTGCGTCCGAATCCAAAAAAAAAAAACAGATCGATATCTCATTTAATTGAAATGATATAGAACTCATTTCCATGTCTACATATTACCCAGAAGACGAAAAACATTCTGAGATACTGGAAATCGATCATTTACGAAATATGTTGAAGAAAACTAGGTTTTCACAAATTATCGACATATTTTGTCACCTTACTCAAATCATATCTCGAACACAGGACCTTTGCAGTCCGTGTAAATAATAGCTTATCTGCAAATTTTCAAACTCGGGTAGGCGTGCCGCAGGGTACGGTCCTCTCTCCGGTATTGTTTAACTTGTATGTTGCCGACCTTCCCACCCACCCCTTAATCCAGACAATCATGTATGCGGACGATATAAAGATTTATTACCAGTCCTTCTATATGCTGAACCCGCAACCTCCATGTTGCGGTATCATTTAAACATACTTTTAGAGTATTACAAGGACTGGAAAATCACCATTAACGAAACATAAACAGAATTCATACTTTTTATCAAGAAATTTACTAACATACGGACATTTACCCCACTCAAAATTAACAACAAAACTATCGAGGAGACGAAGGTAGTTAAATATTTAGGCTATCCGGCTATCCTTTAAGCCTCATATCACTAAAATGATAAATAGAGTATATATGTCTCTGCATAAACTGTACCCCCTGATCAACAGGAGGTCAGTATTAAGTACCAAAAACAAACTTTTAATCTATAAAACAGTCATACGGCCGATGTTAACATATGGCTCCGTCGTCTGGAAGAGGATGTCCGACACACATTACGGGCGTCTCCAGACGACGCAAAATAAATTCCTTCGTCTCCTTACGAACTCAAACAGATACGTAAGCACCAAACAACTACATATTCTAGCAGACATACCATACATACGTGACTATATCACAGACACAGCGGCGAAGTTCTTAATACCCAACATTAGACATTCAGTTCTGACATCACGGATATTAGGAACTACCACGAATACAGGCATACACATCGAGTACTACACGAAAACCTGCCATTGTACCACGACAACAACTGGTAGTAGAACCAAACAGACAACGACAGACGTACATCTCTTACACCTCGCCATAACAAACCCTATAATCACCACTAACCCCAGTTTCACTCAGATTCCACCCTCATTCTCTCTACTCACATTTACAGACAACCTACAAACTGAACTATCTTAAGCAGGTTTTTCAATAGCTTTTCCTGCACACCCCTACAATAACTCGCCTTTATCATATTTCCCTTTATTTTAAATATTAAAAACTCTAGTAACCTCTCATCTCTAATGCGTTTTACATGTATTTACAGGAGAACGAAATTAACAAACAACCGAACAAGGACAATTTGGTAGCCTAGGCCACAACACCGGCCAACTGAGCTCAACACGCCCACCGAGAGGCGGAATCGTCGCCACAGCAGTTTATGTACTTGTTAATAAATAAACATGCTACCTATGTATTATTTTTGTATATTGTAATATTTTATATTATATGTATGAATGTGATACTTGCTCTAATTAAGCAAACATTGTAAGTTAATAGACAATAAAGTATTTTAATTTGGCAGAATTTGGCAAATTTGGCAATTTGGCTACAAATGCAGAGGTTCACGGTTCAACACGCAGACAAGGTGAGTTTTTTTTATATAATACACTATTCTCTATAGCTTAAAACTAAACCGATAGATGGTGTGACCAGATTACCAGAAGCTTTCATGTCCCTATGTGTATACAGCACGAATTTCTCAATATAATGTGGATCTCCATTTGATATGGCTCGACCTTGTATAGGGGGCCGCCATACTGTTGGCAATCTAGTTACATTTCAATTTATTATTGGTAAAAATTTGTGATTTTGCGTTGGTCACACTGGGTTTCGATTTGTCAATTGTCATCTTTGGTCGATTTGTTTATGTGATATGCTGTGCTTGGATTTATTAATTATTGTACTTTTTGCCTGATTTGCCAGTATTATTAGATTTGTTCTGTATTTATTAGTTTTTGAGTGGAATTCTGTGGTTATTGTTTAGTATAGAACTTCTCTGTGCGCTTAATTAAAAACGCATTGTTTGGTTCTTGGTTGCGAAAGTTCCACCAGAAAAGAAAAAGAAAAAGGTGTAACGTTCATTCGTAAGTCTGGTAGTATTCAAACACCAATAGGTTTTCTTTAAAAGTTGGATAGTTTTTGTAATTTTTTATAATAAAATATTTTTAAATCGAGTTGTTTTTCTCTTCTCAAATGTTAAATATTTGTTATAGAGTGGAATGAAAAATAATATTAACTGAAAATTTTTTGCTAATTATTATTTACTAACTTTTACAAATCTTATCACAGATAAATATAACATATATCTTTTTAAACAATTATTTTCCCGGCTATTTGCCAAAACGCTGAAACTTGGATTACAAAAAAGATAATATGCACATTATGTTCAGTACAACTGACTCAATAATGTGTAGCCAATATAAATTGTCCACAGTATGGCAGCTTACATGTAAGGGACATTTTATTAGTATGAATCAGAAATCCAGATTATATTAAAAAATTCGTGGTATACAGTGAGTTAATGTAGGTAGAAACAATAATCAATTTTTGGGGCCCTAGACGTCCGTGAATGGACATTCACAGAATGTACAATTTTGTGACAAAGGCTATCCCACTGGATGTCCAGAGTGGATTACTTTTGGTATCCAGATGGAAATGCGTCGTACATCCATCAGGTCCATGACGTACATTCAGTGGATTACCACTGGACGCCCTCGTGCTGTATGGATATTACCTATGTAATTTTATATATTAAATCTATATGGTATTTAGAATGAACCCGATGTTTTCGTTTTCCGATATTACTAACAGACAAATTCTAACATGCAGCGATTCAGAGCTATCCTGGAGACGAGGGTGTGCCGTACAGTGCTTCGATTAATGTATGCTAGGAGAACAAAACTCATACAATTTATTGAAATTACCGAAATAATCAGAAAATTAGGAAAATCTCCCAGCAGAATCGTGTACGTTTATTCCAGCGTTGTCCATTGGCGAATAATCATCAGATCTTCGGATAATTTAAGATGGTAGCGGATAATTGGAATCCGCTTGTCTTGCGTTTTAGTATGAAAAAATAATTACTAATTATTTTGAATTTGGCAACATAGTTGCAACACAACAAAACGCTTGATTTGAAGTGACATTTTGTTACCATGAGAACACAAAAAGGGCCCGACCTTGAAACGTCAAGGGTGTCAGCGCCCCACTATCAGACATCCGGGCGTCGGTACTTTACCCAAATCTTTTTTAAGTTTCTGTACTTCAGATTATCCATTCTGGGTTTTACAGTCGGTATTTCCAATTTTTACAGGTAGATAAGGTGATTGATATTTAGCATAAGTTGTTTTTAAAAAAGAAAACAACGCGTATATCTATTTTACTCTACATCTAAGTATATTATATCTATTTTACTTTATGAAATGTTTGATTGTGAGTTGTGACGTCGCACGATTATATCCCTTCGATCAGCGATCGCTGAAACAAAACACACACACGTTCTGAACGCAGTGTTGCCAATAATAATTATTGTGGGACAAATGAAGGTATATGTATAATAATGCGATGTGCAGTGCATAGGTGTAATGCGGCTCCTAAATAAGGATAAGAATGCGGCACCTGAAATAAGGAATTGACTACGATGCTTCACTGAGCAGAAAAAGAAAATTTAAGAAGATTGTACAGTAAAATTTATTTATCCCACTTTCAAACTTCTTACTCTAGAATATGAGGGTTTCTCATTACACCAGTTGGCACATATGAACATAGGCTTTCCCTTTCTCACAAAGGGATGGAACAGAGATAGGAATAATTTTGATGCCATCTGATTGACAAATCGGTGAATTAGAAACGCGGAGTATGATACAAATTTTTACTTATAAGAATGTTAATTGTTTTAATTAAATTTTCGGGTTCTTACATAGACCAATATTGAATTGTATACAAAATAATGTTTTTATTCTATCAAATAATCTTTTTTTTTAAGGTATTATATTAAATATATATTATAATACGCTCTTATATACATGTTTTATTTCAATATTTGCGACGCAAAGTAAAAAATAATCCTACATTTTCATTATTTTGCCTCATTCCCATAAACGCCAAAGCATGGGCCTTTATTGGGCTAGTAAAAGCCCGATAAAAAGTCCAGTAAAGGCCCATACTTTGGTGTTTACTGAGTTTATCACAGACCTGATTTCAACAAAGTGGGCGTTTACTAACCATGTGACGGGATGCGCAGAACCGAACGAATTAGTTTTTCTGTATCGTCTATTATTTCTTATAATTTATTTGTATCATGCTCGTAGATCTATCGATCTGAATCACTAAAATTATAAAATATGATACTAGAAGAGAAAGAAGAGAAGTTCAGTAATTTACCTTACAATTAGAAAAAATTCTATTATCTCGGTTTGTACTTTTGTGGTTTGTACATATTTGCTTTGCAAACGTAGTTTTGCCGACTTTGAAGCTGATAGAAGTTATTCTTTATTGAAAGCGCAGGAATAACAAGACAATAAAAATTACTGAAAAGCTTAAGTTAAATCTCACGATAGTGACAAAAATTAAAGGTTTATCAACTTTATACGACACTGGATGAATTGTTAAAATATTCATATGAAAATTGGCGCCGAAATATTTTGTGACCAAGGAGCACCGTCAGATCATCGTATCATCGGAAGTTGTAGCACAAGATCCGCTCTAGAGTTATGAAAAAATATATATAGTTATTCTGTGAGAAAGTGATTTAAGACATTAAATACAAGCATGTATGTTTACTCCTGAAAACTTTCTGGATAAAATTATTATTTTAGAATTTCGCGCTTAACTGAAAAATTGTGGCTTTAATTTTCCTAAATAATAGTTACTCTCGTTTACCAAATAGTTTGATTGTTCTGTAGTTTTACCACCAGTCTTAGCTAACCTTGTTTTGCGGTTACGGAGACTGTTAAAAGAAATTGTTATTTTATTAAAATTTACGCAGTGTAAAACAACTTCGGTTAACTGATTGGTAGTAGAACGAAAGCAATTTATGCATTAGCACAGAATTGTGTGGCATTAGTAAGCTTTCTCCTTATTTAAGTTCAGTTAAGTGGGTCAGCGCCCACAGAACAATTATTCTGCGCCTGTCAAAACACTAGAGTGTAATAGAGTTTTAAAAATACTCTCAAAATGACATTAGTTCAAGAAAATCTGGCAACCTTGGAGAAAACGTGCTAGGCCAATGACAATGAGCAAGCGCGTAGCATAACCTATGCCATTTATTTTAAATAAATACCCATGCCTAATTAATTACTTCTCACTTGATTTTCTGTTTTTCTAGCAGTGGTACGGCAGTGTATTCTTGTCTTTTACGATAAATAAACTTTGGTGTTCTGTGAAGTACCCACCTTGTGACGTTCGTTGTTGCATCAGCAATTTGCAGGCCTGTTTTGAGTTTTGGCGTTCGTTGTTGCATCAGCAATTTGAAGTTAAGCAAAATTAACAACAATGGTACTTGATTTAGATCTTTTCCGGACTGATAAAGGCGGAAATCCTGATAGAATTAGAGAAAATCAGAAAAAGCGTTTTAAAGATGTTACTTTGGTTGATATCGTTGTAGAAAAAGATACCACATGGAGGCAACTGAGACACAAAGCCGATAACTGGAATAAATTAAAAAATGTTTGCAGTAAAGCCATTGGTGAGAAAATGAAAAAAAAGGAACCTCAAGGAAATCCTGATGATGCAGTTCCTGAAAATGTGGCGACACAAATTGAAAATTTGACTGTAGATATGTTACATCCGTTAACAGTAAATCAGATTAAAAAGGTAAGTGGTTATATAAAAACCTTTCCTGACAATTTACAATTTGTCTGTATAGGGTATCCTGAAGGTAATCTGCCCTCGAATCTGTCAAACTTGATAAATCGATAGAACACCTTAAAGTAACACTAGTTTGTAATATAAACCTTTGTTGAAAATTGAGCCGTTTCCAAGTAATAAACCAATCATGCAAAATTGTCATGATGAACCATATTTTTTTAAATATTTCCGGAACCACTGAATCAGGAACTTTCAAATTTAGGGTGTGATACTATAGCTACTTTAGGGTGTAATACTATAGCTTGAATGTATGAAATATCACTATTCTATTGATTTTTATGTACCAGGGTGTGTATTTTTTGGCAGCGATGTTCGATTTTTTACTTATAATTTGGTGTAGTAACCCCATTAAATTGTTGATGCCACGAAATCAAGGATGTGTCTATTCTGACAAATATGCTTTCTTTACTTGTTTTCATATCCAAGAAAGTAAAACTATTACATCTAATTATAAAAAATGACAATGAATCACTAGTAAATTTGAATCCAAAAATGTTTGTCAAAAAAAGCTAGGACATAATAATATTATGTAAGTACCTGATTCAGTGGTTCCTTGGATATTTCGTAAAATATGGTTCCATCGTGACATCTTTGATTGGTTATTACTCGAAAATATTTACAAAAGTTTATAACACAAACTGGTGTTATTGATTTCTGAAGTTTGGCAGCTTACTTTCAGGTCATCCTGTAAAAATATATTTTTTTTTTAAATTGGATTTTGGATATCCTAAACGTTAATATGTTATTTGCAAAATTTTTCTATTTTCGATGTATACAAAATGAAGGGCACAAGGGAAAAACCAAAAAATGTAATATCTGTGTGATAACGCTGATAACTGATAAGAAAAGGTGTAAAGTTGTTCAAAGTATGTTCATAGATTGGATTTACTAAAAAAACCTTAAAACATCCATTGAGATAAAGTGAAACCATATATGGGGTAGAAAATTTGAAAATTATAATTAATATTTTGTTTAAATGAATGTGGGTAAAAGAAACATAAAACAAAACAGTTTATATCATAACTAGAGATCGGGAGGTGGCAATAAATTCCAGAGACGACTTTTACTTATGTACATATGTATGTAGATAGAATGTTATATTGTAAACACCTAATGAAACATTCCTAAACAATATTAAGTGATAAAATATTCTTATGTAGGTATTATGCAATAAATCTGTCTTATAAAAATGGGAACAAAATATTAAAGGTGTTTATCAGGTAATTGGACGGCTTGCTGCTATAAAAAACAATTACTGATTGTCATCTTGAGGGGGAACACTTGCTAGTGTCTAGTCCAATAGCAGGTAACTGCATATAGAATCGCGCCCGTTTGCAAGGTCGCTTGTTTATCACGTTTACGCCAACTGACCCATGTTGAAAGTAAATAAATATCTCTAAATAAATATTATTTATAAACCGTCTATGTGGATAACATGTATGGGGTTATCCAACGAAAAGGCCCACTCCTATATTTTGTTTATTTTTCGAGTTAGGAAAAAAGAGGTTTAAATAAAATCAAATGAACTATTTTAGAATCCCTGCAAAAAATATACAGGTGGTCCTATAAAAAGCGGGACAAACGAAAGTTACATTTTTTTAAATGGAACACCCTATATTTTTTATATTTTTTGAAATCTGTGTTTTTTTTTTGTGATTTCAAATATATAGATATGTTGTATCTTATCTTTTACTGTTTTTTATTTATTGCAGATTTTATACTATAAGCATCTGCATGGTTATCAGGTTCGCCATGGATGAAAAACAATTGATACGTATGCCTTACAAAATAATTTAATAAATTCAAATCACAAACTGCGTGGTTTTGTGTCATATTATTTGTGAAAACGTTTACTTTATCAGAGCGATACGATATATTCACTATTTATAAAAAATAACAAAAACTCTTCAACATTTTATTTGATATAGTATGTATAATAGTAGTTATCATAATAATTATTATGCAGTTTTATTTATTCTATAAGACATGAGTGTCAAATTAAGTGTTTTTCTTTCATGGCTAACCTGATAACCTGGCAGATGTTGGTAGCATGAAGTTTACAATAAATAAAAAACAGTAAAAGATAAGATACAACATATCTCTGTATCTGAAATCACAAAAGAACAGAGATTTCAAAAATGAAAACAAATATAGGGTGTTCCATTTAAAAAAATATTAAGTTTGGTTTATCCCGCTTTTATAGGAATTGATTCACTACAACTTTTATTTAAAACATTTTTTTCTAACTCGAAAAATAAACAAAATATAGTGGTGGATCTTTCTGTTGGCTAACCCTGTATATAGATACGTAAACAGTGCGAAATTAAAGACAATGAAGTCTTAAAATGTCCTGTTCAATTCCTTCAAAGGATAAAGTGAAGTGTGGATTAGTGGATTCTCAGAGTTGCAATTTAATGGTACAGATTTGTATTGCACAAGCTGTAAAAAGTGCTTTCATGCAAGGTCAAAGCAAACAATAAGAGGCATTTCCTCAGACAGTCATAAAAAGTGTGTGAGTGGTAGTGTTACTGATAGTGACAGGCAAATAAATTTTAACAGATTTATTACAAATGATGGTTAGGTGTAACATATCGTGGACAAAACTAGATAATCCTTTATTTAGAAAATTTTTGCATAAGTGTATTAGTGGGCTGTACAGCAATGTTAGGTGCCATCGGAAACTATACTAAGAAAAAATATTTATCACAAAAATGCCACAGTATTAAACGAACAATTTATACTGAACTGAATGATAAATACATATTGATTAGTGTGGATGAAACCACCATTGCTTGTGGCTGCTAGGTGGCAAATATTTTAATGGGTTTATTGGAGGAAAGTTGTTCAATGCGTGTACATCTGATTTCATCTAAAGTACTAAAAACTATAAATTTTAGCACTATAGCAGATGCAGTACACTCAAGTTTTCAAAAGGTTATGGGGCGATAAATACTCAGAAAATAGAGTTATTACTATTTGTTACTGATTGAGTTAATTACATGAAAGCTGCTGGAAGACTTTTGAAAACATATCGGAATGTACTTCATGTAACAATTGTCTAGCACATGGACTTCATAGAATTGCTGAAACTGTTAGGGGGCGCTTCCCGAATATTGATTAATATCTAGTGTAAAGAAAGTTTGTCAAGTATAGTGGAAATTTTAAATGGCAAAACTTTTCTGTACAATACATAAATGTGGCCTTTGAAAAAGTTCAGATATTTAAATATGCGCCAATTACATCTTTCGACGTTGAACAGTCCTTCTCATAACAAATGGATTTTAAATGAGAGGCGCTGGAGATCAACTCTGGAACATTTACAACAAATATTAGTAATATAATTTTACCCTTGTGATCGCTAGTTAGAAATACATGTGTTAGTGTTACATCCATCAATACTTGCAGCCCTCTTCGTATTAACTTTGGATGTTACCGAACTCGCCAAAATAACCACAAGGTAAGATAATCGTGTCATATATGCACGAACATTTTATGCGGTAACATATCACCTGTAGACAACCCTGGAATTGACGTCATTTATCGCTGCCTCCCGATCTCTAATCATAACTTATAAACATTTGTAGGGGAGAGAAACTATTTAGTATTTGCATAAGAATTATTTATATCTAAACAAATTGATAAACCATAATACACATTGTTCCACTATATCAAAGACTATAATTTTGCATGGACTTGGGATCATCCTACACCATATTCACAAAACGTCATGAACAAATGATGAGACCAACAACTTGACAGTTTATGTTAAGTTGGACAAAAAAAAATCTTTTTTAATTATATAAACTGCTGTCAGTCTCATTCCTGTTGTTTATCATGCCGTTAATGACATTACATTACTTAACATAAAAAATAATTGCCAACTTAACGTGAAACTCAATTTTTAGTTAGGACAATAGAAAGTGAATCAACTTTATATTCAATATCAAAAACAATTTTTGTTGTTGTGTTAATTTACTTTTGTAAATTGAAACATTGGATGTTTAAGCAGGCGCGTTTTTAAGCTATACAGCGGTTCGGTGCAAGTTATGCCAGAGCCCGCACCGCATCGAATTAACCTAGTTCCTAACTCATTAAAAAATACAGCAAATAATACAACATTTACTGAAAATTTGGTTTTCTCTGAAAACAAACAAAATTAAAGACAAATTAAACACAGACAATTTTTTTTATTGTGTTATGTCTGAACTTCTCGGCTGCTCCAAGGAAAAACACAGTAACCAACATTTTTTTAAAAATTGAGATTTTCACACGTGAAGATACTGTGCTGTGCCGCGTCTTTTTATCCAATAGCGGTTGTTCTATCTGCAAAGGATATGGAGATATAGAATACAGTAACACAGTATCTACACTAAATTTGTAGATTTCACAATGCAAAACACAGTATACAACTACTATTCAGAGGAGGAACACAGTATGTTATGAAGACTGTGTAGATGCTGTGATTTTGATTGGGATTGTGAAAGAAAATGAGAACATATTCCAACATAAAACACAGTTTCTGCACATGTACTATGTTTTTTAATAGTTTTGTTAATATGGTATTTCCAAATCTTTTAAATCCAAAAGCAATTAGTCAGGACAATGAAAACTAAATTTAATTGTTATTTACCAAGTTATTTCGGTATGCGGGCTTTTAATGATAATTTATGAAACTATTCTTTTAATTGAGATACTGCGTGTAAAAAAAATAATAATACATATTTTATGGAAACCCATTTTCAAACACAGTAACTGCCTAAAATAGTACATATTGAATAATAAGTAATTTTTGATAATGTGCCAAAAAAAGTACTGATTTATGTTAGTTAACTGTAAAGGTTTAAGTAAGATATGTCCGCCCGTCTCCTAGAGGCAATAAACTAAAGTAAATTGCTCTTCCTGAACATTTTCTAATTTCACACATACTGTGTTTTTCCGTGGAGCAGCCGTTCTCTTCTTGCATTCATTAGACAGTTCCTATCGGAGAATGTAAACATTTACAGTATAAAATTTATTTTATTTTATTTAGAAACTTTTTTGTCAATGTTTGATGTTTTGTATTATATTTAACCCTTAACTACCGACACGGAGTCAACCGGATACCTACGCTACTGTTCATCATTGTATGCCTGTTCATAATTTTTTCCGAGAATTGTCATCTTGAGTACCTTCTTAAGTATTAGTGATTTAAGGTTTGTTTCTACAAAGAATTTGTGATAGTTTGCAAACTACTTCTATCGCGCATGCGTGATTTTAAAATGGTTTGCATTCAGTTTGAAATTTGGCTTGTTAGAACATCAAGTATTAGTTATGCAACCAGTATAACTAGATGAGTAGGTCGCTTATTTTTTTTATAATCTCAAAGTTTGTTTTGGTCTTGGTGTTCTGTTAGGTTGTTAATGTTATATTGTCAGAGACAATTTTATAGGTAAACGATATGGAGGGTAAGTAATTAAATAATAAATAAATACATAAATATGAAAAATAAACTTTGACCACGGGGTAATGGCCGACAAAATTATCAAAACGAATGCGCCTGACACAGTTTCCTTTCAATCCTCAAACTGTTCTGACAGTCACCAAACCGCTTCAAATCAGTTTGGAAATTTGTAAGAACACCGAACAATTTGAAATCAGGGTTGTAAGAACGGCCAAATCTGGATTGCGCAGACGCCTGATAGTTTCAAACGGTTTTATGTACTTGTAGAAACAAACCTATATTGTAGTGATTTCTTTATGCCTTTTTATTAGTTCAAGTTATCGTGTATAAGGAGTTTCGCAGACTCCGTGTCAGTGTTAACGTTATAAAAACAAAATGTCCGGTTCCTCAAAGCCGGTGAATGTTCAGGATTCAGACTTCGAGGGAAACTGTACTGGTACAATGATATAGATGGCGATAATAGTGATCTAGAACTTCGATGAAAGTGTCAATAAGAGTAATCTTGACATCAAGTGTAAAAGAACTAAGAGACAATGACGATTATCCTGATAACGTGAAGGTTTCTGACAGTGGCGCTTAGGTTGCGAAGAAGAGGATACCAGTGTAAATAAAAAGAAGAGAAATAGCTACTTTTATGAAAAAAATAGATGATTGACTCAATATGAACCCTTGTACATTTCTTTATTCCTAGTTATATTTTGAATTTATTATTTTTTTTTCATGATGTTTTGTTATTATATTTTTTCTGATATGCTATTGAACGAACTTGTTTTTTTTTATCTTAAGGAAATGTATACACTTTGTTTATGTATCTGTAATATTATTATCTATGTAGTAATGGATTTATTCTTTTTTTTGTAAAATATTTTCTAATAAATGTTTAAAGTAAAAATCATTCTTTAATTAGATACAGCCCATAATGCAATAACAGATTAAGAATTATCAGTTCTTTAAGTGAGTCTGTGAGACTAATTGTCAGTATTAGTGCATTAAAATTTTGTGTTCGTGGTTAAGGGGTTAATATTAATAGGTACCTACCCTACATATGTTAGGATAATTTAATTTTTTTAGAAATTTCGTTTCGTTTTATTTTTATTAGCAAGTTATTTTCAACCGGTTTTTTATACATTTTATTTAGTTGTCATGTTTATTATCGTTTTTTTTGTTCCATAAATTTTAAGACTTACATTAAGAAAAGGATCGATCTTTTTAATGAATATTAGAGAATTATGCACGACTGAAGGTTGATAAAGGTTCGCTCTGCGAGCTCAGGTAAAATAAAATTATGTGCTCATAAGAAATGGATGGATCAGCCAGCTATACCAACTTAAAAGTGAGGGTTGTAAAGTATGTGGCAACTTTGCTGTAACCTTTTCGTAGTAGCGTAGAAGAGGCCAGTTTAAAGCTACTAAAAAAATGACGTTATTCGTCGCATTTGCTACTTTTTGGTAAACTATTATTGAATGATGAAGCCAAATAAACAGATAATATAATTCTGAAAACCATTTTTTTATTAAATATGATCATTTGCAAACATCTTTTATAAATGAACTGTTCCAAAAGTTAGTAATTTCTACTACTTGGTTACGTTCGGTTTACGTAATAACCTAGTTGTCAACATGTAACAGGGAAGGTTCCAGAATAGTAATTGCTATATAATAACTATTCCCTATTTTGGCGAATGCTTGGTAGACGAATCGTTCCCATTACATAACGGTCGTTAGTTGCGGATGTTGATATTTCTAGTAATATTCAAAAATGAAACGGAGCTGAATGTTATCGTTGTATAAACAAACTAAAGAAAATGAGTAATGGTCTTAGAGTTATGTGTCTTAATGAATAGTGTCATTGACATGAAATATATAACATACATAGTTTGATTTTAAATCTGTAATTCTGTGATTCATTTATTCCGAATTCACGATAGAATAAAGACCTACTGCCTACTTAGTCGTTTTAATTTACCCATACCTACAATAGCGGAAACCTTTAAAGTTCCAGTGATGGTAGCTACTACGTAGAGACTACTAAATGTTCTGCTTGGGTAGGTAACCAGGCTATGATTTTTTCCATGAGGATTCAAGAAGACTAAAAAGTTTTGCTTACAATTATATTTATAGCCAATACTTTTATTTAAATCATTATATAATCAGTATTTTTACATCATCAAAAAGCTAAAATATCAACGTTATTTTTCTGAGTTGGCAGTGACAATCATGGTCTGGCAACCTGAATTAAAAAAATATGTTCCATTAATTGTGACACTAACAATATTTTAAATGTTCGTATACTTAAAATCACATGTACTTTTTTCAGTTTTTTCTTAAAATAAGATTGCAAATGGATAATCCTGTATTTGCTTTATCTTGTAGGTCCGCATATTAATTGATGAAGCCATAATAAGGAATGACAATGATTTACTAGAAGCAGAACAAGAACGTAATTTTGCACTTAGGGAAATCGGTAATCACTTACATGAGTCAGTTCCCGTTAATGATGATGAAGACTATAATAAAATTGAGAGAACATTTGGAGATTGTCAACATAGAAAAAAATATTCTCATGTTGATTTAATACATATGATTGATGGAATGGATGGTGAAAGGGGAGCCATTGTGTCTGGAGGACGTGGTTATTTCTTAACAGGACCAGCAGTTTTTCTTGAACATGCGTTAATATCCTTGTCTTTGAGAATTTTGCATAAAAAAAGGCTATAAACCTTTATACACACCGTTCTTTATGAGAAAAGAGGTGAGAAATGAAAAAAAAAACTTTTAGTAAAAGTTGTTTAGCAAATTTAGCCCTTTGCTTCATGCTTTCAATATATCACTTATTACACCATTTCAGAGTGAGAATAGGCCCCTTGCACTTGCCAGATTTTTTAAATTAATTTGTATGTTGAATATAAGACTATATTAGAATATACTATATTCTAATATAGTCTTATTAAACATTAGGAATTAACAAATCTGTTTTAATAATTTCTACCCGAAAAATTACTAATTGAACTTCTAGGAATATCAGATGCTAGAGACGTGTCTGAGAATGCTGTCGTATTGACGCGACTTCACAAGCTACTATATCTCTGGGTGGTGAATGGTACGCTACGTAGTTCATGCATTAATTAAAACGGGTGGTTGTTTCCTAAAATTATTTGGTAGTCTCTGGTCTGCGATATTTATGCGGACATAATATTATATTGTAAACACCTACTGAAACATTCCCAAACAACAAAAAACCGGAAAATTATACATGAATAAATTTATAAGTGAATTTTATTTTATTTTAAAGTCTTAATACTTAAACTACTATACGATTCAATGTTGAATAAATTTTGTAAAAGAAAAAAAATCCGTTACCTGCTGTTTTTTGTATTTTGTAGATTCCAAAAATGCCAAAATTATATTTTGTGCATGGGGCCTATTATTTTTCTATTGGTTACATTTTTACTGTATCATAGTTACAATATTTAATGTACCATAGTTACAACTATATTGAACCAGTAGCATTCTGATCACTGCAGTCAATAGATTGTAAATCCTAATCGTCATGTTTGTGACCTTGGCTAACTCCAGTTTACTTCATGATTTAGATACGTTTCACTTATCATTTGACTCATTACGATTCATATTGGGAGCTCATAATGTTGCAGTAAATGTGAATAAATAGGGATGGTATATTGGCGTTATTTTTTATAATTAGTCATCACGTTTATTAAAATTTTGAGGTACCAATCAGTAGGTGATTAAAAATAAAATTTCAATTATTCATAATAAGGCTAAAAGAAACTCATGCTTATGTATCATTGGTCATCTGTAGTGGAAAAATTAATGATTTAATACTGTTTTATGTCACCTAATTGTAGATAACTTAAAGTAAATTTGAAATAAGTATACAGGGTGTCTCACTTTATGTTAGACTTCAACAGTCCTTTGAAGGCCTCATTTATTTTTAAGAATAAGAGATCTTATAAATGTGGGTCGTAGAACGCCTCATTTGAAAATAAAAAATATTTTTTTCCTTAATTACAAAATAACCACTCACAATAAATGTATGAAGCATGAAACTGTGGTATTTGAGAGCAACTAATTTGAAACTGAATATTATCGTCTATTATTTCCAGTGGCGAAGACTATGAATCTTTTTATAATAAAAAGGTTTCGCCAAATTGAAATTGCAAATATTTATAAAAAAATATGAAAGAGCATTCAATTTTATCTAGAAAAAGTCCTCCTGTATGAACTTATAATACAACACAGTGTTTTCAAGAAAAAAAGAAAATATCGATTAGAAGGCAAATCATGATTTTACATTGTGTAATACTTATAAATAATTGAATGGTCAAAAATTGAATCAAAATCGATTTAATTATATTTATATAACTGAAAAAAAATAAATAAATAATGAAACAACGAATTGGGCTGGTGAAATTCATATTACAAGGTATTATGACATTACTCAATTGTAGGTAGTAAATATTTTTGTTTTTTTTTTTTTTTATTATTTATACATGGTTATATTATATGCATAGTCATAAATGCAGCTGGCTTGACTGTTCATGCTAATACGTGTCAGTATCAATGTAGGACAGCGGCAGCCTGCCCTGGTTTTTACGTCATAACTGCAGTGAGATCGGGGTATAATTATCACCAGGGTCAGGAAACTAGTCCAGAGCCCAGGACCGGTAGCTACTATTGCCTCATGGTTGACAGAAGGACATACATAGACAAATGAAAACAAAAGTATAAAATGAATAATGAAATACATACCGTTTGATACCATGTATTATTCAGAATGACTGAAGTCTGCCTTCACATGAACATACATGGTCGTAGCTAATATTCACTCTGCATTCATAGCTGTTAAATTTATGGAATTTGGTCTGTACATATGTTTGTACAAGGAAAATAAACGTTCCACATCTACCGAGGTTAATGGTGCACATTCTAAATAATTCACATGGGCAGGCACTGACAAACCACGCAAATAATTTTTACGAATTTTACACATTATTTTGTATCTCAGGTTCCTGTGTAAAACATTTCTTAGTTTATTGTTTACAGCCCTACTTTTGCTGTCTAATAGAGACAAAACCTTGTGAATACCCAAAGTTCTTATTATAACATTAACAACTTCCACAAAAATTTATTTCATACGTCCTCTATAATATTGCCCAAAATAATTTTATACACACTTAGTGTGTATGGCTACCTAGGTAGAGGAAAATTACATGTACATGCACAGAATGTGACACACAAATCATAAAAAATTCCTCGTTTGTAACTGTACCGGCAATATACCATACCGTCTGTCGATGGATAACCGAATTTAAATGGCTTTCACAACAGAGTTCGGACTCATGGAAAACTTAGAGAATCTGGAAAAATCAGGGAATTTATTCTAAAAAAATCATGTCATCAAAAATCAGGGAATTTTGCGCAACAACTTGGAAAACGATAAACTACCCAAGAGTTTCCAATGTTTCCACTGTTATTTTTATTATTTTTTTAATTGCGATTTTAATTTGAAAAAAAGGTTAAAAAAAGAAAACAATTTACCCTCTGCAACGCCACTGGCTTCGTTCGACAAATAATCGTGCATGACTGAATTGCTGCGCCTACTAAACAGCTGATTTGATTAGCAACTGACGTACGTGTGTTCTTACACGTAAACAACAAAGAAAGATGCATTCGGGTTCAACGCGCGTTAGAAAAAGAGAAACATATTACTTCAGTTCGTGATTTGTTTTATAAGTTTGCTATGTTCGTATCGTATCAAAATCGAAAACGAGATTCCCAGGCGGCTGTCTAAATTGAGATAAGTTTGTGCGATACATCCATCGAAAAGTACCGCTATCGCGTATCGTATCGTATCGATTAAAAATTACCAGTGGGTACAACATGGAACGGAAAATTACTGATACACGAAGTATCAGTTCACATCCGATCCGGCATTTATTGAGAGGGTTTTTAACAAAGATAAACAACGTATATTACATATTACATACAAATATTACTTATATTTTAAGTAGTACGGCCACATGCCATGAGCATCCAATCAATTTTACCAAAACACTTGTCCCTATCTGATGTGGTAGGTACCATACCGTAAACTGTGCAGACCAGTGCAAAATATCGAGGATAGGAAAGAAAAGTACCGGTACCCGAAAATATCGTACCGTATCGCTCACCCTAAATTGAGAAAATGTGTATGTTTCTTAAATTTTTTCAAATCAATTTTAATGTGCCTTATTTTATTTTGAAGATATGTAGTCATCTATAGACAACTATTTTGTTATGTCATATATTTAAATATTTAGGGAAGAGATTTATTTTTAAATTTTTCGTGTTTCTGAACTGTGTATTTGTATAATACAAGCAGTCTGATCTCTATATGCAGTGATAGTCGGAGGCTTTGTTACTATTTTAGATATCTTTCGTAATAAAAAATAATTTTATTGTGACGTTATTGTGTTTAATCTAATAACAATGTATAGTGTGAGAAACCGATATAGTAACGGAACGTGTGGGGGAAGACGCTACGGAACGCAGAGCCGGATTTAACTGTATTGTTCGCTCGTTTACTTTTTCAATGTAGGTTTTTGTGCTCAGTTTAGCTAGCAACAATTTAACAATTGTAAAAAAAAGTATTAACTTGAAATAAAAATGTTGAGTTTAAAGTATTGACTACACATACAGCAGTTACATTATTCAAGTTCGCTTAATATAAATTGATACTACCCAGCAAGAACCGTGAGTAGGTATGAGCATTTCTTGCCAGGAAAGGATGGATATGGAATATTGGTATAGAATAAAGAAATTATTTAAAAAGTAACAAGAAACCTTTAAAAACACAATAAAAACAAAAAATATACTATCAAAATAGTAACAGAAGCAAATGTTTTTCTCAATAAATAAACTAAAAATAAATTCTAATAGTAAGTTATTACTATAATAAAAACAGAAAGACTTATTTTTGTCAAAATGAAAAAAATAATAACGTTAATAAATAATAACATCCTGAAAAAGAATATTTCTTAAGCACTGAACTACGAAAACACAAAAACGGAATTAAATAATGCAGTTGACATCATTCTGAAAAAAGAATATTTCTTAAGCACTGAACTACGAAAACACAAAAACGGAATTAAATAATGCAGTTGACATCACAAAATTCACTCCTTCACAAGTGAAGTGATGTACTTCACTTCACCTCACCTCATGTTTCTTCCTCTGAATCCCCGCACTTTTCACCGTCTTCTTCATTTTCAGATGAACTACTATCCTCGTCCAAATTTATAATAAATTTATTTCCACAATTTATATCAAATTTGGCAATTTTTAAATAATCAGCCTCAATTGTAATTACTTTCCTAATTCTGTTTTCCATTCTTCCTTGTTAATTTTCGACACTTCATTTTGAATTAATTCTACGACTTTTTTATCGAATTTCGAAAAAATATTTCTTCTTCTAAGATTTTTCTTCAATTTACACCAAATCAATTCAATCGGGTTGAAAATACAGAAATATGGCGGTAATCTCAACACTTTGTGGCCATATCTCTCCGCTACAGTGTCTATAATATACTTCTCATAATTTTTCGTTTGTAGGACTTCCAACAGTTGTGCTTTATTATAATTTTCCTCATAATAGAGATCCTGTTCTATTAAAAAAATTTGTAACTCCAGCTTAGTAGAACTCTTGTTAGGAATTTTATACAGTTGTCTCGAATGGTACGTCGCATTGTCAAGAACAATAATGCTATTCGGTTTTAATTTTGGAATTAGGGTATTTTCAAACCATTCCTCAGATATTTCTCCCTCCATGTTCTTGTGGTAATCTACATTACAGTCATCCATGTTTTTTCCGCACAGTTTCAATGCATTATCAACCCATCCATCAACTGATCCACAGTGTAATATAATCAAGAGTCCCTTAGTAGGGGGCAATGAGATTGGTTGACATTTCCTAGATCCATCAGTCCAACCTTTTTTTTACGGTGTCATCAAGTCTCATCTAGATAATAAATTGATCTATTTTCCCTTCTGAGTTCTTTTATCTCTTCTAGATATGAATTTCGCCAATCCACTATTTGTCTACTTTCCATAATCGCCATGCGTTTATTAATAGTTTGATATTTAAATCCAATTTTTCTCAGCCAAGTTCTTTTGGTATATTCTATATGGTAATCCATTTCTTTTAATTTTCTGTCTACCACGTCGATAGTTTGGATTTCATTTTTTCTGATACGCGTCGTAAACTAAAGTTTTTAAAAGTTTTGCTAACAATGTGTTTAGAGTTTTCGATTGACTGGCGTCGGATCGTTGTTTTCTTGGGAGGGCACCTTCTTTCACCAATTTGTATATTGTGGGACAGGGAACGTTAGTTAGAGATACTGTTTCACCTAGTACATCTAAATCATACAAATTAGAGTCATTAGCTTATCGCTTCAAAAGATTATTGTAAACATTAAGGCCAAATTTGTTTTGCTTGCTCGTTCAAATGTAACCGATTTTTTCTTACTGAAAACACTAATGAACTTTGATTTTGTTTATCACTGTAATCACTATCACTTTCATTTTCACAAACGCAATAAGATGTAGATGTAGAGGCCTCCCATGGTCGAAACATTTTTACATCAAATACCTTCTTAAATTAATTTCAAAAACACACCAGCAAATAAACAGATATAAAATAATTATTACTTATATTACACTATTACACAACACTGTAACATGATAATCTTCTTAAATTATTTTCAAAAACATCAGCAAATTAACAGATGTAAAATAATTATTACTTATATTACACTATTACACAGCTCACTGCAACACGATAATCTTCTTAAATTATTTTCAAAAACACGCCAACAAATAAACATATTAAATAATTATTATTTATCTTATATTATACCTACAATATATCCTATAACGCACTGCTAGAACGAATCGGTAACAAAATTAAGTGCAGCCCTGAAGTATCCCAGCATGTAAGCTAAACTCCGCCTCGGTCGCGTGCCAACAAAAACAATAATCATCGTTCTCGCTTTAATGTAAGCGGTGTAAAAGACGGAAGATGTCATGTGTTGGACATTTTATACTCTCATGTCGCGTCTTACCCTACACGTCCCGTCACTATATCGGTTTCTCATACTATAATTTACTCTGCATCACTTACGAGTGATGCAGAGTGTTACCTATTGTACTTAGTACGATAAGTACAATAGGTATAAGAAATTAAATATTTCCTTATGGAATTAAAAATCATGGAAATACAAAATTTTTGTTATTGAAAACCTGGAAAATTCAGGAATTTTTTTTCAGTTACTACATAAAGTAGTACAATCACGGCGTGTATAGAATACGTAACGCCGATTGCATGAGGTATACAGAATATGTGAACCATCTATTGTAAATTCAACATAGTTTCCAATCATTTTTAGTAGTTTATGCACAAACGGTAGTGACGGGGCCATTGCTTAGAGTCTTATGCGAGAACCAAACCACGCACCGGCATGCTTTCATGTTGTTAACTGCCAAGGTGTCTATAAAATTTCATAGGAGTAATCCCGGTTACTCACACAGTCCTGCTTCATTCTGCCTCGATAGTGCTTATACTGGTTGCATATATTACAGGTATATAAAATAAACATATAATATGAACTTTTATGCGGTGTGTTTATTAATATTTATATATATTTTTTTTGTGTTGGCTCTAAAAAATGGAAGACATGTTTGGCCCCTGGTTATCAATTACACAATATAAAATCATGATTTGACTTGATAGATTTGAAAAAAAAATCTAAATTGTTTTATTTATTCATAAACACATTTCACAAACGTTTTGGTGGCTGCTGTCCATCTTCTTCAATGTAAGGACTAAAATATAAAACAATTTAAAATTTTCTACCATTTTTGATTATTATTTAAATATCTTACCTTAAACGAAAAAATAATCCGATGTAACAATAATGTTACTTAATTAATAATTTGTGCGTATAGCGAGCACATCACTTTTTACTGTTTTACACTAACCGATGTTTTTGTGTTTACAACTAAGTTTGAACTAAAATGTTGAACTGGGGTTGCTTATAATTTGTAAAATTCCCAATGCCTGTAACGTGTTTTTTACCTAAATTTTAAATGTTTTAAGGATCTGTTGACTTAGCTTGTTGTGGCAGTGGTGTATTTCTAAATTTTTTGTTTGATTTATTTTGAGTAAGTTATTGTAGATTTTGTTTAAATTTTGTGTGTCTGTTTTGTCATTGTTTTTGGGTTTTTTTTTATTTCAATCATTTCTAAGATTTCTCTTTTTTTGGTGTGGTTTTCTGCAGCTAATATTTTTGTTTTGTCAAAGTCGAATTTGTGTTTTGTTGTCTTGTGTATGTTTCGTGAGTGCTGTTTTATTAATTTTATCATATTTATGGGATTGGATTCTTTTTTCTAGATGTTGGGAAGTTTGGCCTATGTATACTTTGTCACAAATTTCACATGGTATTTCATAAACTATGTGGGTTTTTTTGGGGTAGGTGTTTTAGTCTTGAGTTTACTGAAATTAGATTTTAACAGGTTATGTTCTTTGTAGCTAATGTTTATGTCATGTTTTTTTAATTTTTTTCCTATTTGTTCTGACAGTCCTTTTATGTACGGGATGGATACGTAAGTACGTTCAGAATTATTTATTGTGGTTTGTGTATTTTTGTTGTAAAATTTATTTATTCGTTTTTTAAAGATTGTATTAATGAAACTGTTAGGGTATTTGTTTTTTTGTGAGGGCTGTTTTGGCTTTTTAATTGCCTCTTGTCTGTATTCAGGATCTGAAAGGGTGATGGCTCGATCGGCAAGGCCTATAACACACACATACATTAAATGCTCTCATATTTTTAAAAAAATATTTGCAAAATTTCAAATTGGTAATACTTTATTTGATAAAATGATTCATAATTACCTCTATCTTCGCCACTGGAAATTGTAGGTGATAATTTTCTGTGTTGAATTATTTTCTCTCAAATGCCAAGTCTTTCAATACAATATTATCAATTTATTGTGAGCAGTTACTTTGTTATTAAAGAAGTGGCTATATTAACAAATTAACTACAATATTGTTAGTTATTTATTATTGTGTTCTAGCATTTTAAAAGTAAATTTTAAGTAGGTTGTAGCTTTTCATATGTATTTTAGATTATGCAAGAAGTAGCTCAGTTATCCCAATTTGATGAAGAGTTGTATAAGGTAATTGGGAAAGGTAGTGAGAAGGCAGATGAGAGAGAAGTAGAAGAAAAATATTTAATTGCCACCTCAGAACAACCAATTGCGGCATTCCACAGGGACGAATGGATTGCTGAAAATGCACTACCTATTCGTTATGCTGGATTCTCAAGTTGTTTTAGGCAAGAAGTGGGGTCACATGGTCGCGATACTAGGGGAATATTTAGAGTGCATCAGTTTGAAAAGGTAGGAATAAAAAATTCTAAACAACTGAAACTTTCACAGTAGTTGATTATTTTAGTTTATTAGAACCACTGATTTGTTAGGGTCTTTTTAAATTGAAAGTGAAGTATTTGAAATTTTCCGTCTATTTTTTCAATGTTAAATGAACCACTCTACGCATTATTTAATAATGTCTTATGGTTTATATTTGGGTTAATAATTATTTTATTAAATTATCATTTATATTGACACTATTAAATTTTTATAGCATATTTCCTTTTGAGAACCAAATTTACTTTAATATTATACAGGGTGTCCCAAAATTGCACACAACCTTGTGGACATGCTATAAGACAATATTAGGAATAGCGAAAAAAAAAAATTATATATATATATATATATATATATATATATATATATATATATATATATATATATATATATATATATATATATATATATATATATAATTAAAATAAATAAATAAATAAATAAGTCCTTTATTTTTTTGAGATACAGGGATTCAAAGTGGGTACAATTGCAGTAATAAATTTAAGGGTCATCATGGTTATTTCATACCAAAGTATTGTTTTGTTTATATATATCTCATTGTGTCATTGCATTAAAAGATTTAAAATGAAAAAAAAAACTGAGAATTATCGCTTTGAAGGTTTAAAATCATGAATAAAATTGTCATTTTAACAATTAGGATATGGCCGCTATTGTGAGTCCTGAAATGCTTCAGTATGTGCATGAAGACTTCGTAAGAGCCAACACATGTCAAGGTGCAAATGGACAGAATTTTGAACATTTATTATGACAAAGTATTGCATGTTATTGTTAAAGTGTGTCGAGTATTAAGTGTTGCCGTTTTTTCTATTTTTAAATTGCTTAGTTACTTGAGAGAAAATTTTTAAACATACCTTCAAGGTGATGCACGACTTTTGGGGCACACTGTAGTGCATATTATTGCAAACCAATAAAAATAAATACTATGTTGGTTGGCACTAAATATAGTACATGCCTTTGGCTTATATTATGTAATCAATAGAGATCGGGAGGTAGCGATACATGACATTAATTCCAGGGTTGGTGTTAGTTGATGTGTAACATCACAAATATGTATGTAAATATATCTTACCTTGTGGTTATTTTGGCGAGTTCGGTAACATCCAAAGTTAATATGAAGAGGGCTGAAAGTATTGGTGAATGTAACAGTAACACACACATATTTGTAATTAGTGATCACAAGAATAAAAGTATATTGCCAATATTAATGTACCCACTAAAACATTTGCCACCTTCCAGCCGCAAGCATAGATGAACGCTAATCCAGACGTATTTATCATTCAGTTCAGAATATTTTTTTGTTTAATATTGTCACATCTGTGATAAGTATACTTTTTATGACTGAGGAAATGTATCTCTTAATGTTTGCCTGATGTTGCACAAAAGCATTTTTTTACGGCTCGTGCAATATATGTAATTCTGTGCCGTTAAATTCCAACTCCGGGAAATCGCCAAATCCACAAGTTCACTTTATTCTCTGAAGGAATTAAACATGTCTGCTGTCTATATACAGCAATAATGTATATAGACAACAGACATGTTTTTATAAATAGAAATCCTGCCAGTTGGTTTTACTGGTGACTTCTTGTGTTCCCGGATTCTATACACACTTGCATTGAAAACAACTAGAGTATAATAATTATGGGGTATGTATTATGTGTTATAACTTATCAATCAAATGTCAACATTTGTATATAATGTTAAACAGCATAATAAGTATATTCAATAAAGAATTTTTGCACTAAATATCTGATTACTTTGTCACAAGCAGGATGCACTGTGTCTCTTGAACCGAAAAGGGAATGTGTTTTATGCATTTCTTCGGCGGTGACTGCACTAAATGGCGGTATTTTTGGCTTCTTCGTGCTCCATTAGTTGTAAAATAACAGACAATAAACAATTATTAAAAATCAACAGTATTATCGAGAGAAATATAAAAAACGTCAGTGAACTGTCATGCGGCACATAATAGCGACGCTGATTTAATAACAGGGATGCCGATTCAATAATCGATTTGTAGGAAAATCGATCTTTGGAGCCTGAAAAATAAATCGATTTTTAATCAATTATTTTCCCTTCGAAATATTAACGAATCCGATTCTTTTTTTATCAAAAATTGGATCGGAAAACCAACATGTTAATAATTTATTGTCAAAATGTCAAACTATGAAGGAAATGCAACTTGTTTTGATTTGGTTGGTAGCAAGTAAACCTGGCCCAGCCAGATTGGTATTGTTTGTTGGTAATTTCAATTCATTTCTTAGATTATTTTGTTTTTCCCCTTTCCTCTCCCCCACCTTTTCCTCTTTTTAAAATGGTTCCCTGTTTTTGTGTAGTTTTGTATTTTGTCTTGGTAAAATACATGAAAAGAACACGGAAGTTTGTATCATATTTATTTGCAACGGCTTCTTTGATAAAGGTATAAAAAAAGTACTTTCGACGTTTTTTATGTTGCAAATAATTTTGAAATAAACTTTACATGATTCATAGAATTGTAATATAATAATTATGTAATAAAATAATTAATTGTAATATAATAATTATTATGTAATAAAAGAATGAAACATTTACCGTTTATTTTAATACATTATTTGAGGTTATATTAGTAAAAAATAAAATATATTATTAATATATATAAAAAATATTTATTTTAGTGCTGGGATAATTCGAATGAAAAATAATCGATAAATCGATTACGGAATTATCTCGAGATATCTCGAATATTCTTGTCATGAGAATTCGACTAATTTAGTTCTCGGAGAGTGGTGTCGCCGACGCGCGACGGCCGATTGAATAATCGTCATTCGTTTCAGCGGCTCATCATTCAAATTTCAAATCGTGCTTCGAGCGATGAGATACGATGCGAGTACCAGTGCACTTGAACTCATGTTAGTTGTTTACCGTCGCGCGGCGTTTTGGTTTTGCTAATCTGCGGAATGTAGATGGCTATATTAGCTGATACCATGATATAAATATACAATTATTATATCATGGGTTGATGCCATTCGGAGTTGGATTGTCTTGAGTGCAGAACCGGATTGAGTTATGTTAAGATTTATAATTGAGAATTGTATAGGAATAATAGCCAACTGCCAGCTAAATCGATATTTATGATTATGAATAATCTCGAGCTCCCGAATGTCGCCGAGCCAAGCCATAGATGTCGATTTCCCCACTTCTCAAGCTCTATTCATAATTCGAATGATCAATCGATTATTAAAGGTATTTGAATTGCTGTTATTCGATTATTGAAATCATTCGATTATGCCCAGTACTAATTTACTTTAGTTTTTGGTTGAATTTGAACAGTTTATTATTGGTATTACTAGTCTTACTATAACAACTTCAGCTGATTACCGAGTAGAGAATCGATTTTCTAGGGATCGATTTTTTTTATTTAGATTTTTTATTGAATCGATCTTTTCAGGCAATGATTCAAATCGAATCAAAGATCGATCCTTTTTTACAAAAATCGGCATCCCTATTTCATAAGCCTTTGTAAATCTTACTTTGAATTACATCCCCTCTAAATTCAAATGCCAATAGATTTCGTTGCATGCGCCGATCACGTGCATTTATTACTATCCTCCTTTTATGGATTTAGTTTAGTTCATTTTCTGTAATGATGACTGGATTTCTGCTTTATGTTTTAAATGTAAACAAATATTGCTACGTTGTCGTAAGTGGCAAAGGTCTTTCAGAATTTGATTTATATTTGTCTTCATAACAAATATCTTTAACTTATGCATTTTACAAAATAAGCAATTATTGCTACAGACCATACATTTACCCAATAATTAATTATTATTAGTTTAATCAATAAGTAAATAAATTGCCTTTAATGTCGCTATTACTTGCACATGTTGACAACACTGTGCATTTTTTTTAAAATATTTTACCAGATTTACTACACATTGCCATACCTTAGACATGTCTTAACCATCTTACATCTTTAATAAATTTGAATGACCTGTTAAATCTATTTTAGAAATTCACGTTTTATTTCTTAGTGAGCTTGTATCGTATTTGCAGTATATCGTTAGTTTCACATTTTCTAAACGATGTTTGCAATTGATCATAGTTTCATACATTTTTTTAGGCATATTTAGTAGACTTGTAAAATGTTTTTATTGAATTGAATTAAAATAATACTTACGAAAATATAATTTCATAGGAATATGTAACTTTATTATTTCATAGGTGGAACAGTTCTGCTTGACATCTCCATTTGACAATAAATCCTGGGAAATGATGGACGAAATGATATCTAATGCAGAAGAACTTTGTAAACTTCTGGAAATTCCTTATCGTATAGTCAATATCGTATCAGGAGCTTTAAACCATGCTGCAGCTAAAAAGTTGGATTTAGAAGCATGGTTCCCTGGATCTGGAGCGTTCCGTGAGTTAGTATCATGTAGTAATTGCCTAGAATACCAAGCCAGAAGGTTGTTGGTAAGATATGGGCAAACAAAGAAAATGAATGCAACAACTGATTATGTCCATATGCTTAATGCCACAATGTGTGCTACAACTAGAGTGATATGTGCTATTTTGGAAAATAATCAGACCGAAACTGGAATTAAAGTACCACTAGCTTTAAAACAGTTCTTGCCAGAAGAATATCAAAATGAAATTCCGTTCGTTAAGCCAGCACCTATTGACATTGAAAAAGATTCACAGAAATCTAAAAAAACAGAAGGATGGTATTACAAAGCAAGGAGGTGGAGAAGAATAATGAATAATTTTGCTAATAAGTTGAGTTATGCATTTTAAATAAATTATAATTCCAGTATTTATACGTGTATAACCTAAAAAGTTTTCATTATATTCTTTATTTTATTGAAATAACATGCTTTGCTTTATATTTTTTTCTATTCATCAAATAGGCTTCTTATAAATAATATTTTTATTTTATATATATATATATATGTATTATCTTGGAAAGTGGTACTTCATTCAATACAATCTACTCAACTACATAAAATAAAATATAATAAATAAACTATAGAAAATAAAATGTGTCCTCTTTTATTTTGTCTAATAAGAGATTATAGATTTAAAAATTATAACTGCATTCATTTCCAAGATTCAGTGGATGTAAACAAACTTGTTTGTCACTTTGAGCGTCCAATAGCATGCAGGTATCGGCGGTTACATGTGTATCACATCCTGATCATTGTTTATGCATGCTAAATCTTGGAAATGAATACAGAACAGGTAATTTCACTTCACTAGATATAATGCAGTTTATATTCTTTCATTGTCAAAATAAAAGCTTTCATTATTAAATATATCAATTTATAACATGATAGAGTATGAAGTAATTAATTACCTGACACTTGGTCACGAAACACTTTCAAATTCGTAAAGATTTAAAAAAAACCTGGGGTGTGGCTTGTGCACTGACTAAAATATGGATGAGATTAAATTTTTAGGAGTGGGCCCAAAGAATATCGATGATAAACTGAATAACTCCAGAGGTGACTCATGAATAATTTCGTCGGTGGGCAAACACAGTCTCATGAAATTAATCTTTCAAAATTAATTTTCTCTACAGGTAGAAAATAAAAAATAAATGGTTTTCGGCAGATTTTTTGTTTCTAATGTAACAGTTATTTGCTTCAAGTACTGCTAAGATGGCAATCACAACCTCAATGTAAACAAAAATAACAATGATTATAGTAGTACACATAACAAAAATGACTGTAGAAAAATATTAATATTAGATGACTAGTTGTAATTTAAACAAAATAACGAGTAATAAATTAGGTAATGTAAAATATCAAATAGAATCAATTATTAAACCTGGAGCTACTTATGAACAAGTAATCAGCAACATGGACATATTGACAAGAAACTACTCACACAAAGATCATTTTATACTGGCAGGTACAAATAATTTTATTCAAAATAGATATCTGCTGTTCAGACATTTCTGATGAAATTAAAAGGTGTTCTTCATTAAACGTAATAATAGCAGTAGTTCCGATGAGTAAAAACAAAGAATTAAATAGATTTATTGTAAAATTTAACAGAAAACTAAGTGATTTTGTTAATAAATTAAATAATTCATTCATGGTACAGTCAGTTTGTTAAATATAAGTAAAATTAAAACAAACGGTTTAAATAAAAATTAGACTAATAACGAAATCATAAAAATAATAACAACCCTATTTGTAAAAATCTTATATTTATTGATGCTCATAATAATAATAATAACTTAGAAATTGAGGAAAGTAACCAAAAGGAAAATGACAGGAAAAATACCATTAATAATTGTGGAAAAACATAAAAATACCAAAAACACTAATAATGCAATTCTTAACAAGTTCTGTTCTTATTAATGACAATAGCTTAAGTAGTGAAATTAACCTAGTGAATGATATTTTTATATCCAACACTATGTCAGGTGTCATTTCAGATGTAATTGGACACCAAATTGCAGACAACAGAAGGTACTAAGCCTACAACTGGAATATTTAGCGACAGCCAAGATGGCTGCCAAAAAAGACAATACCTGGAGCATCTTTCACATGAACATCCAATGCTTAGGAAATCTATATTCTGATAGTCTATATATTGGTCTCAGTTACCCGAAGCTTTAACTCGATTAAAGAGGCGTTGAACTTCTTTTCTCATTTTGTTAAAAATTTTGTCCCTGTTTTGTGTTTAGAGTTTTTGTGATTAGCTGAAACAATTGCGTTTCGGATCCGCCGTAATTTCAGTTTCGAATTTACAACACTACATACATGTTTTTGGAAACTACCATTTGAGGTAATTCCTGGCCACGCAGAAATAATTTTGCATTTTTAACAACTTGATGTAGTGAAAAAAATGCCATTTATCATTCCGACTTTTTTGTTAAAACTTCCGGTGTTTTACTGAGTAACGACACTGCCCACACATATTCAAAAAATGGGTTAGTGGTTAATATCAAGTGCTTGTATGACAGAGAGAAGTCAGTTCTTTCTTGTTATTTATATGTAATTGTGAAAAACACCAAATTATTTCTATACACCAGAATATCAACACTTAAGAAACGATACCTATTATCTCCAAATTAGAGATTTTACAGGAGACTAAAAACTAATTTATTATTCATTATTTGCTGTTACATGAAGTACTCTTTTAAGTAGTCTTAGGTATCAATTATTAATATTGGTGATACAGGCCATTGGGAACTATTGGACATAGGAGTAGACATCAGTTTAAAATTCTAAACCAAGTTTTGGCAAAAATGGAAATACGAGGTATTGTTCCTTAAGGTGCGTATCCACCAAAAAATCATTGTAACCAAAAGTTTGCAAACATTTGTAGATGTTTGCAATTGCATGTTTGACATTTGTCTTCACAGAACAAACATTTGCAATCAACAGTAGGTTTGCAAACATTTGTCACTGATCTGTTGAAAAATAGTTGCATCCAAAATGGCTTCGGGAAGAAAACTTATTGTTAGTGCCGCATCTTTCTTAATCACGTCTGTTTTAATTGAAAAAGAGAATATTAAAAAAAGAAGAGAAAACGTAGATTTTGGATGACCTATTTTTTAAAAATAAAAAATTCAATGCCGCTGCTAACTACTGACTTAAGAACAGATGATAGGACTGGTTTATTAAAAAATTTCTGTCGTATGTCCAAAGAAGATTTTGAATTATTAACTTCGCTAATCAGTCCAAGAATATGTAAACGAGAAATAAATTATAGACTGTATTTCTGTGGAAATTAGATTAACAATAACGCTTCGCTTTTTGGCTACAGGAGATTCCTACAGCACTCTTATGTATCTTTTTAGAGTTTCCAAACAACTTATTTCAAAAATAATTCCTGCAGTATGTGCAGCTATCATAGAAGCGTTGCAGGAATACATAAAAGTAAGTACACTGTTTTGCATTATTTAACCCTTTATTTATAAATCTGGTACAAAATAATTATGGGTTAAAGTTCTGTATAAATTTTGCTGTTGATATTTGGGACGTATTTTGAGTATTTATCTCGGTATTCGATATGGCGTTCATTGATATTAATGGCCCATACAGTATATTAGCA
The DNA here is from genome assembly GCA_029963845.1 of Rhamnusium bicolor. Taxonomy (NCBI): domain Eukaryota; kingdom Metazoa; phylum Arthropoda; class Insecta; order Coleoptera; family Cerambycidae; genus Rhamnusium; species Rhamnusium bicolor. The sequence continues at coordinate 334,593 of JANEYF010000730.1, read as the reverse complement.
TTTTGTGTTGTGTTTTCATCATTTGAATGTGTTGCATGTGGAGGAGAAATTCCAAAAATATGGTGATTGGTGGTTGAGCACAGGGTGTAGATGTTCTGTAAGTAGACCAAGTATTGTTGCTATTAGCGTTTGATCGTGGTGATGGGTGTGGAGAATAAACTGTAGATGGAATAGATGGATATGGTGATGGCAGTTGATTACAAGCAGCAATGTTGGTGTAATTGGCATTAATATACTCATCGTACTGTCCCATATCTGCGTTGAATAAGATGTTATTAAATAAATGCTGTATCACTGCTTGTGTTCGCTTGCTATAACTTTTTAATTTCATAGCTATGTGTTCACCATACACGTCGGAAGCATCACGTTCAGCACACGTTTGTATTAAATTTAATGCTTTTTCAATACGACAATCCGGTTTTGTCCCAAGTTTACGTTTTTTTGTTCTTGGTGGTACCAAATTAGACTTTTGAGTTGTTTCTTGAACACCAATATTAGTAGTACTTTCCTGAGTACTATTTTCCATATTTCTTGATAACACATCCTCTGTACCTCCAAGAGCGTCATCTTCAATCGGTATTTGTTGTTCGTTTTGTTCATCTGTGAAAACAAAAATAAAAATTACCAATAAAATATGATATACCTAATAATTTTTTTATTTGCAGATGCCAAAAAGTCAACAGGAGTGGTAAAAGTGACTGAAAATTTTGAACAGCAATGGAATTTTCCACATGCACTTGAAGTAATAGATGAAAAACATGTAGTTACAATGCCCTGTGGGTAGTGGGAGAGAATATTTTAATTACAAGTCGTTCTTTAGTATTGTTTTATTTGCATAGGTGGATGCAAATTATAATTTTCTCTTTGTGGATGTCGGATGCCAAGGAAGGTTTTCTGGTGGTGTTTTTAAGAATACACAACTATATAAAAATCTACAGAATGGCCATTTGAATTTACCAGCACCAAAAACATTGCCAGGACATGAAACACCATATGTAATTTTAGGAGATGAAGGCTATTGCTTTAAATGATAACTTAATGAAGCCCTATTCAGGGATTTACCAAAAAAGCTCAAATGAAAGAATTTTTAATTACAGGCTGAGTCAAGCCCGTAGAGTTGTTCAAAATGCTTTTGGAATTTGTTCGTCCATTTTTCGTGTATTAAGGAAACCAATGCTTTTGAAACCCGACGCACCACAGTTAGTTGTGATGGCTTGTGTGTATTTGCATAATTTTCTACGAAAAAGCAAAACATTGAAGAATGTGTATTGCCCAGAAGGCGCTTTAGATATCGAAGTAGATGGGCAAGTCATTTCTGGCACCTGGAGAAATGATAATGAAATGTCATCTGCATTCAATTTGAAAGGAGTTCCAAGAATATCACCAACGAGTGATCAAGAAATATGAAATCATTTTCTACATACTTTATGAGTAATGGAACTGCTCCGTGGTAAAATGAATATGCTTAAATTTTAAATTACATTTTTGTGTTGTATTTAATATCTGGCTCTTGTAATAAATTATTGAAAAACAAAACAAACGAAAAATTTCTTACCTCTACAAATTCCTCGTAATTTTTTTTCTCAGCTGTATTAAGCATTTTCCGACATCTATTTTTATCCATTAAGAATTTAAAAGCCTCATATCCAAACCATTTGCTGCTGTATACCTCATCCTGATCTAAAAAAATATAGGATAATATATTTTTAAATTATAGAAAGGTAATTATATTCATTATTGTTATCATTTCACAATTTTTTTTTTTTGTGAAAAATGTAATAGAAAATATAAAGTGAATAATTTAGAAAATATACAAACCTTTCCCTGTCCCTATCGAGCTTTCTTCTTTGGCCCTCTCCCTTCTGAATGAGGAGAGCAGAGAATTCATTTTTGCTTTTACTACATCATCAGTGGTTTCCATATCTCATGCGATATCACTTCATGCATCATGTTTTTTTTATTTTATTATGGTAAAATTTATGTGTAGTTTGCCATATTTCTGGCTTTAATTTGTACAATTCTATTATTTGTAAAGATTTCTCATTGTCCCACTCCATATCAAACAATATTTAAAAATGTATTTAAATGATTCTGATCAACTGCAGTCGCTTGTTAATCCGGCTCCACTAAAAATGCAGGGAACGCGCACAAACAACGAATTGCTTTGAAGTACCGACAGCGGTCGGAACGCTAGCAAATGTTAGAAAACGCTACAAAACGTTTGCGAATGTGCGCGATTTACATCTCCACCAAACAAATAATGAGTTTAAAAACATTTATTTTTAATACTTTTGTATTTATATATAAAATGCTTGCATCGATTACTTCCCAAGCATTTAATAGAAAATTGCACGTTTGTTAGAGATATACATAACCATTATACAATAAGTCAAAATAATTTTTATATTCCAACTGTTAATACATCATATGGTCAAAATAACTTGTTTCATAATGGTTTAAAAGAATATAATCGTTTGCCAGATGAATTGAAAAATAGTACAAATTTGTTGATTTAAATCTGGGCCAGACCAAGTCGATGAGGTATAGTGGATAAATGGACCTACTAACACCATCTTTCAAATTGAAAGTAAAGCTGTTTCTGTTATGTGGGCATGTTAAAAATACATACCACCACAACAAAGGCAAAATTTCCTAGGGCGCCTGTACTTATGCAAGCTCCGATTAGCTAATCTCCTGGCATCTGTGATGGACCTTGGTGGCGAACATAGGATATGTCTATGTTAAATGTGATTAAAAAACTCCCGGTATTTTTATATTGGCTTATCCATTCACAAATAGTAAAGCTGTTCTGATTGTGAGTTCCACATATAAATAATATATTTATTATAGTGAAAATTATATTTTATTTGTGTTAAAAAATCACACAATTTCAGTAAATCGTATCAAAAATTATGTACAACCTTCTGAGTCATATTTACAGTTTATAAATAAAAACAAATACTTAATAAATTTGGCAGTCATGAATTCTTTACAATTCACATACATCTTCGATTTCTTCGTATTTCAGGGTTATTCGTATAAAAACTACTAGAATCTCCATAGATGGGTTCTCTACTGGAACAACAACTACAATTTCTATTACAGCAAGGCTGAGTTCGACTTGTATTAGCGGAGCCTCCACTGGCTGATTGATTTAGACTTGCATTAGCGGAACATACATGAGACGATCTATTCATGATTGATGAGTAATTGGCTGCACAACGAAAACCAGTCTGTGGGGTACCTGGTGATCCTGAACCTAACATGGACCGAGTGGGGTTAACATTCACATTTACGACAGGCTGCATGTAGTTTGAGTAGACTAAAACAAACATTTGTATTATTAAAAATAATATTTAAAAAAATTATCTGCTTATTAAATGAACATAATTTAAACATATTTGTGGCATTTAGAGTGATATTTTCATCAGGTGGCCAATGTAAATCTGTAAATCGCTTTTAAACTTTTTCTATAGGCGAGTGGACAGCAACGAAAATTATAAAAAATAAGAATATTGGTAATACAATACGACCCTCAAATATGTTATAAATAAATATAATTTTAACGAAATTTTACCAACCACTATTTGTTTAATTGTAAAATGAAAATGCTCAAAATGAGGAGTAATTTCAAACAACCCATATTGCCGATTGTTTAGTGATGTAATAGGGAAATATATGCGCCCGTTCAATTATGGCATCCATTGTGTGTTGTGCTTTGATTTAATTGTTCAGGCTTGAAAGTTTCCCTATTATGTCACAGTCAATAAAATAGCTTGGAAATTTATTTATTTATTCATCCACTTATTACTCAAAGTCATTTACAGGGTAAAACACTTAGAAATAGGTCAGTATAAATTAACATCAAACAGAAAAATAAAAACAGTTTTAACAGAATACAATACAATATTTGAGATAGGGTTTCATTACCTATCAATATTTTCACAATATAAAATGGACTTTAATAGAAAAATTAATATTACATTTGTAACTTAAATTATTATAGTTAGTACATATAATATTAGTTGGATACCTTAACCACGGCCGACTCCAAGCAGGCCATAAAATAGGAGATCGTGCTACACCGCATGGTTGTCTACTCCAGCACCATTTTGTTTGTTTGGTTATGTTAATGTGCTGGTACAGCCCAACAAATTGCAAAGATTTTTACTGCTATTAGTTATTGTTATATATTAAAAAGTTAATAGGTTGTATCTTGAGTTTGTGTAGAGGATATTTAGAGTGTTGGTGATAAGTAATTTATTATATTTCGCCTGTAAAATAGTGATAAAGCACAATCGACGGGACCCTGGATAAAGTGCCAAGTCACGGACAACTCCACTAAGTTTTAGTCGTAAATAATTATTTTACGTTACAATCTTGTGTTTTTGTTTAATTTGCTGTCGTTTATATTTAAATTTATACAAGAAATTATTTAAAAAAATAGTGTTTCTCTAGTGTTTGACATTTAAGTAGGTTAGGTATCTAGGTATAGTGTTTAAAATTGTTGTCCTCAGGGGTCTATGTTGTAGTGTAAACTTGTAAAAAGGTAGGTTTTTAAACTTATTACATGCCAAAAACCTGCTGTGTCCCTGGATGTAAATTCAATTACAATGGCATATTACAAGCTGGGGGATCTATGGTATCAATTTAGGTATTTTGGTTTATCCACATATACAAAGATATTTGGAGGGGAATGATGGGGTCCACATTAACAATACCGTCGTTGCTAAGTACATTTTAAAATCGCCACTATAAGATCAAGTAATCTATTACTTATGTTTAAAATTGTATTATATTGCATAAGATCTAGGAATTGCACACTATTATTAAACGTAATGCATATCATTTTGTACATAGTGAACCCACGAGAATTCCCACCCCCTTTTCTTCATTGTTTTTGGAGTTAGAGAGACGTTTCAAAAAATAGACTGTAGGAAATTTTATGAATTTTTTTTATGAAGACCTCTGCATAAAAGTGTGATCAAACCAACTTATAGTTTTTTAAATAGAACACCCTATATATTTTTAGTTTTTTTTTAAATCTACGTTTTATTATGATTCTAGTGATATATACATGTTATATATTTGCAACATTTGTTTGGAAGATACAGGAGAATTCCCACCCCCTTTTCTTCATTGTTTTTGGAGTTAGAGAGACGTTTCAAAAAATAGACTGTAGGAAATTTTATGAATTTTTTTTATGAAGACCTCTGCATAAAAGTGTGATCAAACCAACTTATAGTTTTTTAAATAGAACACCCTATATATTTTTAGTTTTTTTTAAATCTACGTTTTATTATGATTCTAGTGATATATACATGTTATATATTTGCAACATTTGTTTGGAAGATACAGGCTGTTAAAGTATCAAATTAAAATGAAGTAGAAACTATAAAATGTCTTATTTCTAGAAGCCTATGGAAAAATAACTAAGCGTCTAAATAATTAAATATCTGTCAGTCAATTAACTTGTCACTTTCTGTTGTCATAACTTATGTGTGAAATATTTCTATTAAATAAAATCATGTATTATTCTGAAAATGAACGCAGCAATATCCTCGAAGCATATTTTAACAGCTTGTATCTTTCAAACGAATAATGCAAATATATAACATGTACATATCACTAGAATCATAATTAAAGCTGCAAATAGTTTCTGTGTATCATGGTCGTAGAGTACACATGTACTTCCTTTCGCCGGCATTCACCTTGACCGCGAAACTCTTTCTCCAGTCCAGTCTATTATTAGCTTTCGAGTTGTGTACACTTGGGCGTATTGCATATTGTTTTTGTTTTTATTTTATTTGTTGTACTGTATTGTTGATATTAACTTAATAATAAAGCATGGCAGACATACGCAGGGGTAGAAAATGGCCATTTGCTGACAAAGTGAATAAATTCATAGGTGAATTCCCGGATTTATTCTATGATGGTGCTAAAATAATTTGTAAAGTTGCGAGAAAGATTTGATGTGCTGGGATAAGCGTGATTGTGGACTTCACATAAATAGTGTACACCATAAAAATAAAAAAAATGGTGTGCCTTCGACAACACAGTTTATGTTTGATTTACTATTAATGCTGATTGCCTGTGATGTTCCGCTGCACATACTCGATAAACAACCATTTCGAGAGTTCTGGAATAAATACAATGCCCAGGTGAAGTTACCAAGTCGCACAACGTTATGTAACTATCTACCAACTGTACACGTAGACATGGTAAATAAGATGAAATGTAAATTAAAAAATACACGGCTGTGGTTATCTGTTGACGAGACAATAGATTGTAAAAAAAAAATTCTATTTTAAATGTTATAGTACGAGTACTGGACCTTCTTAAACCGACAGTTCCACTATTACTAGCTAGCAAAAGACTAAGTCAGTGTACGTTTAAAATTTTGAACTGTCAAAAAGTCAAGTGTTGATGTTTGTGACTGATGGCGCCGTGACAATGCGTTCGGTAGGCCGTTCTTTACAAGAACAAGGTTGTACGTTTATACATGTTACGTGTAAAGTGCATGCTTTACATCTTGTGGCAGAAACGATGCGAAAAGTTTTTCCAGAGGTGGATGCATTAATAGCAAGTACAAAAAAAAGTGTTTCTTAAATCTCCTAAATGTCTTCGTGCATTTCATAGCAAGTGTCCTGGTATTCCTGAACCACCACAGACGATTCTTACACATTGGGGAGCATGGTTGCAGGCAGCTTTTTATTATGCTGAATATTTCCAACAAATAAAAGCTGTGATACTACAATTCAATCCAGATGAGGCTGCAGCTATTAAGGAAAGCCAGACAAAATTCGAAGATATTTCCGTTGAAACAGCTTTAAAAAATATTGCGAAGAACTATAAACTATTACATGAAAGCATAAAAAAATTAGAAAACAGTGCGTTGTTGTTAGCGGAGTCACTGCAAATAGTGGACGAAGTAAATCTACTGCTACACGCTATAGGTGACGCAACAAATGAGCGCGTTAAAGAAAAGTTCGCAAGTGTGTTAAATAAAGACACCGGTTTTACCAAATTAAGACAAATATGTGATGGTGCAGCCCCAGATTCGTTGTGCGTTTAAAGACTATTTTACGTATGCGTGTATTACATCAGTAGATGTCGAACGGTCGTTTTCAAAATATAAGAATATATTTTCACCAAAGCGAACATCACTCATGGAGACAACCATAGAAGCATACCTGATGCTGCAAAATGGCTACACATCTTCTCCAGATTGTAATAAGCAAGCTAGTTCATCAAGCTAGGTAAGAGGGTAAGTTTTACATACATTGTTATAAATTGTAACAGTTTATTGTTTCTCGTATTAGTTAATTTCGCGTACGCCACTGTCCCACGGAACATTTTTGACAGCCCTAATCATAATAAAACGTAGATTTCAAAAAACTATATAGGGTATTTTATTTAAAAAAATATAAGTTGGGTTGGTCACACTTTTATAAAACACCATGTATATTCAGTGAGGTCATCATAAAAAAATTCATAAAATTCCCTACAATCTGTTTTTTGAAACGTCTTTCTAACTACAAAAATAATGGAGAAGAGTAGGGTGGGAATTCTTGAGGGGTCATCCTGTACATCTGGGTTATTATAATATGGAATATTAAAGTGTTCCAGAATGATGTTCTTAATGTACAAGTTAATAATTCAAAAAATAAATCAAAATTGTTAAGGCAGACATTTGCAGGGATATAAACAACTAACATAATTAATGACGAACGATTACAATCTATTTTAAGATCGACAATGTCTATAGTATGTATTGCATTAGTTATAAAAGAAAAGTATAATTTGGAACTTAAAAAAGGTTGATTTAGCAGCCACTAAAACCCCCTCCACGTGAGACCTCAGATTTATGAAAGTTACGATCACAGCGAAAAACTGTATAATCATCCGCAAAAAAGTTCAAAAGAAGTGATATTCACATTAAGCCATGTTTCAGTAAGACAGATCACATCATATTCATAATCTAAAATAGCTGCAAAAACCATGTCAACCTTAGTATTTAATCGTCTGACATTCTGATATAACAGGCTGTTTAGATGAACGTCTGTATGTTGCGGCAATAACTGATCATTTAAATTGAGTATAAGTTTCTGAACTGTTTTTTATTTTTTAAAATAAATAAATACAGGTAAACTATTTCTATGTAGATGTTATTAAAATAATAATAATAAAAAAAAATGAACTATTTTTTTTATTATTATTATTATAAAAAAAATAGTTCATTGGCCTATTACCTCATATTAAATCAATTAGTAGCTGATAGACAAAACTAAAAAGTCTATTTTATTTCATAGCTTAGAATTTAGTATTTTTTGCTTAGTATCGTTTTATACATTACTTTTCGAAAAAAAAAAACATCAGTTTTGCCTGTAATTTCACTTACTAAATATACATATCTTTTTTAAATACTACTTGTTTTTGTTTATCGTGAATGTGATGTTCTGTTAGTGAAGTGCGCATGTGCACACTAGAGACAGGGACTTCCGGCGACAGTGCCAAGAGTGAGGCGCAGAGAACAACGCACAGTGATTCGTAGACCGACTGAGATTACGTTGATGCATTATCTATTCTGTATTGTTGTATTTATGCGGACATTCTGTATTTGTGCAATTCACCATTTAGTATTGTTAGAAATAAATATATACGTGGGAACGTTGATTGTTTTAATAACCAGTGGACACTTCATTGGCGACGAGGATAAGTACGAGATTGGACACGTGCTAGGTGAGAAGATAGTGTCATGGCGGGCCTCATTGGTAAATTCGAAAATTTCGATCCAGATCAAGATGATTGGATTGTGTATTCCGAAAGTTTAGAGCAACACTTTGAAGCAAATAAAATAACGGAAGAAAAAGAGAAGGTAGCGACGTTATTAACGGTAGTTGGGAAGTCGATCTACAGGTTACTCAGGGATTTAACGTATCCAGAACTACCGAAAGAAAAAACGTTTATGCAGTTATCAGAAATAATGAGGAAGCAGTTAAGCCCACATGTATCAGTATGGAGAGAGAGAATAAAATTTTATAATGCTACGCAGAGAGAAGATGAATCATCCAGTGAATGGAACGCAAGGATTAGAAACCTCGCGGTAAATTGTAACCTCGGAAGCCGTCTGCAGGAGAATCTAAAGGACAAATTCATATGCATGATGAAGAAGGGTGCCGTGCAAGACAGGTTATGCGAAGAAAATGAACAAAATTCCATGGAAATATACGTAACATTGGTGTTGCAGAAAGAGTCATCAAAGAACGCAGTGAGTAATGTGCTTTGGGTCAAACTGGTAAATGGAGGTTTTCGCCATTTTATACCAAAGGGGAAGACGATGATGAGCAGCGCAGGTCCAGGATTAGGGAACATGACATCCGGTCAGAGTTACCAACACCAACAGACATCAAGGACAACAGCGACTCATGCAAGAGGAAGAAGAAGATTTGACAGAACTATTCGTAACCAACAAAATGATTGTAAAGTGTGTGGAAAACATGCTGTAAGTAGTATTGTATGTAAATATGCCAATTATCGTTGCAGAAAATGTAACAGCATAGGTCATTTAGAAGCAGTATGTAGGAGCAGAGTAAAGAATCACAATTTTATAAATGAACAGGTTGAAAACATAAACATAGACCAGTTAGAAATTTTTAATTTGAGTAGTGATAAGTCAATCAAATTAAATCCATTCATAATAGAAATTAAAATAGGGAAAGAACAGTGTAAAATGTCTATTGATACAGGAGCTGCTATAACAGTAATTAGTTTAGATTTGTATGATAGTAAGTTTAGCAAGTATGTATTAACAGGTGACAATATTATTCTTAGAGGATATACTGGTGATTGTATTAAACCAATAGGGTATTTCGAGGCACCTACTACTGTGAATAATATTACAAAATCGATCAGATATTATGTAGTCAATAAAGATGGACCGAGTTTACTAGGTAGAAATTTTTTTAAAAGCCTTTAATATAGGGTTAAATTTGGCGGACGTTCATAAAATTGTAAATGTACAAGAGTGTATTATACAAGAATTTCCTGAGGTATTTTCAAATAAATTAGGTAATTTTAAGTTAGGAAATGTAACGTTAAGATTGAAACCAAACACTAAACCAATTTTTCTGAAACCTAGGCCGGTACCATTGGCATACAAAAAGCAAATAGAGGAACAACTTGAGCAAATGGTGAGAGATGACATAATTGAGCCGATCCAAACATGTGAATGGGGGACACCGATAGTACCAATTTTAAAGACGGACAAGACGATAAGGATACGTGGCGATTATAAGTCAACTTTGAATAAGTATTTGGAAAGTTACCGATATCCACTGCCACGTATTGAGGAGATTTTCACGAGATTAAATGAAGGTGAAGTATTTACAAAATTGGACTTATCGCAAGCGTATCTGCAGTGTTCTCTAGATGAGAAATCACAAGAAATAACGGCATGGAGTACACATAAGGGGCTATTCAAAATGAAACGGTTACCATTTGGAGTAAGTCCAGCCAGTGCCATATTCCAGAGGTATATCGAACAACTATTTCAAGGAATGGATGGAGTGGTAAATTATTTGGATGACATCCTTATAACGGGTAAGGATATGCAAGATCATAAAAAAAATTTGAATGCAGTTTTAAATAAGTTGAAAGCAGCAGGATTAACAGTAAAGCCAGAAAAATGTGATTTTTTTAAGGAGGAAATAGAATATTTAGGATACAAGATTACAAAAAATGGCTTAAAGAAAACGGAGAAGAAGGTGACAGCAATTCTAAATGCTCCACGACCAGCAACGGTGTCACAGGTAAGGTCATTTTGTGATCTCATACAGTATTATTCAAAATTCATACCAAGTCTAGCAAGTATTTTGAGTCCAATATACGCATTAATAAGTAAGGACAAAAATTCAAAAGTTGTATGGAATGAGGAATGTGAGAACTCATACAAGCTAGTAAAAAAATTAATTGCTCAGGATATAACGTTGGCGCAATTTAATCCTAATAAAGAAATCATTTTAGCGACAGATGCATCAACTCAAGGAATATCTGCAGTATTGTTACATAAGGAAAATGGTAGGGATCGTCCTATAGCATGCACGTCAAGAACATACTCAGCGAGTGAGAAGAACTACGCAGTGGTAGACTGTGAGGCGATGGCAATCATATATGGACTAAAAAAAATTTCAGCAGTATCTGCAGGGACAAAAATTCGTGATACGAACCGATCACAAGCCACTTATAGGTCTTTTCGGGGAAAACAAGGAGTTACCACAAAGGAGTAGGGATCGTTTACAGCGATGGGCTGTATATATGACGGGATTCGATTATAGAATTGAGCACATTCGTGGTAAGGATAATATAATAGCTGATTTTCTTTCAAGGGTACCCGAGACGATACCAGACGAGGAAATAAAAGACGAGGAGATGGACACGTATTTAAATTTTGCATCGACGGTTGAGGAATGGCCAATAGATAGTAGAAAAATTGCAGAGGAGTCGAGGAAGGACAAAATATTAATGGAGGTGATAAGATATTTGAGAGAAGGATGGCCTGAGGAAATAAGAGAAGAAATCAAGAAATATTATTACAGAAGAGAAGAGTTAATAGAAGAAAATAACTGTTTGTTATGGGGGTATAGGGTAATAATTCCCAAAACCTTAAGGAAACGAATGATGGACGAACTTCACACTAGTCACCTGGGAATTGTCAAGACAAAATCACTAGCAAGGTCATATCTGTGGTGGCCAGACGTAGACCAAGCTATAGAAGAGAGAATAAAATCATGCATTGCGTGTTTGAAAAATCACGATGATCCACCGAAAACCATATTAACCCCATGGCCAACACCAATAAAACCTTGGCAACGAGTACATATAGATTTTATGGGTCCGGTAAAGAATAAACAACTGCTATTGGTGACGGACACATACACGAAATGGTTAGAAGTATGCGTAATGACGAACATGACAAGTCATGAAACGGAAGGGAAGCTACGAGACATATTTGCTCGGTTTGGGTTACCTGATACAATTGTATCGGACAATGGAAGACAGTTAGTGTCACGAGAGCTGGAAACATTCTTTGAAAGGAATGGGGTAAAACACATAACGTCCCCCCGTTCCACCCTCAGAGTAATGGGGCAGCAGAAAATGCCGTAAAAACAGTAAAAAGGAAATTAAAGGCAGCAATGGAAGATGTTACAAACAGAGGGGTAACATTGGAAACCTTATTATCTAGATTTTTAATAAATTACAGGAACACTCCACATTGTTCAACAAAGACGACACCGGCAGAGTTGATGTTCGGAAGAAAATTAAAAACGAGACTGGATTTAATTCGAGGCACAAGTAGAGGAAGGAATTCGGACAGTGACAAAATCACACAGGTAGGAGAGAGGCTCATAGAAGCTCAAAGAAAACAAATGCAAAGAAAAGGAGGTAAAGATAGGAGTTTCAGCGAACTGATGACGATCATGGTGAGAGACTACAGAGGAACTAACACGAAAGGATGGACGGAAGCGGTAATAGAAAAAAGAATAGGTAGAACAGTCTACTTATGTCGACTGCCTACTGGCGAGTTATGGAAGAGACACACAAATCAAATCCGGCAAAGATTTACAGAAATCTGTGCTGAATCTCAAGATACGATGGTACGGGAAAACAGGGTGAGAGAAAAAATTGGTTATCGTGTTGTAACAAATACAAGCTCAATATTTATTAACAATGCTGATAAGAATGAGTTGGTAAGTGAAAAGGTCACAGGAACTTCTGATTTGGTAAATGACGCGTGTAAAGGTATAACGGAGGTACCAGAACAAAATATAACCCATAATATAAACAAGGCTAGTAAGAAAAATGTAGTAGAGTTAAATAATGACACAGTAGTAGCTGAATCGAGTACACACTTAGTTAGGCAAAGAGTTGAGGGAAATAGTATAAGAAAAAAAAGAAATGTAATTAGTAAAGTAAGGGTAGTTAAGAATTCTCGTCCAATTCGGACAAAAGTTGTACCAGTCAAATTGAAAGACTATAGTTTAGAAACTTAGGTAAGGAGGGATGTGATGTTCTGTTAGTGAAGTGCGCATGTGCACACTAGAGACAGGGACTTCCGGCGACAGTGCCAAGAGTGAGGCGCAGAGAACAACGCACAGTGATTCGTAGACCGACTGAGATTACGTTGATGCATTATCTATTCTGTATTGTTGTATTTATGCGGACATTCTGTATTTGTGCAATTCACCATTTAGTATTGTTAGAAATAAATATATACGTGGGAACGTTGATTGTTTTAATAACCACTGGACACTTCAGTGAATAAAAAAAGTTAGTGATCTACAAATTTATTGGTCACCTGATAAAAGGTCGCCTTATAAACTAAAGGGCTGTTTGAGAGTTTTCTAATTTTATATAAAAATGATAAAGTTTTGAAATTTTATGACTTATAATTAAAAAAAAATTTTTTATATCATTATTTGTTTACAAAAAAAAAAAGTAATCATCAAATTTGCATTCTGTGAATATGTGGATGAAAATGCGAATATGTTCAAATATTGATAGATGTACTTACAATAGAAGGTTAGGAAGAAAATAATTAGCATTGCAGATGCCATTGCTATGGCGTATTTGTAGTGTTGTAAAAATGTAAAAATAGGTGATCTTCCCACACCACACATTTGCTTCTGAACGTCTCCAGTGACTTTAACAATAACCTAAAAATAAAAGAAAAAGTGTTGTAGACTAATGTCTCTTGAAAATTTTGGTGTTTGAAATGAGAAATATATGTTGCATATAAAATAAAAATACTAGCTTGATACATCAGGTAATTTTATGGAAAAATTTTCAAAAAATGTTTGAGTATTAATTTTCTGCAAAATACAATATTAATTTTCAATTTTGCAATACTTATACTCTACTTATGCCATAATGATTTGACTTGTGTAAACATTTTTTTTTATGTATTTTAGTATTATGACACCAATAAAATATTACACAGGTCCACAAAAAAATTTTTTTGTCTTGGTGCCAGAAAACTAGGCGCTGATTTGAGATATATTTGATGTGCTGATTCGAAAAGTATATCACGGTTCTTTTCGTAGGAGCTCTAGTTTTTGAGATACAATATAACAAATTTTGGTCTGATAAAATGCAAAATTCATGAAATAATGGTGTATTCAGAGACCAAAATAGTATTTTCTTACCTAAAATTAGAGTCTAAATAACCCTACTGGGTATTCTTCATGATCATAAAACTCAACCCTCAAACACATAATGCCCCCCCCCCCCCCTAAATAATTCACGATGGCCGATAGTCGCTGTTGTCTACACCCACATTCTACAGTTCTGTCTGGTATTCAGTTTGGTACTGAGTTTTCATGGGGACATACGTTGTATAAAAATTATGGCTTCCACAAGCAGACGTAGTTGTGTGAATCATCCAGACGTTTTTTGTTACATATCTGATAAGTACACTTTGAAATAATGCAAAAAACCCATTTCTGACTTTGTGAAAAGGGAATATCTGGCTTATTTTGGCGTCCAGTTAGGGGACCAGGATAAATTTTGAACTCCACATTTCGTATGTAAAACATGCGTCGAACATTTGCGACAGTAGACAATGTGCCTAAGCACATCCTCGTTCCATTTGTAAAACATGCGTCGAACATTTGCGACAGTAGACAATGTGCCTAAGCACATCCTCATTCCATTTGTCTACTGTCGCAAATGTTCGACGCATGTTTTACATACGAAATGTAGAGTCCAACATTTAAACTGGTCCCCTAACTGGACGCCAAAATAAGCCAGATATTCCCTTTTCACAAAGTCAGAAATGGAACATTAGTGTTTGGAATACCAATGGTTTGGCAGGAACCAAAAAGCAATTTTGATGACTGCTATTTTTGTCTCGTAAACATCAAAAGCATCAATTGCAATAATCGGCGCAAATGGATATATCCTGATCTGGATTCAGCGAAGAAACCTCTACCGCATTCTGAAGAAATATTCTTTCCATCGTTCAGTAATCTGCCTATGCTCTCAGATATTGATACAGCAATATCTGAGACAGATCTGGAGAAAGTGGCAGTGATTTTGAAGGAGCTTAAGCAAATCTCTTACGTTTCACCCGACAAGAGCTGTATGATCTCAATAGAGACCCCAGCCTTCCAAATTACGTGTCTCTAGATTAAATGAAAATAACCAACTCTATTCAGATACTAATATTACATTTTATCGTAAGAGAGAAAATGATCTGCTGCCCTTTTTCTCTCAGGAAAATAACCTGATATTCTGTAATGATATACATGGCCTCTTAAAGAAAATGGGTTTGTCAGAATACACACCAGGCGAATGGCGGTTTTTTATTGATAGTTCAAAGCGAGGTTTGAAATGTGTCCTTTTACACAATGGTAACAAATATGGCTCTACACCTATTGGACACTCTACCAGGAGTATGAGACAATATCGCTAGTTCTAAAAAAAATCAAGTATGAAATGATTTTCATACTTGATCAGTGGGTGATTTGTATTGACATAAAGATAGTAAACTTCCTCCTTGGACAGAATGAGCACTGAATTAAGAGAATATTGGGTGCAAGGAAAGTTATGGTTGAGGCAACATACAACGTCATCAACGAACCATTATTGGTTGAGAGAGACAAAATCATCCTTCCACCCTTGCATATCAACCTGGGGCTTATGAGGTAAATAGTGAAGGCATTGAATCGAGATGGAACTTGTTTTGGCTACTTGTCACATAAATTTCTTGGGATTAGCACAGAAAAACTGAAGGCCGGAATTTTTGATGATCCTTAGATAAAACAGCTTATAAAAGATCCACATTTCACAGAATCAATGAACGAGGTTGTGTCTAATGCCTGGTGTTCGTTTGTTCAAGTAGTTAAAAATTTTCGTGGAAAGCATAAGGCAGAAGATTACCTTGTATTAGTGGAAGAGATGCTTTCCAACTTGAATAAGCTCGGTTGTAACATGAGCATTAAGGTTCACTACCTCCACAGCAGCATAGATCGTTTTCCAGAAAACCTAGATGATTTTAGTGAAGAACAGGGGGAAGATTCAATCAGGATATAAAAACTATGGAAGAAAGATATCAAGGAAGATGCGATAACTACATGATGGCCGACTACTGCTTCAGTCCTCAGGGAAACTGTTCTGGTAAACCTCATACAAGAAAGTCTTATAAAATAAATACCTTACTACGTATTTTCTGACATTTTTTAGCAAGCAGATGTAGTAAATAGTAATAACCTGAAATGTATATAGGTTAAAAGAAGAGATGATTTTATTATCTATTTATCGATTCAAAAAATAGGGCAGATATACCGCATCTCAGATTCTAGATCTAATAAAGCAAATCTGATGGTATTTTTGGATTCTGCATAACAAAATTACTCAGAAACACTTAACAAATCACAGGCACCAAAATGTGTGTCAGCCTGTGTTATAAATGCAAACCTCTCCCACATGGACTGAAATCATTTCATTATACAAGTCTATAAATAATATTATAGACATCATTGTGTAATAAAGAAAGGGAGTTAGCCAAAAACAAAATAGAGAAACTGACACAGTATAGATTGTCACGTGAAAACATCAGAGCGGGCAACTCATTTTGCTTAAAGGCTTCAAGATGTGGTAGGATAAAATCTCGAAGTACAACCATTACTAATCACAAGTCTATTGTGCCATGTCCATGGTATTGCTGTCTGAATAACCAACAGAAAGTATCTGATTTATAATATATCTTAGGTTTATTTAAAAATTATAATTTTCTGAGTTTATTACTGGGAAAAATCTGTTATATAATTAATATTACAGATTGTAGTTATCATTTAATTTATATTCACTTATCTATGCTTTTTATATGTTACAAGAATTGTTTATTCACATATTTGTCCGAATTATTTTAAATAATTCATGAGCAGTCTCTTGCATTTATCTGACAAGTACATTTTAGCAATACCACAGCAACAATGTTGCTTTTATGACGAGCGAAATAAATAACCCAAAGCACTGTATGTAAAGAGAGAGATATATAAAATTAACTCTAAAAGGTTAATATCATTTTTTCTCCTACCTTAACATTTTGCTTAGTTATTGGTGAAGAAACGACAATACCCATAGCATCTTCTAAATCAGCCAATCTCCAGTGATAATCAATTAATTGGATTTGATAGATCTTAGATGTCTCATTATGATCTTTAGGTTCACCCACAAAAAGAATGCTGCTGTCAGCTGGATAGACCTAAAATGGAATGTTTAGCAATTTTTTTTTTTAATGGAATTTTTAACTGCAAGTTTATTTAAAGCAGCATTTTCACCAGGTATTCCAACGTAAAACTGTAACTCACTAAAATCTTTTCTATGAATGATAATCAAAAATGAAAATGAACGATGGTACACGATAGAGATGTGTGGTGTGGCAAATTCATTAGACATGTCTGGAAAAGTGGACTAGTCCGAGGCACTTCATTTAAAAGTGAAAAAGTAGGATGCGCATAAGTAGTAATACTCGTAAATAGTGTTTGTAAAGTTTGAGCAGGGTTGCTAAAATATGCAATTTATAATTCCACTCAAGAAAATTAAATCTTTCTTGCTTGAAGATAAAACTTAAAATTATTAGATAAATATATGATCTGTAACAAGAATTGTAATTAATAAGTTAAAGATATGTTATTTAATATTAAAATCCATTAACATTAACAATAAAAATTAAATCTTGAAATGGCTTACGAGGGGAGGGTCAGATATTCATGTCTTCGATTCGGACGAAACTTCGTGAGCTTGTAGTCTTCAATACAATTAACTAATTGTCTAAATAATAGGGTGCACTTTTCAAGTGTTTTCAAAAAATAAACCTCTGAAAATTTAGCTAATAAATATTATACTTCCATGTTCCATGTCATTTACAAGTAATTATTATTTATTTCTAACTATGTTGGTATTTCCATATGCATTAAATATTAAAAAAAAATTAAACAATAAAAAAAATTAAGATGCCAGGAATTGATCCAACAATCTAGTGTTCCTGAGTCTGGCGTCTTGGTCACTGGCCACACCTGCGGTTCGCTGCAGGCTGTTTATTCCAACGCTTTATATATAAACTGAATATTGAATTTTCAGGCTTATTTTTCGAAAACGCTTGAGAGGTGCACCCTATTAAATAGTTATTTGTATTGAGAACTGCAAGTTCAAGAAGTTTCATTGGAATCGGAGATTTGAAAGTCTGACCCTCCCCTTATTAGCCACCTAGCCCATATATGACAATCTGGCAACACCTGCTTACATTACAAATTTAATACTAAGAGCAGCTATGTACTTCTTGAATATTTGCTGAAACTGTAATAAAATAAGTCAACATTATGACAAGAAAATCAGTGTGGAAATATTTGTGCCGGGAAGGAAATAAGACATTTGGAATTAAAATGATGGGTTTATCATAACTTTTTTCACTTTACTCCTAAATTTATTTAGGGTTAAATTTTACAAATCTATCTAATCGGTTGTCAATTATTGCCATGTCTCTAATACATTTTTATTTTTGCGATTAGGTCTATTTTTAAGACTAATCCGAACATGTCCATGGAAATGTGCCCCAACTTTATTTTTCAACAAAATCCACATCTCTAGTACATGGTATGTAGTGTAGATAAAATTACAGGCAAATCTAATGATTATATAATTTGATGAATAGGAAAAGTAACTTGGTGAGACCTGGTGAAAACTCTGATATAAACTGCCTTTAGAATGGCATACATTTTATCCTCACCTCTATTTGTTGTAACACTTCAGGAAGTCCGATCACTGTGAGATCACCTGTATTACTGTTCTCTGCAAGAAGAATTTCTTCTGGCACAAACACATGAGGTAAAAATTTTATATTTAAACGTCTGGATGTAGTCTCATCATCTTCAGTGGCAGCCCAAAGAGTTACATTTGTACTTAAAACGGATATATTACTTCCATGAATGCCCAAATTTATAAGCTTGCAAGCATATTGACCTAAAAGTTTAAATAGAAAATACTGAAATTAAAACAATAATAATAAGTTAAACATGCAATTGGGTGTTTGCATCATATTTAGCTAAATTAAAAAGTGAATTTTGTGTCCTTGAAAAATCTTCTACAAGTTGAAATTGTCGGAACCAGGACAACAGGTTAAAATAAAACGCTACCTTGCTACGTTTCGTTTAAGATGCTTAAACTTTTTCAGGGCTCAATAGACAAATAATGATGTAAAATTCCACAACAGAATTTTTTTTTTAAAAACCACGTCTATAAGAGAAAACAATTTATAAGAACATACATATAAATAGATTCAGAACTATTTAAACAACATTATTAAAGTATAAATTAACAAAATACAAACATTTCAAATTGAAAATAATAGCAACAAAGGGTTCGTTAAATATAAAACATTTTTATTTATATGAACATATTTCAATCATAAAGTATCAAGTTAGGAAAAAATTTTTTTTTAAAAAAACGTTATTTTTATAACACAATAAAAAACTATAAAGATAAAATATCAAAATCTAAGTAATAATTACCTGTAGGCATAACAATTACAAGACCAATCAATTTGAAAGTCAATAAAATATACATATATGTAGACATTAGACACACAACAGATTAAAATTTAAGAATGTTCTTAGCCAAAGACCGAAATCAAATAAAATTAAACACAGAGCGAAAAGTTGAGGATACAAGAATGATTGCCATTCTAGCGTCATCTATAAATATAAATATTAACCAATTTTAAAAATAAGATATTTTTGTAGAGAGCCATAAATTATTCTATTAGAACTTGTAAAGTTTAAAATAGTATTCTACTTTCAAAACAAAACAATTTAACACATCCCATTGATGATTTTGTTCAATCATCAACACTGGCGGTTCTTCTATAGGGTCATTTGGTCAATGTCCTCCAACATATAAATAAAAAAATAGAGCTATTCATTTTCTGAAGTTTAAAAATATATAATAAATACATTTTTAATATTCTTAAAAAATATATTAAAGTTTCTAGTTCATTCTATGCACAATACTATTCCAATATCTATTATCTAGATCATTACATTATTTATTTATAGAACTTAAAAATCTTGGGTCAATCCACGTGTCCTCACAGCTAGCTACGGACCGAATTTATAACGAATTATAGTGAAATAAACTTATGCGCGAATCGTCAGAAAGCAAAAGAGACAGAAAACACTGGAGGGGACAATGTCCCTGACGACCCTGACAAGGTAACGCACGAAATTTAGTACAGCAGTCGCTAGTCAGCAGTCTTAATGTTGACCACGTGTTGGTCGATAAATTCTA
Source organism: Rhamnusium bicolor (assembly GCA_029963845.1). NCBI lineage: Eukaryota > Metazoa > Arthropoda > Insecta > Coleoptera > Cerambycidae > Rhamnusium > Rhamnusium bicolor. The sequence continues at coordinate 314,247 of JANEYF010000730.1, read as the reverse complement.
TCGCGTTGTTTTTAATGTTTTTATTTGTGAACATTTTATTAGTAAATCTCTACTTGTCGTGAAATTAAGTAAAACAGTGTTTTTGGTGTTTACTATTAAATATGAGTGTTGTACAAAATATATAAAACTGAAAGATGGACATAAGTTGGGTTATGAAGACTGAGTGAAATTCAAAGGTGGTGGCCGTCCAAAACCTAATATAATATAAGATAAAGCAAACATCTCTTGATAAGAAAAAAGAAGTTAATAGGTATGTTTAATTAAAAAAAGTTATCCTTCAGCAAATTTTATTCATTGTTACGCTCATCAACTAAATTTAATTTTACAAAAAGCATCAAGTCAGGATAAAAGCATAAAAATTTTTTTTGCTAATTTACATAGCTTTTCTTCATTCTTTGGAAAATCGCCAAAAAGAACAGCCATGTTAGGTAATGTTGTTAAGGTGATATTACCTAAAGCTGCTCCAACACGATGGAATTTTAATACAAAGTGCATAGAGACTGTTTATACATATCGAATAGAATTATTAGATTGTTTAGAAAAAATCATTGATAATGAATCAGAAAACAACACTCTAAACCAAGCTATGGGTTTAAAAAACTACTTACAAAATGAACATTTTCTTTACTGGTTAAATTTTTTTCATTTAGTTATGCCTCATTGTGATATATTGTTCAATCAATTACAAAAATGTAATATCGATGTCATAACAGTAAATAAGTGTTTTGGCGTTTTTAATAGTAAAATTGAAGACATCAGAAACAAAATTTTGAATAACTATTTGGAGGAGACATCCATGCAGTCTGCTCAGAGATGTAAAACGGAAGAATCAAAAAGGAGAATTTCATTAGAAGTTTGTGATATAATTACATCTGAGATCAAAAACAGGTTTGGCTTCAGTAATCATTTAGCAGTGTCTCAGTTATTTCACACAGATCGATTTAAAGATTATAAAAAAAGCTTTCCTCAAGATATGTTTAAATTAGTTAAAACGGAGTATCCAGTTATAAATCATTTGAAACTTAAAACTGAATTAGAAGTATTATATAGCTGAGAAGATTTTTCCAATAATGAAGGTGCAGTTGCTTTGTTACAGCTTTTTATTAATAATAATTTGTGCAATACTTTTTTCTGAAAGTGTCAAACTGTTTAAAATCTTGTGTACTCTCCCTATGACTACCGTCGAAAGTGAACGTTGTTTTTCCACCTTAAAAAGAATAAAGATATTTTTAAGAAATACCATGGGTCAGGAAAGGTTATCTTCTTTAGCTATGCTTACCATAGAAAGGTCATTAACTTTAAAAGGTAGGTAATACAGTAAACTTTTCTAATTGACCTCCCCATCTTTTGACCCACGATCCGCCGTTGATCATCAAAAGAGACTAATACTAGAAATGTTATTTATTAATAAATTTAAAAACAACACTAAATTTTAGAACAGATATCCAAAATTTGAATATTATTTATCATAACTTAATTAAGTGATTTATGACTGATTTCTGCACCTAATGTGGGACTTCGTCCTCAGAATGAACCTGAATTCCACCAATCACATTTCACGATGTGGGGTTGTTCGGGGGATTGATTATGGCATGGGGTGGAAATCAGTCTTAATATATGGTGTTATTTCGTGGTTTATATTGATTTTTGCAGTTTTCTGTCAATAAGGGATGTGTTAAATTGGTTTGTTTTGAAAGTAGAATACTATTTTAAACTTTACAAGTTCTAATAAAATAATTTATGGCTCTCTACAAAAATATCTTATTTTTAAAATTGGTTAATATTTATATTTATAGATGACGCTAGAATGGCAATCATTCTTGTGTCCTCAACTTTTCGCTCTGTGTTTGATTTTATTTGATTTCGGTCTTTGGCTAAGAACATTGTTATATTTTAACTTGTTGTGTGTCTAATGTCTACATATATTATACTTTATTGACTTTCAAATTGATTGGTCTTGTAATTGTTATGCCTACAGGTAATTATTACTTAGATTTTGATATTTTATCATTATAGTTTTTTATCATGTTATAAAAATAACAAGTTTTTAAAAAAAAATTTTTTCTCAACTGATACTTTACGATTGATATATGTTTTTTTCTCTTATAGATGTGGTTTTTAAATTTTTTTTTCTGTTGTGGAATTTTACATCATTTGGCTATTGAGCCCTGAAGAAGTTTAAGCATATTAAACGAAACGTAGGCAAGGTAGTGTTTTATTTTAACCTATTGTCCTGGTTTCGACAATTTCAACATTTAGCTAAATGTATAAATTGTAGTATTGGCAGTCACTCAGTCATGGTCACCATGACCGGTCATTTACCGGATTAAGTTGACTGGTCAAACAGCAACATGTCCAAGGTGGTCAAGGACACGGTCAACTTGTCTAAGTTGTCCAAAATTTTAAATGTCTTGATATTTCCCTTGAAATTTTAATCATGACACTTGACAATTGAAGTGTAACTCTCAATCACCTGTTTTTGGACAAAAAAAATTGAAATAAAACGTCAGTAATAAGAGACTAGTAGACTTTTTCATTTCATTTTTGTTTAAAAAAATGCCAAAAGTTGGCAAAGAAACCTTGATTTGGGATTTATTTGAAAAAAAAAAAACAATTGATGTTAAAAAATATGCACAATGCCAGGTTTTGTGAAATGAGGTATCAAAGCCATGCTACCAGTGGTCGCTGGTAAAATTTAGGTTATGTTATATTTTAGTATTGGAGTATGGAACCCAAGTGATACTTTAAAGCATAAAAAGATTGTATTTTTTTTTATCAAATTTGAAATGTCGATATTTCTCTTTTCCCCCATATCTAAAAAAAAAAAATATTTTGCAAATTATAAATTGTTTAAAAAATAACCCTGAGGCACTCAATTTATTAAACATTTTTCGTAAATTTCAATTGCAATTTTTTTTTCTGCCAAACTTCATTTCATTTTATGCCTTAAAGTAACGTTTGTGTCTCATGGTGCAATACTAAGATATGGCAACCTAAATTTCACCAGCCGCCACTGCATGCTACTTACCTGACAAAACGCATAGTAAAAAATTGTCAAAAATGTCCCAAAAAATGTAAAGCAATTGTTCATTCCTAAAGAGAGTGCAACCCCAAAGTGTTACGTTGGATATATTCATAGCAAAACCAACGCACGAGAACATCTGTGATGACGAAATATTTAGGTGAGCTCAGTTTAGACCATGGGCGTGAAAAAAATTCTTTAGTTCGATATAAAAATACATTTTGATATAGAATTGATTTAGTACTTTTCTTTTTATTAGGTTTGTTTAAACAGTAAAAAATTTACTGTATTTTGAGTTGTTTGATTTTTATTTTTATTTCTAAATTTCTATTCAAGGGATACTTGAGAGTTTAATTGCCAATACACACATTTTTCCAGTTGAGTAATAATCAAAAAGAATGTAATGTACACACCTGTTTCAGGAACCCAACTATTAATTACATTGAAGAGATGATCAATAGTGATTGGTAAACTTTTGTTAGAAAATTCAGCGAAACATTTGAAACCAGTGGGACTTACTAGTTTACGAACATCTGTTCGGCATCTCCACCCCTGAATCTAAAAATAGTCAAATAGAAAAATATTATTTATTAATACTTCAATAGATGATTTTCACATATATTAATACCATTTACATCTAGTGTTCTAATAAAAATGACAAACACTGTAAAATTTCCAAAGAAAATTTTCCATTTTGGACAATTTAGGCCAACCATAATATAAATATTATGCTATAATAAATTTTCAAGCTGATGGCGGCAATCATACTTCAATAAATTCACCAAAAATTCCTGGTGGTCTTATAGTTTTGTTACTTTTTTAGTTTATTTAAAATATTTCTTCATTTCGAACCACATACTATTTTTAACATTTTGAAAAAAAAAATTACGTAATTTTTCTTTTACCCACTTCTTATTGCACGTACAAGTATAACTTTTGTACAAGACTTTTATTCATTTAATCCTTTTACTAGACTCCGTACAATTTCCGTGAAAGCCCGTAAATCCAGGGATCGGCTTCCCTATTGGAATGTCTCTCCTATAGGAAAGAATAGTAGCATGTATGCACAGCTGCCAGCGAGACCATATTCCTAATTGATATGCAGTTTGTCAACAAATCTCGTGGAGCATAGATATGTGGCTGGCACGGGGATAAAAATAGTAACAACTATTGGTAATATAATGGACACGAAAAATCAGTACATGTAGATTTGTGTTGACAAAACCATGCATTCTAAGAAACATATGATCAATAATATTGTTATTATGCGTATTTTAAGTGCTATTCAGAGTACATCTCCACTGTTAATGTAGTAAACAGGCGTTGCAAACCAATGCGCTAACAGTTAAGAAAATAGTGGTAAATTCTTTGTGTAATATTGGTATTAAAAGTAAAAATGTTTTACTGCTTGTATCAGACGCAGTGGTATATATACTGTGCCCCAGGATATATGTAAAAAGATTGTAATGGACAAAACATTTTAGAATTTTGGAATGACACTTCGGGAATCATTCCTGCTTGGTGTAAAACTTTGATATATCAAAAATGAGTTGAATTGGTGTTTGATAAGATCATAAGTCAAATTATAAAAATCATCAATAATAAATTACCTTTATTTTTCAATATATGAAAAAATCACAAAAAAAGTAGTTTGGAATGAAATTACAAATTTCATTCTACACTTACCAAATTTTAGGAATATAAATTTACTTTGTTGGAACTGCCCCTTTTTTCAATAGTACTGTTTTTACTATTTACTAACTTAATTTAGAAAAGATATTTGTGATTTCAGACCACTCTGTTTGCAAAAATGATTTTTAAAAATTAGAATAAAATCCTAATTTATCGATAAAAGGGGTAGTTACAACAAAATAAATTTATGTTTCTGAAATTTAGTAAGGAGACACAAATTGCATACTAAACAATGAAATTTTTTTCATATCTTGAAAAATTGAATACCCTGTATTTCATCGATCAACTCATTTCTGATATATCTTAGTTTTATATCAAGCAGGACTGAACACCCAAAGTGTCATTCCAAAATTCGACAATTGAGGAGTGATCATACAAAATGCAATAAGTCCATTTTTAACTTATTTTAAGTTATGTACGCTGCATCTATTTTAGATATGAAATAAGTCCAATGGAGGTATCAGAATCATTCATTCCCATTGAAATTTAACCCTGAATGTAAGCGGTTCAATCAAAACGTATAAATCCAACCTGATGCACAATTTATTTTGATTTCAATCAAATTGTAATGATCTAGAAGAAGAAAAGCGAGAATGTAACTGTTTGGAACCTAATTTTAGTTCTTTGGCAATAAATATTTTTTAGTATTATCTACCGGATGTTTTTGTGAACTATAAGTTATGACTGAGTTTTTGAAAAAAAAAATGTCTCATTCATTGAAACCGTAATAAATCCTATTACAAATGAAAAAAACGGTTTTATGTGTTTATTTAAGGAACTACTGCTCATATAAAATAAAATATTTTTCAATCAATATGTAGTAATTATGTTCTACATATTGTACTTATTATTACCAATTGACGTTTTTATATTCTTAAAGACATTTCTGGTAGAACATTTTTCAATTTACTCAAAATTGTTCTAAGAGGATATATTGCGTTTTGTATGATCGCCCCTCAGTTGAGGAGCTTATTTTCAAAACACAATTTCTGACAAAATGTTTATTGAGATATAGATGGCATTTAACTCGGTTTAATGAACTCTTTTAAAACTGTATATTGATTTTTAGCAGTTTCTGTAATTTAAAACACATGATAAACATGGGGAACATATTTTTTTTAGTTATAGAAAATTATGCACCTACAATGAAACCTCTCTTAGGGAGGACACCACTGGTGACCAATTATTTGTCCTCTTATTGAAGATGTCCTGTTAATAGAGAAACTAGTTTACATCAAGACAAAATTTTTCTTTATTTTGCTTAAGAATACACATAACTTTTTATTCAAAATCCTTAATTCTGTTAAAAAAATAAAATTAGGTATATAAGTATGTATGTAACTCAAAATTTACTTAATTTCTGAAAAAAATACTCGCATTGGAAAAGCACAAATCACGCAGCATGGTACGTCTCCACTCCTGTACATAGAATGGTACTTTACCCAATCTTATATGCATGTTATATTATATTTCGTATCGCCGCTAGTCATCCAAGGGCAATGTCTTGGAAGATACTTTGTTGTGACAAGGTCCACTCGTGTATTATTCTTTAAAGTTGTATAAACATGACATATTTTTAGTGAACGGCAGTGTATCTTACATACATGATCGGGTATAATAAAACTGTCTGCATTTTATAAACCAAAAACAATATTGTTTACGTTTGCTTCAGATATCAGCAGACCAAACTTACTATAAAAAATCGCAATGTTGGCCATTTTGAAATAACATCGTAACATTTAATTAGGTCTGATTATATTCAAATAATATTTGTCTGTTTAAAGGAGGCTTTGACTAAAGATTTGTAGATTATTTACTGTCCGTGTTCGTTTAATGAAGTGTCCACTTGATAGAGAAATGTTTACATGGAATAATACAGGGTGATTCATAAAGAATAGGTAATATTTTACCTGCCGATTCTATAGAGGAAAATATTAATTCTTTGCTTAATAACTGGTGGTCAAATATTAATACCTACTGAGATACAGGGTGTTAATGTTATAAAAATAATTCAGTAATGTTGTTACTTTTTTCACACATAAACATAAAAGTTGGTACAATTAGGTTTCTTGACATGAGAAAATTGAATAAGCTATCATTTTTGGTGTAACGCATAGAGGGCGCTATATAAGCTATCTTGGTTTAACAGAATCCGTTATAACTTTTTTTGTACCTCGTTCATTTATAATCTCATTGCAAATTTTTAAACAAAAAAGGAATATTTGTTTTATCCTCATAAAATACCCCTTATCGAGATATTTACATTTTAGAAAATCCTACGCACCCATATTTTTTTTACTTTTTTGTAGTGATCCTCTCTTTTCTCCTCAAAATGCATAATTTGTACTTACATTAGTTAAAGTAAAACAAACATCCTGATTAATTATAGGGTAGGTGTTAAAAATATTTAACAAAGTATGCTATGGAAATAAGTGAAATATATTGACACAGATGTATTTATTTACTATCTGTCAAATATTTATTTTGATAACTGAATTGCTGGTATTTGTTAATTATAAATCGTGTTGAAAAAGGAGAAGTTTCAACCGTTTCATTTGACTCCTGTTCAAAATTTACTTCCACAGAATTACCCAACTAGAGTTAGTTTTTGTCGCAGGATGCGAAGAAAAGAAAATGAAGACCTCATTTTACAAAAATATCCTTTACAGACGAAGCTACATTTACGAGACGCGGTGATTTTAACTGGCAAAATAGTCATACTTGGCAACTAGAAAATCAGCATTTAATCAGGGAAAGGCATTTTCAATATGAATTTAATATTAATGTATAGTGTGGCATAATTGGAGAAAAATTGTAGGTCCAATTGAGCTGCCTCCCAATTTAAACAGAGAACCTAAATTTTTTAAGAAACAAGTTACCAGAACTTTTTGATGATATACCACCAATCGTATGAATAAACATGTGGTACATGCAGAATGAAGCACCACCACATTTTCACCTGCAAGTAAGAAATTACTTGAATGGTGTTTCCAAACCGCTAGATAGGTCATGGGAGTCAGTTTCCTTGGCCACCTCGTAGCTCGAATTTCAACCCAATGGATTTTTATGTTTGGGGTTACATGAAATCCCTTGTTTACTCCAAAACAATAGATACTCGCGAAGAGTTGTGGAGATGCTGATACTATCAGAACCAACTTGGCCACTTTCTTTTCTGTAAGAAAATCATTGAGCAAGCGACTAAAACGCTGTATTGAAGTGGCTGGTGGCCATGTAGAACATGTTTTCTGAGATATGTAACACTTTTATTTGTAGTTTCAAAATATTTAGTTTTTACTTCATTCTTTTTATTCAAGTTGATAAATAAATTATAGTTTTATCTTTTAAATTGTTTAATTTATTTCCGTCATTTTTAAAATTTAAAAATACTCACTTTTTCTCACCTCTTCAGATATTTGGTATTACAAATTATGCATTTTGAGGAGGAAAGATCACTGCAAGAAGTAAAAAAAAAATTATGAGGGGGCAAGATTTTCTTAAATGTAAATATCTCGATAAGGGTGCATTTTATGAAGATAAAACAAGTATCCCTTTCTTGTTTAAAAATAATGGTTAAATAAAAAATTTGTAATGAGATTATAAATGAATGAAATACAAAAAAGTTATGACAGATTCTGTTAAACCACGATAGCTTACATAGCATCCTCTATGCGATACACCGAAAATGATAGCTTATTCGATTTTATCACATCAAAAAAACCTAATTATTTCGACTTTTATGTTTATGTGTGAAAAAATAACTGAAATAACATTACTGAATTATTTTTATAACTTTAACACCCTGTATCTCAGTAAGTATTAATATTTGACCAACAGTTAATAAGCAAAAAATTAATACTTTCTGCTATAGAATCAGCAGGTAAAATATTACCCATTCCTTATGAATCACCCTGTATATGTAAATGGTCGGTTCCCAAAGAACTGTCCAGGTGGCCGTTTATTAGAGGTGTCTGTTTAGGGAGGTTTCACTCTACTCCTAAAAAAGTGTTGCAGAAATTGCGTTTTGAAAATAAGCTCCTCAACTTGTTGTTGTCCGTTACACCTCTTGTTACATCTATCCTGGGACACAGTGTATGTGTAAAGCTGCCAGGCTTTTACGATCCACCTATCTCAATATGATTCATGCAACTTGTCTGGCTTATGTCTTGTAATCTATACTAATTCCTTGATCACAGTACAGGAGATTTCATGAAATGTTGACACTCGAGGTATGTATTTTAATTGTTCCATACAAATGATGACATTGTCTCTTACCACGTGCCGTGCTGGCCCTGCACGAATTGAAATTGTACGGTGTCTACTTATTACAGTCGAATTTCTATAATTCAAACCTCCTAAATTCCACCGACACTCTTCAAGTTAAAGAAAATTTGAATCAAAGGAAATACTTCTAAAATTAAGTATATATCAAGGGCACAGAAAAATATCCAAATTACAGAGAATTTCGACTTACAGAAGTTCGACTGTATTTTCATTTCCTAATATTTAAATTTGTTTTTGAAAGTACATTTTCTTAAATTTGATGAATCCATTAAATGAAACCATATAACCTGTACTATTTTATTGCAGTATTTATTGATGTAATATATCATTAAAGTGGGTAAACACGTTTCATTGGAAGTCTATTCTCAAATTAAGAAATTTTGATTTAAATTACAGAAATTATGGTCACTAAAATTATAACCATATTATATTAATAATATTTTTAAGTACCAATCAGTATTATTATTTTTATAATATCCATTGTCGTCTCTCGCTTATTGCGATAAATAAAATGCCAGTTTGACTATTTTGGTGGAACACCAGAATGGACTGTATTCCTTTTTAAATTTAATATCAAAAAAAAAAAAAAACTTAATTCAAATTCAAACTACTTACTAAATTGTTTGTTTTTATTCCAACACTTTTTTCGCTCTGCAAAACCAATACCACTCTGACTATGCTATTTAGTTCTCCATTCGTCAACACCAAAGCGGGATCTTCCAAAAATTCTATCTCACTTACTGGGTAAATGTGAATTTGAATAGGAGCAGACTGAAGTAAAGAATGTGTTAAAACAACAACACCCTCTCTGTTACCAACAAATCCAATGTCAAGAGCTGGATTAATAAACATCAGGGAAGTATCACTACTTCTCCAAGTTCCTGGTTTATTGTACTCAGTTACCACAGGCGTCCATAAACAAACTATATCACCACTTGTTAGGTGATCTAACATGGGCCTAACAGATTGTTCGACATTTATTTTCACATAATCCGCAGTCTTTTGTATACCTGTGAAATATTGCAAATTTCACAATTTTTTTTTAAGTTATTTCTAAGGATACAGATGTACAAATCAACAGTAAAGATCACTAACTGAAATTGTTCCGCTTGTCATTTAATATAATGCATACTATAATACAGGGTCATGTCGATTATAAGTTCTGGGGCAGAATTACTTTTGGCCGCCCTTATTTGTGAGATAATTACCTTTAATTTAATAATTAGTATTACATTAAAAAAATAATAAATTTTTCTGACATTGCATAAAAATGATAATAGAATAATTTGTTTGACATAAAAACTAATTAATTTTTTTGCTATTCATTTTAAATAATAATAAATGTTTTGAAAAACTGTTGATGTCATATGGTTTTAAAATTATTTACCAGTAAATAAAGAGGATATGTTTAGTTCATTTTTTAAGAAGAAGTTGTTGTTAATATTGACAAATAGCAAGACTAATAATTTTAATATTATTCTTTCTTAATTTTGTTTTTCACTCATTCAAGACTAATTATATAAAACGTTTCTCTCATAACAAAAAATAAAAAAATAAATAAAATAAATAAAAATAATATATTAAGACATAATATAGAGATAGTTCCTCACCATCTGCCCAAGCTTTCACCATTGTATTTCCAGGTTTCTTTGTATATATCCATACAGAAGCATTTGCTGGACTTTCAACTACCTTCAACAAGTCACATCGGCTAGTTCGAACCTTCAAATCTGTGGGTCCAGCGTGGAACTTGTTTCCTTGGCTATCATGGAAAGTGGCTCTCAGTTGAAACTCGGTTCCTAATGGTATAGTCCTAAGTGGGCTATCTGAGTGTATACGCCAATTTGCTATGACATTTATGTTCATGTAGTGTATAGTCTTTACTTCAACAACAACAGACAAATGGCGCTTTAGTCCCAGCTCATCTGTACATATTATTATTAATAAAGCATGCCCAAGAATACCGTAAGACTTCAAAAGCCCAGTAGGACTAACACTAACGATCACATCTGAGGTAGTAACGGATTTATCTGCTAAAAGTTCTGTAGATGGAGCACGATCACCTGGTAACCTATAAATTATTTTAATGTAAGGCAAATTTATTACATATATAGGATCGGCAACTCTTGTTGAGTGCGTTAACTATAGCTTTATCTACTCCTATCTTTATAATGCAGCATTAATGCAAAATGAATATGCAAAAATAAAAAATTGCCTACCAGTATACAATCTTTGAATCGGAATAATCTAAATTTGTTTCAAGCTGAACTTCTGAGAAAGGTGCCATTAACAAAGAGTTTCCAGGAAACTCTGGGGAGATTATAGAAAATTCCTGAATAATTTCTATGTCTATCCAAGCTGACAACGTTACAGTCTCAACATTTTGTCGATTAGCTGTTCGCCCTGGTACTGTTGCATTCACGTATAACCTGGTCTTTCCAGGTTGCAATCCAAAGACCTTGATCGCTACCCTGTCTGGCTTCTTTTTGAAAACACCAACAGGGTGAAAAACTCCACTAAGATCTACTAAGAGCTTGTCATCAACAGTCCACTTAAACAGTATAGGGGGATCTTCGAGACTACCCAGAATCATTGGTGAGATATCAGGAATACCACCACACCAGAAGGGCACCATGGCTCCCATCCTAAACCTGTTTAGAAGAGCCATTATTTTCAGTTTTTGCAGTCCCACAACCGTTACTTCAACTGTATCCTTAAAAACAAACATAAAATTGAACTACTGTTTTTTTTATGATGACAAAAAAAAATTAGTAACGGACCCTGTAATTTGGTTTTTGGTTCATATTAATAACTTTCAAAATAAATCTTTATATCAGATCGAAATGTTATGAAGATAAAATGACCACACTGTAGATAGCTAAGATTAAAAATATAAAGATAGGTTAGGTTAGGTTACTATGAGTGGGTCCTTGTGGAATATAAAGATAAGTAACACCCATAAGAGATACACTGATTATATGACGGATACATAAAAAAAAATTAGCATGTTTATATATCAACATATCCAAAACAAACCAGGGGCGACTCCAGACTTCAGCGTTTATTTTAATGCTTTTGCATAATTTAAAACTTAATAGGTATACAAAATTTGTTTGCTTGAGTAATGTATTTTTCAATGATATTCTGCTGTTCCTATTTTAATCTCTGTTGTTTTTAAGTGATTTTAAAGTTTTGTGTTATTGGGTACTGATTAATAATCGATTTTTAGTTATAAAGATTTATTTAGTGAATATTTATTGAGAAACCATGACTAATAAGTGTGTAGTGTGCGTCCAATGAGGAAAACAACAGGGTTGTTTATCTTTTTACAGGTAAGTAAACAAAATAAATAAGGGTCGGCATGATGCATAAATGCGAAAGTGTGAAAGCTCAAAAATGACTGAAATTAATGTTAGCTTTACGAAAAAAAAAAAAACATTTGATTCCATTTGAACAGCACAAAATCCACATTTTATTAAAAAAAGATACTTATACAAAAATATTTATTTTAACTTGAATGGCAAGTTCATTCTCCAGGTAGCTCACAAACTATACATGTTTTACGGTCTATTGATATTTTATTAATTCAATTGTAAAGGGTTGTTATAAAAAATGTGTTTATTTTCAAATATCCCGAGAATCTGGTGAGAATAGAGTTGGTTGAAAGCTCTCAAAATGGAAAATGCTAGTAAGTGGAACTATGTGTGGTCAAAACACTTTAAAAAATATCAGGATTAAAAGTCTTGAAAATCAGTGTTGTTCTATTTTTTCCGCTGGCAACACTATCACCAGGTTTGTCACACATACTGTCAATGTTAGTAGAGAACTGTATTGAAAATTAATAATATACTGAGCAGTCACTCATTCACCTCATGAAATAATATCAAGTAGATACCTACAAAGCATCAACTGTTTTATTGATATGTAACTTTTATGGTTTGTATATTTCAAAGAAATCTCATTTGTTTTAGCATTAAAAATTATATTACTTTGCCACCATTAGTATTCAAGAAAGCAAAGTATGTTGAATTAAAATATACAGGGCCCGCCACTTAAAACTTCAGGCTCTTATTTATTTTATTTTTTATGCAACAGCCATGTCCGGCACATCAACTTGTAGATATTTTTTAAGTTCTTTAAATATCACGTACAGTGAGTCAAAAAAATTTTTTGGATCACTGCACGCTACATTTAAAGAACTTAAAATCGACTCGAATCAAATAATCGCAGTCGATGTTGTGAAAGAATATTCTCAATTCACTAAATTTTGCATGAAACAGAACTGCTTTCAATTCAATGATAATTTCCTCGACTAACATAAAGGAGCAGCAATGGGTAACTCTTTATCACCATGAACAAATTTGAAACAGAAGCAAAAGAAGATTTTGAGTATTTCCCCAGGGTTTGGCTTAGGCATTTGGATGATATTTTTGGATATAAAAATACAACTGATACAAAAATCACTGATATTGACAATTCTGTTTCTAAATTAAACAGTCCAAGATATTCTAAGTTTAACTGTTAAAATAATTAGGAAATGTAAATTTAAAGAGACATCAACATTTCTCAACCTTTCAAAATGAAATAGAAAATCTGAAATTTGAATCGATTCCATACAATCCTCGATTCACCCATGGCATTGGTAGGATTTTTAAAGGTATAGGTATGACAGTGGTTCATTCATCGAGAAATAAACTACAACTTTTAGGTAATCCAAAAAACAAAATTGAAAAACGAAAAGTCAGGGATTTACAAAATTAACTGTAAGGACTGTAATAAAATGTATGTTGGACAAAATAGACAATCATAGGGCTCATCTCAAATATGGTAGAACAGATAAGTCTAGTGTGGCCCAACATATGTTTGAGAATAACCATAAAATAGATGTTAGAAATATAAGATTAATTAGGAATGTAACAAATACTAGACAGCTGGATGCATTTGAAAGCTTGGAAATCACAAGATGTAAAAATAGTATAAATAGTGACAGAGGGCCAATCTCATAGAGTCCACTCTATTGGTTAGTGAGTCATGGTTCAATAGTTTAGGTATAAATAGGATACACTGTTAGCATAAGGTTAGTTTTAATCATCTCCAGATGATGCCAACTTCGTTGGCAACGGTGCGTTGAGTGTAGTATATGGTGTTTTATGGAAAACTATGCCAGTATCAGTATCGTTTAGGAAAAAAAATGAAAAACATGGAGGTTTTTTTTTCCAGAGAATATAGAAAGAGAAACAATTGACAATCAAATCAAATAATTTTTTTTTTAAAGTTTTCCTTTTAATAACTCGGAAATAAAGGGTGAATAATTAAGAATAATTCATTTCATACTTTGAAAATACTTACCTCAGCATAAATTACACTCTGCCCTGTAGACGGATGAATTCCTACTGACTGAGCAAATACTTTAGTGACACCTATTTCAAGTCCTTTTATAACACCCCTCTCAGAGACATCTAATAAAAATTGAAATATCATAACTTTTAATAGGTTGTTTACAGTAGATAAATGAAAATAAACAATTATTTAAAAAAATATATCAAATACTTATGCGAACAAATATATTAAAATAATTATTATTATTTTTTTTTAGGACAATTATTTAATTTAAGCATAAATATAATAGACTTACATGCAATTTTGGGTGTGAGAGTTGTAAAAGCTATGTTTGTAGCAGGCTGTGGTCCACCTTTTATTGTAAATTGTAAAACAGCTCCAATGACGATACTCCCATTTCTAGGGTAAAGTTTAAGAGGCTGGAAAACTTGTAACTCTAATGGGGCACTGTCGATATCCTCATCAGCACCAGACACCGTAAACACTAATTTAGTATCACCTACTACCACTCCTATTAAAAAGAAAAATAAAAAAGATAAGAAATATGTAGTATACAAAAATGGGTTCAATTTTTAACAAATGCTGAAATACTTATAATTATTGTTATTAATTAATTCCCATTTTAAGCAGTTAAATTGAGTGTGTAATCTTTGCTCACCAGTAATTGTATAATGTATTTCACCAACACCCCATTTTTTAAGAGGGGTCTGTTCTATCCTCTGTATATTAGCAATTTTATTTTCAAAATCAGGTCTCAAGTCGATCATGCCTGGTTCAGGGATTACCATCAAATTGTCATTTTCATCATACAACCTGACAATACAAGGTATACACTTTCCAACTTCCACTTTATCAGCCATCTCGACTCTTATAATCCCCACTGAAATAACGCTTACCAGCAGCGTTGCTGGTCTGGAAACTAGACATAAGTCAACAAGTTGAATAGTCAGTTCACCTGACTTTAATGGGATGACTTCTATTTCTCTTGAACTCTCTGTATATCTGACACTAGCTACATCGTCTGTACTCAATGCTAATTCAAAGTACCCTGAACCTTGTTTGACTTTTATTATCTGTTTATTACCAGGATGGTTGAAAAGAGTTATTGTACTTGGAGAGATTACTGCATTGTCTACTAAGTACAAAGCCAAAGAAGCAGTTATTGGACCTAGTTCTGTGCCACGTTCTTCTTCAGTCACAAATGGAGGCCATTCAGAAATAATTCCATATTTCTTTAAAATACTTGTTTTATATCCAGAAATAGTCACATTAATTTCCATATTTCCCACATCTATAAGAGGTTTAAGTGTCTGATAACTCTTGAGAGCAACAGGCACATTTCCAATTGTAATATTCTTCGGGAATACTCCATTTTTGTTAAGTAACTCTCCTGTAGCGAATGGTGTTAATAGCCACTCGAAATTGAAACTTGAAATGTTTAAAAATCTAGTACCACAATCATCATAAACAAAAACATCAAGATCAATATTTTTAGTGCTTTGTACTACTACATGTCCAGAGCTTAGGTCCATTGGGCAAGCATCTACATCTGCGATTCTTAGTTCTGGCTGAAGTGTAACTTTTCTCGGCTTACCACAAGTTATTCTAGTGGTAACACTGCTTGTCTGACTTTTGCAATTAGAGGCAGTAGGTATGTTGGAAATCATTAATTTTATATCAGTTTCACCTAGTTTACGACATACTATTTGCACAACACTGAAATCTTCCCCCGGTAGAGTGCAAAATTGAGTTATGTCTGTGGCTCGTGCAATCTTCTCATCTTCACTTACCACTACCCTTTGATGATCACCTGCCCGGCCCATGATAGGTCTAGGACCACCAACATACACTAGGTTAACAGATGTGCCAATTGCAAGGACTATCTCCCGGGTTGGTTCTATTAATCTAAGAGGTTTGAAGGAACTGAGGGTTACAGAATCCTCTAAAGCTTTACCATCTTGGAAGTATGTAACAGTAACCTGGAAGACATTATTAATATGGAGAATTTCACATCATAATCTCACAAAACTATAAATATAAATTTATACAAGCAATCTGTTATTATCATGAAAAACACATATACATAGGGAAAAAAGTTAGGGATATTGAAATTCTTAACTACAAAACGCAATATGGTAAAACAAATTTATTAAAATCTATTTATCTATTTATATAAAATCTGTAAGTCTCCAATTTGCAATTTTTATAACGAAATAGCCAAAAAACTTTGGTAATAATTTTTTTTTAATCTTAATTATTATCTAATACTATACAGGGTGCTCATTTTCAACTTATCCCCCTAGACATATCTCTGGACTGAATTGGAATATCATTTTGAAATTTTGGTTGAACGGGTTCTCGGAAAAGAATTGTTGTCAACTTCTGTATATCCGGAAGTGATAAAAGTTTAAAAATATTTTAGAATATTAGGCCTTTTCCAAAAACCCATTCGACCAAAATTTCTTTCAGTCCAGAGATACGTCTGGGGGGTAGGTTGAAAATGACACCCTGTATATGACAAGCATTATCATTTATTATGTACATCTAGACATGCTTAATATTGTGTTGTCTATCATTTTTTGCAATATCTATCTAGTGATGTGAGTAGGATTTTTTTCCAATGCAAAAAATCCATTTTGTGTTAAAAATATGGCTAAGAACAAAATAAATTTAGCCGGCTAAACATAATTTTTTCCAAAATTTCCACTAACTGCCAGTACTTGACATAAAGACACAATCTATACATTATTTACCCTTTTAAATATTGCCTTGTGATGACTTAATAAATATTAGTTTATTATATGGTTAATTGTATTGTATTGCATTGTAAGCAAAAATTAAAAACATACTTGCATAAGTAATAAATAAAACGTTTATTAATTATTAATATAACGAAATATAATATTAAATAAAATCTAACAAGGGAGATATCATCATAAAATGTATTATATGGTAATCATCCAAAAAAAACTTTGTTTCAAAGCCTGAAAATGCTTGTACTTCTCTACTCTAATTTTTGTCCTTTGTCCATATAAAGAAAATAAAATCATTAACATTTTGTGGTTGTAATTATTTAAATCTTTGATTTAAGACCTTCCATTCTTCAGTATAATATAATTTATATTTTATTTCATCTCCTTCAGTATACTTTAACACTCTTATATTAATCAATGATCTAATGCTAACGTAAAATTAGTTGTCAAAATACTAAAAAAATTCGTGCGTAAATGCTCCACATTATAGGGCCGTGGATTTTTACCGCGCTGTCTTACACAAATAGAATTAGCTGGAATGTTTACTT
Source organism: Rhamnusium bicolor (assembly GCA_029963845.1). Classification (NCBI taxonomy): domain Eukaryota; kingdom Metazoa; phylum Arthropoda; class Insecta; order Coleoptera; family Cerambycidae; genus Rhamnusium; species Rhamnusium bicolor. The sequence continues at coordinate 296,611 of JANEYF010000730.1, read as the reverse complement.
TTTTTTCAATGTATGAATGCATTAAGTCTACCTTCATTTGGGCGTGATGATTTTGGAGATAATCCAAAAGAGAATTAAAAATTGTACCGTAATTTTATTAAATATCTCCTGAAACTTAATAAATGCAAAAAAAAACATTACATTTATATGTAATGGTATATTCAATTTTTTTTACCGTTTTTGTCCGCATTTTTTTGCCGGTTAAAAATCGGCTAAAAATGAAATTAGCCAGCAAATCACTATATCTATCCCATTCATAAGGTAAAAGCTTTCTTAATTATTGTTTGAGAGTGATGGGAAGTCAATCAGTAACTGCAGATTATATTGCTCTCTCAGTTCCCAGAATACTTTTTTGGGCTATAAATTGAAATTGATAAATTGCCATTTATTATGAATGCGATGGAACCTTATTAATTTATAATCTGAACAATTAAAATTAATTTATTATACGAATAATTTGGTGTTGGCAGTCACTCAGTCACGGTCATCATGACCGGTCATTTTCGGTCAGGTCACGATTAAGTTGACTGGTCAAATAACAACTTGTCCGAGGTGATCACGGACACAGTCAACTTGACCGGTCAACATGTCCAAGTTGTCCAAAATTTTAAGCGACCTGCCATATCTTAGTATTGGAGCATGAGACCAAAGTGATACTTTAGGGCATACCTATCAAGACTAATATTACAAATATTGTACAAATTGTTTAAAAAATAACCTGGGAAGGCACACAATTATTTCAACCTTTATTTGCAATTCTTTTTTCTGCAAAACTTCCTCATTAAAGTATCGCTTGGGCTCCAATAATTACATAACCCAAATTTCACCTGCCACCACTGCATGTTACTCGCCTGACAAAACATATAGTAAAAAATTGCCAAAAAATGTGAAGTACATTCCGAAAGAGAACGGGATTCCAAAAAGTGTTACATTAGATAAATTCGTAACAAAACCAACATGCAACAAGAACATCTGTGATGAAAAAATATTAGGAGAGCTCAGTTTAGACGATGGATATGAACAAATAAAATGCCAAAAAATCCCAATTTGCATAATTTCTTTCAACATAAGCCCCATTTATACAAGTATTATGTATTATTTTGATGAAAAAATTATGACAAATCCCCATGGCACTGGTTTTTTTCATTTTAAAAAATGAGAAGTTTCGTGACCAATCTTGACAGGTCACGATGATCCCGTCAATCACAAAACATCGTACCCGGTCAACTACTCATCACTAGAATAATTATTACAATTAGAATTAGGTATTACATAATATAGAATAAATAGATTAATATTCAAAAATATGTGAGAATATGATTATTTTTTCAAATAAGGGATTGTTGTGTAATTTTAAAATTAAATTTATTAGGTTATGTTTTAAAAATTAAAAATATAACATTGAGAAATATTTCAGAAACCAACCTTACTAGTCCCTACATCGAGGCGGTCATTGCAATATTTCCACAGGATATTCCAACTGGTGGTAACACTGATGTTTTATTGTGTCTAAATTTTGTATCTGACTGTTTGATGTGAAAGGGTAAATCTTGACATTTTGTGAATGGTAATTGAATAGTAGCTCCATCCTTTTCTTGTTCAGCATAAAGAGCTACATGTAAATAAACTGGAGAACCCACTTCTGCTTCCATGACAAATTCAACAATTTCAAGGCGAGAGGGAGGCAAAATTTATGAACTTTGCAGACTGTCGATTATAATGGTTGCGTAACATAACTGCTGATATTTCAAAAAATCCATTTGAATGAGTTTTTACGTGACCAGTCTGACTTACTAATCCAATTGCATGATCACTGCTGGTCCAAAGGAATCTACCATCTCCACCTCTGGCTACTAAATCAACTTCATACCTGCCAGAAAAGTGCAAAATTGTGTATATTTTGAAGTAATTGTCCCTTAACTATATAAGTACAGCCAAGCTTGAGTCAAATATCATTATCATTAAAGTCAAATACAAAGATGAACATTTAATTAAACACCATACAACGGGTAATCTTCAATAAAGAAGTTTATATAGAATAATTTGTATTTGTGTTACTCCCTTGGTAATTTTTTAATATGAAACAGTGAAAAATAATTCTATTTATAATTTTCATGTTTTTGGAAAATTTACAAAAAAATAAGTCAGAAATTTTACACTATAAATAATTGAACTTACTTTGGTCGTGTAATTGGATCCCAAGGCAAAATTACTTCAGATGGTGATAGAGTAATACGTGGGTATATCAAAAGGTCACCCTTAGCAGTTAATGGCTTATTATATTTTATATTACCAGTTTTTTCATTATAAACTCCATCTAATGTAGCCTGAACATTAACAACAGATGATTTAATACCATATCCAGTCACCCAGCTACCGTTTGGTGAACGAGAGCTGACACGAAATTCAGGAGCAATTTCCATAAAAACTTGTACCGATCCACCAAGATAAAGTCTATGATCATCGCTAAAAAAATTAACATCATTAAGATATGTCTGCTTTAAGTTTACAATGCTGATAGGGAGTTATTTGCCAGTTGGGAAAATGGTCACTAAAAACCGCATCTCAAGTAGTCATTTATCATATATCTGGAGCAGAATCACATGTATGCCCGCTTGTTTATTTATTTGAACTGTGACATACAATATTTAATTAGAAGGCCTGCTTTAGGTGTGTGCATAAAAGAAAAATAGCAAAGTCATGTATGTGACAGAACGAGACTTATACATCGCTGTTGCCTTTTTGTACATTGTGTTTACAACTCCTTATCTTTCTACACTCAATTTATTTATTGTGGAAATGACGTTTTGATGATTCAAATACTTGTGCAAACGTACTGCAAAATATGCACATGCCATTGATGTACTTTTGATGTCAACTACCCACACTGGAGCAGAATTAAAGCTCGTGAGGCATGGCTAGTCCCAAAACGGCTTCTACTCATATTTAATTTGATAACAGAATATTATGTACTTATCTTCAATTTATATAACAGACCTTTTACGATCGTATAAAACCTACTTTTAATTTAGTGCTGTTATTTAGTTTTAGGTAATTCATATGGGTTTAATTAGGGAAAATTTATTTTAGATTTTTTTCAGTGATTAAGTATTAATCTTGTACATTTAATAGATGACAATACAGCTTATCTTGGTGTCATGACGGCACCCATATTTAAAATACAGTTTTTTGTTCTTTCAGTGTTTTAAATAATTATGCAAATACATACATGTACTGTATTTTGCAAGGAATTAGTAATATACAATAAAATAACATAAGAATATTAATTAATTCCTAAAAAAAATCGGTATAACATTGCTTTTCACAACATTTATTCTCATTTTATTAGGTCAACGAGTTGTGTCTTTAAATTGATTCCATTTTAAAAACTAGAGTAAAATCCAGAATAGGAAAAGGGTCATAACTCAGTGCTAGTAATACATATAGGAATACATGTACAAAAAATCTTTTTTTTTTTTAACGGTCCAGCAATTATCATATGGAATAACAAAGCAAAAAATTTCATTTTAAAAATGGCAGTGGTATTTGCCTTGTTCTAAATTGTTATCAGTTAATTCTGTCAAGAATTTATCATTAAAAAAATTAATATTTTTAAAATGAATTAGTATTTTTTAGTTTTGAATTCTCAAAAAAAAATCCAAAATTTGTAGTTTCCTACCAAAACTCAATAACTTCACCAGCAAAGTCAAAAAGGATAACTGTTGATTTGGACTTTGATAAACTCAATATACCTAGTATAAACTTCTGTTACGATATCATGGTGATCTCCTACCAAGATGGCCCAGTTTTTATGAGGTAAAACGTTAATAACTAGATAGTCTGGTTGAACAACATGTAGAGTAGCAGCAGGCAATTTTAAAATTGTATCATCTTTTCCTACATTTCTATCGCGTAAAACGATCCTAGTTTTTCCCTCTTTCAGAGCTGTTACATTTCCAGTTTTTTTATTAGAGGATCCAATTTCTAGATCTTCTGCTTCAAGATAATACTGTGAGTCAGGTAATGCAATTTCTTCCATGCGGCCATTATTTAACTAAAAATTAAATACACCAATAAATATCAAAATGAAGAAAACATGTTAGCAATCGTTTCCCTCCAACTAAGACAAGACATTTATTTCCTATTTAACAATTAATTCTTGAATTATTATTTGTTTTTCACAAAATGGGCAAATTAATAAATCCATTTAGCCAGTCATTTAAATACAGTTAGCTGCGTAAAACTAGAGTGTCAAATCATCATGGCTGTTTTCCTACTATTACCTAGTATATATGCATTAGTTAGTTCAAACTAATAAGTTCGGTCACGTATACTTTATTTTTGCGAGTACGTCACAATCACAAGCTGTATGAAATAAATAAATTGAAGGTCATCTTTAATTTTGAGTAGTGGAGTGTACCGGAGAACAGTATTTTTTATATATTCCAACGCTGAGATAGAGCATACCCTAAATTTCACTGGCCGCTACTGAGTACTTGTCAATGGTTAAAGGTAATTTTCAAGTTATGTGATTCATACAACTACTAATATGTCAAAAATATAATTTCAAAAATATTATGATGCTGCTGAATTAAATGACAAACATTGCTGGTCAATGAAGCTGATACATAGGTTCATAATCGTGTTTTAGTTCCACCAATTATTAACTTATTAGTCAGATGTCTTAGCCTGCCTAGACATACATATTTCTATATTTACTTATCTTATAAATGCATTACGGCGAACACAGGTTGTAACTAATTTGATACACATGCAAAGATAAAAACAAAATATATACATATGGTTGTTAGTTCAGACCAACTATATTGGTCCGAACTAAGTAAGCTTGAACTAGAAATGTGAGCTTGCGCTGTTAGTTCGGTTCTTAAAATCATGTAAACGCTTAGTTCACTGTAATTTGAATTAATAAGACGTTGCCAACTTAAAATTTTGTTATATTTTTAATTTTACATTTGCATTTTGTCACTATTTACATTTCAATCAATAATTGTTTTATGCAAGCGGGCCAAGGTTTTATATGTTCTATGAAGCAGTGTTAGTTGTTTTGAAATGGAAATTTTAACCAAGAAAAGGATGGACTCTTGGAGTTGGAAACTCAATTTTTCATGCCAGTTATCTTTAGTTGGCAGTGGTATGTCATATATACAGACAATCATAGTGAGCTTCATTTGATATGTATTAGTGCGAACTAGTGATGGGTTTACGCCTGGAGTTTTCAATTTGTGGGAATATTCCCTTCCCAAAACTCCCGGAGTTTTGATTTTACTATAAATTTCCACTAAAAACCTCGGAAATTTTACCAATGATCCCGGGAATTCTAAAAGAGTATATTTAGATTCTACCGTTTTCCTTTCTAGTAATACTAAATATGTCATATTTTTCTTAATTGCAACAAATTATATTAAAAATACACAAAAAAAACAAGCTTTAAAACAAACCGAATTTTTGATTTCATATTTTAACATTTTATTATTAAACAAATAACAAGTATATAAATTGAATATGTTTATAAATTATAGTAAATATAACGGGAGAACATATAATAAAAAAAAAAAACAACTAATTTAAGTAGTACTTACTTATGTATAACAATATGACAAATAAATAAGAAATAAACAAACACTACAAGACATGTTGTTACAAGGAACACAAAGATATGACAGCGACAGCTTTATGATTTTGATCTAGAACAACTATTTTAGGTTACGAATTTTAGCGTTAATTTCAATATATCGGAAATATTTAGGAGTTTTGTGAATATTCAAACTTTAAAAAGCTCCTTCAGATATTGAGGGAATATTTCCATTTGGGAGTATTCCCAGCTGACCCATCTCTTGTTCAAACTAACATGTGCATGTATACTAGATAATTGGCAGCATTGTTGGGCTATTTCGGCAATAGGCCTTTCCCATAAAATTAAAATGTTTATTAAATCATAAATAGCAAACTTACTCCAAATAATAACTGTATACATGTAGTCTTAGGTTAGGGGTTGAACAAACAGGCACTATTAGAATTAGATATATATTCAGAATAACACAAGTAGAGATAATTATATAGCGACTCTCTCATCAAAGCAACTCAACTCAACTCAACTGTGTGTCGGTCTATATGATTCATATTGTAAGATGATATGTGATATGTTTTGACTATACTTATACTACACTACTACACTCTACCATATACACACTATACAGTCTAATTTTTTATCTTTAAGGCATTATTTTTAAAATAAAAATCATGGTTATACCCACTAAACATTTTGAGTTATAATTTGGTAAATGATGCACTTTCTACTGTATCTTTCTTAAAAATGTAAATATTTACAAAACATATTATTGTAGAGAATATACTAATCCATTCTCAATCAAAATAGTTGGCAACACTGAAGTCTGAAAATCGTAGGCTTTTATTGAATATTCATATTATTAATTAGTGACTGTGTTTTATATAAAAGGCATAGGGATGTAACAGTTATTTACATAATAAGTCTATAATGTAAGGCTTTATTAAACAAGTCCAGTTTATGACCGAGCGAGCATAGTGAATAAGGCCATAAAGAGTATGATTCGATAAAGCCTTATTATGGAAGAATTGCACACAAAGCTTTATGTTTGACTGCTAAAATTGGCTCATTATCGAAAAACAAAAAATTTTACAAATTTTATATCAAATCTATGAGTAACGAGTGAAGTGTGCTTTTTCTATTGCTTGATTACCAAGTTGTTTATGACATAGACTTATGGCTATAAAGTGCCTCTTTATGTACTAGTAAAATAAAGCAAGAATTAATTTCAGAATTGACTACTGAAATTATAAAAAAAAATCTTGTGAAAAAAAAGATTTAGCAAAAAAAGAAAATATACGTATACTTTCCAAAAATGCTATTGTACATTTTTTAAATGTCAAGACTGACAATGTAGCTGTCTCGAAGTTATGAAACAACTAATGTATTGTGTTTTGACCCACTGCCTATATACTTCAATTATTCAGCTAACTGGCCGACTATAATTTTACTACTTAACTCGGCCAATTTCATAGTATAAGGAGAATGGTTATGTCTGTGCACAATCAATGTCTCTCAGTTAACAAGTGGGAGATATCAACCGCAGAAATAATATATTCTTTAGAAGGGAGCACTTTATAGCATGTTCCCTTCTAAAGAATATATTATTTCTGTGGTTGATGTCTCCCGCCTGCTGAGTGACATTATTGACTGTGCGGACATACCATTCTCCTTATACCAAGATCAATTTCATCAAAGATAAATAACTTAATAGTTATAGCAGTTTCTATAGTATTCTTAACATTTTTTTGACACAAATTCTTCTTGTGACAGCTTCAAATTAACTTTTATGAAGAAGTATTTATAAAATTTTGTAATCATGTGCACTTCAATCACCATTTATAGATGAAACAAATACCTGGCATATCTGCTAAACAATTATTTTTATTTATATAAATTGATGTTATTTGCACAATCATCTTGAATGTGATATGATTCTCACGAGATTAACTTACGTAATAAATTCTAAATGGTACTACATCACCAGGCATTACGTAAACCTCAGCTGGTGTTATTAATAAATTTGCCACAACCATTAACTGCACTTCATTGGTTGCAATGTGTTTATATTCGGGATATGGTAAACGGACAGTTACCTAAAAGACCATAAAATTTAGTAAAAAAAAAATGTATATCATCTTATAATTATACTTTGGCTGAACCACTTTTTACTCCTTCTAGTAAAATAGAGTAACCCTTCTTTCCGTCATCCTCTAGAGCGGCAATTGCCGGGGGGTTTCATATGGTGAATCTCTAAATGTCATGTAACGTAATACTGCATCTCTACTGGGACCTAGAGATATTATATTCCACTCAAACACTATACCTTCTAGAGTCGAAAATTCATTTCCTAAAAACATTAAATAATAGATATAAATACATCCCTAATTAATGATCCAACAGCATACCTTGATCATCATAAGCCTTAACCTCAAAATCTTCTGGTGCCTCCTCCATAAACAATTCTCTTGTGGTAGTTGTAATTAAAAGTTTATGTATCACATCAACTATAATATCACATCTTAACATTTGTTTTGTGTAAACATCTTCTGCTAGCACTACGGCAATGTTTCTAGCAGCTTCTTTGGTAATGGTGCTTACTGCAACTTTAGTTGAACAGTGCAATTCTGGATCTTCATCTTTAGTAGTTAATAGTATAATATCATTTCTTGTTGTACTCCTAAAGAAAAGTTAAGTAAATATCATCGAACGAAAAATGTCTTGGAAAACTTACCATTTATAGCATCCTCCTTCTGTCGCTTCTAAAAGGAATATTGAGCTAAAGTCATTAAACACAGGCAATAATACTCGCGGCACATTTAATTTAGAACTGTTAACAATGATAAACATTAAAAGTAAATTTAATGTTACATTTTGAAGCCAAAATGTTCTAACCGCCATAATTTTTTTCAAAACAACGCTAATGCATGGGTCCAAAACATTTTTGAATGAATTAGGTTAGAAAACTAAATTTTTTGAAATTAAAGATGGCGTTGAGTGTATAGGTTTGTTCTGAACTCTACACTTTGGTGCATAAGGTTAACTAAAATACGTTTAAGTGTGTAAAAACAGATTATTTTTAAATTTAAATTATATATTAAAATTTTGGTTTAATATTCCCATCGTAAATTAAATCTTAATTTATAAATTGAAATATTTGAACTCCATTTTAATGTGATTTGATTGGAACAATATTTTTATGTTTAAAAAAAGTGCGATAATATTTAACCAATGAAAATTGTTGATGGATTAATTGATTTTGCAGAGGCGGCAGTTTTGAAACAATTTAGGGCCCCTAGTAACAAACGTAAACATTTGCCATATTTTTTGGTATTTGTTTAAATTAAAACACACAAAATACAGTAAAATGCGCGAAATAGTTCATATTCAAGCCGGACAGTGTGGAAACCAAATAGGTGCAAAAGTAATTAATTTTCTTGCCAAATACAACTTTCAATCTAACTAATATGTTTTTTTCAGTTCTGGGAAGTTATTTCAGATGAACATGGCATAGATCCCACAGGTACTTATCATGGCGATTCAGATTTACAATTAGAACGAATAAATGTATACTACAATGAGGCTACAGGAGGTAAATATGTTCCGAGGGCCGTATTGGTGGATCTTGAGCCAGGAACTATGGATTCCGTTCGATCAGGGCCCTTTGGTCAAATATTTAGACCAGATAATTTTGTGTTTGGTCAAAGTGGTGCAGGGAATAACTGGGCTAAAGGCCATTATACTGAAGGAGCTGAATTAGTAGACTCTGTTTTAGACGTGGTAAGAAAAGAAGCCGAGGGATGTGACTGTATGCAAGGTTTTCAACTAACCCATTCATTAGGAGGAGGTACAGGTTCCGGGCTAGGAACTCTACTCATTTCCAAAATAAGAGAAGAATATCCTGATAGAATAATGAATACATTTTCAGTTGTGCCTTCTCCAAAAGTATCTGACACTGTTGTTGAACCCTACAATGCAACATTATCCGTTCATCAGTTAGTTGAAAACACTGATGAAACCTATTGTATTGATAATGAAGCATTATATGATATTTGCTTCAGAACTCTCAAATTAACAACTCCTACTTATGGTGATTTAAATCACTTGGTCTCTGCAACGATGTCTGGCGTAACAACTTGCTTACGTTTCCCAGGTCAGTTAAACTCAGACTTAAGAAAGTTGGCTGTTAATATGGTACCTTTCCCTCGATTGCACTTTTTTATGCCTGGATTTGCACCTCTAACCTCACGTGGCAGTCAACAATATCGTGCTCTAACTGTTCCTGAACTTGTTTTACAAATGTTTGATGCAAAAAATATGATGGCAGCTTGTGACCCTAGGCATGGTAGATATTTAACAGTGGCTGCAATATTTAGGGGACGAATGTCCATGAAGGAAGTAGATGAACAAATGTTAAATATTCAAAATAAGAATAGCAGTTATTTTGTGGAATGGATACCTAATAATGTTAAGACCGCAGTATGTGACATTCCTCCTAGAGGACTAAAAATGTCATCTACTTTTATAGGAAATTCTACATGTATTCAGGAATTATTTAAAAGAATATCTGAACAATTTACTGCTATGTTTAGGCGTAAAGCTTTCTTACATTGGTACACGGGGGAAGGGATGGATGAAATGGAATTTACGGAAGCAGAAAGTAACATGAATGATTTAGTTTCTGAATATCAACAATACCAAGATGCTACTGCAGAAGAGGAGGGTGAATTTGATGAGGAAGAAGAAGCCGATGAGGGTGAAAATTAAGTTGGTCCATAATAATGTATCTGGGTTTTTCAAATCTTCCAGTAAAATTTGGTTGAACTGTATATACTGTCTTTTATAAATATGTAACCTTTTTGTAATATGATATATTAAAGATATTTTAACTGTTGTCTCTTTTGCCTTATTGTATTAAACTCCTCTATATTCATCGCAAGTGTCAGTAATTGATAACGCTTGTAGTGAATGGTTCATTTTCTTAATGCCATATTAAGGTAATTTTGGCTTATTTATTCTTAAATTCTTATAGTGATAATAAAACGATATGATAATGTCCATTCACAACTACTAACATATCTCAAAATGACATACAATTTCTTTTTACTTTGAAAATTTTGCATAAATATTTATTGCTAACAAAAAATTTCCTGCTTATTTTGTTGATAATTTGATAAGAAAGTTAAATATCTTAAGATTCATTAAAATAAAAATTAGCTTGAAGTTTTTACTACTATATGCAACAGAAATATTTATTTTAGATGACCATTGCCATCAAGATCCTGGTTATTTGTTTTCTTTAGAACCATTTGAAATTTCAAAAAGATTTAGTAATATTATTGAATCTGAATCCTGGGAGAGTATCCTGATAGTTAAACATGCATCCCATAATGACTAGATTTAATGGAATATTAAAAATATTTTTCCATCTTGAGCTCATAAAATTTAATAGAAATAAAAAAAATATCTAATAACAATTTCGCCGATGATTATAATGGACCATGAGTCATGACTCTTTAGAGGCACTTTTTTAAGTGAAATTTATATGCAAAACATATATCTTTTAAACGTACCGAAGACAATCAAAGAGAGTAGGAAATTTTAAGCTGGCAATTTTGTATTCTAATTCTAAAAATAAGATTAAAATGTTCCTGGAAGTTAACACTTTCACGGCATGGAGCTTAAAAGAAGCGGCTGGACAAAATATTTTTTCTACATATTCTAGAGCACTGTTATCCAATTTTATAGGAGAATAAAACATAATCAAAGTATTATTCGTTTTATTTATAAAAGTTACTACTGATGTAGTTTTCCACTAAACACCAATTTAAAACACCATATACTTTCCTCGAGGTTGGCATCTCTGGAGATGATTAATCATCTCCAACAGTGTTATCTCCACATCAAAGGTTCCAACCCACTTCAGGAAGTTACATAACTAAATGTAACAAAAATCTCAATATGTTAAACTAACAAATAGTTTCTAGAAAAACAGCAAAGATATATACATCCAACAAGTAATTTAAAAGTGTTTGTTAGTATCGATTCCGCAGCAGTGTCTGCGTGTTCAGCTAGAGCTAGAGCAATCTAATCCTATTTTTTGGAGCAATGCGAGTATAGTCATTTAGAGCAGTTTATCCCACAGAGAATTTATTGGTCAGGAGCCGGGAAAGGGTTAACAGAGAATAGTTTTAGATAAATTTGCATAATTAAAAAACGAACTAGTTTTATATCAGTTATGTCAAATATGAGAATTATAAACCACGAGATATGAATTACTAGTCTATATGTTCTAAGTAGTTTCAGTAAAGAACTTTGCAAGACTGGATGGCGTTTTCTACTCCGTGTTTACAAATATTGCTTTTATTACTCCAGTGCTAACATATTTGATTATTAAGTTATTATCTATACAAATTTGTAAGATCATAATATAAGTAATAGAAGATAAATATAGGTGTGGCACGATGGCATATTATGGTTAGAATTACGTGCTAGGCATTTAGTTGGGAGAGGATGCAGTGCTCGCCCATGTAATTTAAAAACATCATCAATAGATGAACTGAAGTATATTTCCTATATTACAGACTTTTACAACTTAGAGCCCCTCGACAATACTTAAAAAAAAAAAAAATTACAATGGGGGTTTGATGTACTTTAATAGTTCGAGTTCTTCCTACTTTTAAGCAGTAGTGACTTGTGCTTTTAAAATTTGTATATGCTGGATTTTTAAAGTACAAATAAAAATTTGAAAAAAAATGCAAATGGATTAGTTCAGTTTCATGTTTTATTTAAAAAAAAAAAGATACATAAACGATAAAACAATACATAAATACAATGCTGTTGTTATTTGGGAATTTTTATGTTCCATGTTCCATTATTAATCTTAATACTGGAGTATGGAAACCAAAAACCAAGTGATAGGTACTTTAGAGCATCTTTTGCAAAAAAAACATTGAGTACAATTTCAAAAAAAAAGTTGCAAAAATGGTGGTTATTTTATGAACAGTTTATAAAATATTCATAAAACATTTTTTTTTTATAATCAGGGAGGAATTCCAAATCTGTTAAAAAATTCCCTTCCTAGTAGAAAAAAGATTTGAATATATCTTACATGTTATTTCAAATATAACTTGGGGGCACACCAAAAGTTGCAAAATTTGTATGTTTTGAAATTTTTTAGTAAATTTTATTCATATTCTTTTCTTTTGCAAAATTCATTAGCAGCATTAGGGTGTTAGCATACCCTCGTCAAATCGTTGTAAACATTTTTCTGTTTATGAGAATGAAAAATGAAAACAAATAGGTCACCTTAAATATCATGTCGATTTAATATATAAAATTATTGGTAATACTGATGCGCGTTTTTTTTTTTATTAATAAGAAATAAGAATCTTTTTTTTGGTGTCATTTTATGAACCTAAATAACCGTATTTCCTACTAATAAATAAAAAATACTCATCAGCATTGCCTGTAACTTATATTAAATCTATATGGTATTTAGAATGAATCATTTGTTTTAGTTTTTCGATATTATTAACAGAAAAATTTTAAAAGTTTATTATAGATTTAAAATGGATCTCTGGTAAAAATAAAATGTCTTAATATATTGCTTGCTCCAGCATTAAGATATGACATAATGCATAACCTTATTTTCACCAGCCGTCACTGAGCTGAGAATCAATAACATTACACAAAAAATAAAATGCATGTTTAGGAACACACCCTAAGGTTTTATATTTATGAATATTGCACCATAAAAGGGCTAAATTGCACAATTAATATTCATATACAATCAAATTTCTCTAACTCGATCCTCCTAAAATTCGGTAATTGTTTTGGCATTGTATGCCTAAAATATTATAATATTCTTGTGTACATTATTTGAATGAATTATTAAAAATACTTATTTATCTTAATCTCTTAAGTTTTTGCCGTTTACTTTCTCCTTGGATTTTTTCGTACACATAAGGCTGTATTGATGAACTTTATGTCGCCGGCGGCCGTTAATATTTCAATGGGTCTTTATATTTTAATAAGAACAAAATAAAACGTTTTTAAAACGTTAACACACAAAAAAAAATGGCGGGAAAACATACCATTAATAATTACGTCGGTTGCTATTGAATCGCTAATCATTTGTTTAACGATGATTGGTTGTGTTGTGAAGTGAGTTTTGAATTGAGTCGTAGTTTTTGGCACTGATTTTCTGTGTTGTTAAGTGGCTCTTGCACCGAAATCTTCATCTATATTGTAGATATTAACTATACAAACACGATGGTGTAAATCACTGACATTTTAAATTTTTGTCCATTAGCGAGTCTTGCATTTAGTGTACTCCAAGGGCACAGAAACATATTCGGGTTAGAGAGAATTTAGTGATATAGAAGTTCGATTGTACCTATGAAGTTACGAATTAAACTCGGTAGTTGATTATAGTTCATCAGAGGTTGCTTGCTTTCGATTAAAATAAAGTGTTCATTAAAAAACTAACAAACACACCACATAATTTAGACAATCCCCAAATCTAAAGCAGGATTTGCACAGATGGGGGTTATACTTGAAAAAATGTGAAACAACCATTCGCTGCAACTTTGTCATCGTGGAAGCCAGGATTAGAATTGGGGAGTTAGCAGATAGTAGCCAACTGCGTTATCGAACTCGGTGGCTCAATTATTGACTTTATTTTATTTTTGAGCCTACCATATTGTTGTTTCTTGGTCTTTTGTGCTTTCTGGAGTTATGCATAGAGAGAAAATACAGCCTTTTATGAAAATAAAACAACATTTTAGCAAGAGATAAAGTGAATTTTATTAAAATTCTAGCATGCAACATTATGCATAATGCTATTTACAAAATAGTTCTAAATTTAGTACAAGTACTGAACTTTTGCAAGAGACAATATTATATACAAATTATTACAGTCTGTTCAATATATTAACTAATACCTAAAGATCTGCAAAATATTCTAAAATAATAATACATGCATTCTTATACAACTCCTAATATTCATTTACTTATTTGAAATCTAACACTTGAAAGTAATGTAATACTTTCGCAAACTAATGGTTTTTCTAAGAAATCGAACAAAACAGACATTCAAAATTACATTCGAGCATAATAGTTTAATAAAATATTCATTATAAATTAATAGTTAAATATATAATTTATTCTGCTAAATTTTTTTATAAGATTTATCACAATTTAAGCAGGTATTCTATTTTACTAAATACATATAGATAATAAATTAAGTAACAACAATAACTTATTTGACTAGATAAATGTTAATATACATAGAACTTTATTAATAAAGTTGAAGTAAATGCAACAAATCTTACAGAATTATATAACTATAACAAAAAAATAGGATAACTTAACTGAATCACCTTTTACTTTAGTTCATTTTATTATAATCTCATTTCTCTAGAAAGAAAACAATTAAATTACCACTAAAATAATTTAGAGCACATAATAACATTAATGATTCTTATGTTTTGCATAAAAAATATATCTAAATAAAAGATTTTTATACCAGGCATTAAAAATAATCGGGCAATAAAAAATATAGTTTATATGGAAATAAATTAAATATTTGAAAAAAATTATGGCATACTGGATGAATTAATATAAACAATTTAATATCAAAGTGCCATTGAGTTATCTGTGGTGCAAAATTAAAGTGGCTTTAGGATTAAAATTGATTTAATTTGATTTAATTATCTTACAGTAGGTTTATATCTATTTAGCTTAAGGGAAACTCTGCCCATAACAGTCTTTAATATGGCCCCCGCTTCTTCTCCAGTAGAATTTTCTATGTTTTGTCCATTAACAGAAATTAATAAATCACCTTTAACTATTCTACCATCTATATCGGCTGTTCCACCATTTATCTATAAAAAAATATGCATAGTCATATGTATGGAGTGTAGAGAAGGAGAAACGTCTCCGTGTTAAAAAAATGTGATCGGATTTTCGATGGAAGAATAGGTGGCGCTGATTTACAGGAGGTATTCTACGTGATTTTGTTTTTACTATTTTTATTATTTTTTTACACTGTATAATTCTTTTCAACACCTACATAATATTATGTTTTCGTTAGTTTATAGAATCTGAAGCTAGTTTCAGAGATATAGTAAGTGTTTAAGGTCATTCTTCAGTTTATAGCCTTCTACAGTAGACAGAAAATAAACATACCTACACACACCTCACATCATAGGGACATCACAAAACACTGTCATATATTGTGCAAATGTTTATTACTAATAAAAATTAATTAAACAAAGTTCACAATTACTACACTATAAACACCACCATGAACATAACATGTTGCCAAATTTCACAAGAACAAAATTAGTCTACAATCAAAATTTAATTCAATACATATAAATACTGTTCCTTGCCCAAAAAAAAATAAAATTAGTACTTCAATACACATAAATAATGTTCCTTGCCCTAAAAATTTAACATTACTATTCTTTATTTCACGGTCTCGGCAGGAACGCTTCAACACTTGGCAACACTGTGATGCGCCGACAGTTGGGAGAGAAAGCAAAAGGCTATAAACTGAAGATTTACCGTGTTTAACTTCAGACTCAATCCCATAATACGATCAGCGCCACATCTCATACCTTACAGAATTCAGACCACATTTTGAACGTACCGTCCATAAGAGACGTTCTTCCTTCTCTACACTCCATAGTCATATGAATGGACCTTAAATATGATGTATTTCCTACCAATTCATCTTTGGCAACATTGAAATGTTTCCAAATAAACAGTCGCCTAAGTTTCTCTGTTTCTTTATTGTGTTTTTTATTAAAATATAAAAATTTAAAATGGTTTAACTATTACAGTTAAAATTTTAAAGGTATCTTTGTTTATAAATTTGTGATAAAATCAACCATTTCAATGAACTAGGCGAAAGATTTTGGAATAATTTTAAATCATCAATAAACTTACATATCATTGGAAACTTTTGTGTCAATTAAGAGGACATCATTTAATTTATCCAATGTTGGCAAATTTGGAACAATTACAGACTTTTCTAACCGAACGGGAAGTTGGATGAATGATTTTTTTCACAATAACAAACTATACACATTTTTGTAATACTCTACAGGGTGTTAATTCTTAAAAAAAACTGTATTATGACTAAACCATATTTGAATATTTGACGACTGTTTATTTTTCTTCACGTTCAGTAATGAAGGTAGGAAATAGAATGACCTGCTTATAGAATAGAACAGAACAGCTTTATTTATACTGCACGATATAAGAGGAAATTCCCTTTTACAACGTGTACACTACAGTGACAAGTTAAAACAACGTAAATGAAAAATGGTTATTTTGATCTTAAATTGATTGTTGGTCGATTGATAATGATAATACAAAATTGTTACTTGACATTTTAGGATAAAAGATGTATATATAATGCCAAAGAGCGTACAATTTCACATAGGCTGTGGCACAAATATCAAAATAGAAACTTTTCCAGTTAATGCCTTATCTTTGCATTGTAGTATAGTTGAGTTATGTGAGACATAGACTACTTTAAATTTTTCAGACCATATTTACATAAATTAATAAGGTAAGCAGTTAATTAATTTCCACTAGCCAATGCGATTGTGTACCAATAATACCAATTAACAATAATTCTTTCAACATTAAATAAAATATGTACACCTTTATTATGGAAATATGTTGAATACCAAGACATAAAAGTATATAAACATAAACTGAGAGCACAAGAAACTCGACTGACAAAATAAAATAAATAAAATGTTTTCTTCATAACATCAAAAATATTATTCAATAAATTAAACAAATGAATACCCCTCAATAACTTTTTTATTTGTCCATAAATTTGATTTTTTTTTTCGTATATATGAAGCTTGTTAAGCTTTATTAAATGAGTAAAGTACATTTTATAGGTTTAGTAAAAACTAGCCTACTACGATTAAAAATAAACACAAAAAAATGTAAAAACATTTAGCATTTTTTTATCAAAAACTTTTATTAAGAATTATCCCGAAAGACCAATTACAAAATTAGGTTAAAAACAAAAAATAAAAAATTTCGTTAAATTACTTAAAAAAAATATATATACAGGGTGGTCCAAAGTTTACTTGACAAACTTCGGGAGGTGATAGAGGGGCTTAAAATAAGTAGAAATGTATTTTACATACTCAATACTACTCTGCCATGCATACACTCCAGGCTCAAGAGTCCCCCCTGGCGTGGGATGTACACACGAGGAACGGACGATCTAGGATGAATACTTCTGTGAATATTCATCATCTTGCAGGTATCTGTCTAATTGGTGCAGCTCGTTTACTGTCCATTTCACTACTCCAAAGGAGTAGAGCAGATCAGAATGGCCAGCAAGTTAGTCGCAGATACCTTGTTCTTCCCCGAAAGTTCGGAGGACCAAATCTTTCAGAGGTGGTGTCTGTACATGTCGTGGAGAGAATCCTTTATTTGTTTTACATCTTGGATGTGCCTTTGTTACACATCCAGATATGTATAGGTTTCTCCAGCACCCAGATGTTAAAGAATTTCCCGCATCATCCTCTTTTGAGGTAGATGACTACATACTTGTCCGACCCGACTCCATACCAATTGCCCACATGTATTCTTCGACCACTATAAGAGTGTATAGTAGTTCGTGCTCTCTGGAGACAGTTTAAGATCATCAATATAAAACAGATGGGTGACTTTATGCCTCTGGGTGGTCCTAATTGATATCCGTGGTTTGGTGGAGCCTAACAGACAATGATGGATAGATAAATAAATCTTTATGTGTTCCTCTGTAATAAATACAATTTACTTAATGGGTGTAGAACGTGTCAAAAGCAATTAAAGATTGGAAATATATATATAAAGGTAAGAAAAAACAGAACAAATACAAAAACAGAGGGAAAACTACACAGCTAACATATAAAGTATAAAACAATGTACAAAAACAAAAAATTGTATACAACATCTTAAGATATAAAATACCTAAACACCTTAAATAATATTATATGTATATATAGACACTTTAAAAGATAATGAATGAATGAATGAATGAAATCTTTATTTAGCATATAATTGCTATACAATTTAACCTACCATAATGAAGCATAATCATGTTATAAAGTAAGCATAAGTAAAGTATAATATAACTATTGTATAAAAAAATAAACAAAGTATTAAATACAAAATATAAAATATAAAATAAAATAAAATAAAAGAAAATACAAAATAAAGTATTAAATAAATATTAAATAAATAAATAGATAAAGTATGTAAAACACAAGCAAGGAACTATAAAAATATCTGTATACACATGATGCGATGTTTCAATAGATAGTTGATATTATTTACATCATATTTAAGTTTAAGTTAGTAAGTACCATTCATATATTAGAAAAGTTCTATTTAGCAAAAATACCAGTAAGAATACAAGAAACTTATTGGTTCAACATACACATATATACATTGAGTTGCAACAAAGCTATACTTACACTGAAACTTTGTTAAGGTAAATTCCTTAGAAAATTAACACATAGATGTGTAAACTGTTTAAGTCTGTTACAATTTTTTATTTTACATGGTAAATTATTATACTCCTTAAAACCTTTACAAAATAGTGATTTGTGAGCTATCGATGAATAATGCCTTCCTATGTATAAGTCATTTCTTCCCCGGGTGTTATGATCATGTATATCTCCTACATATGTTACTTTGCTATATAAATATCTCGGTGAGGTAGAATTTATTATCTTATAAACAAATTGTAGTGTTCGTAGTAAGATTCTTTGTCTTACATTCATGAAATTTAGTATCTGTAACATGTTGTTTATTGGAGTATACCTGTTGCATTGTAATATTATTCGCATTGCCTTATTTTGCATTTTTTGTAATATCTGTAGTTCATTGTTATTTAGATATAGTAATAGGGTTGAGCAATATTCAAAATGTGGTGCAATAGGCAAGGGGACAATTTTTTTTTTATTACTTTAATAACATCTACAGTTTAAAATAATTGACCCGTATTTTTTTTTTTTTTTTATTAAATGTCATGCATAAAAAAAATTCGTAAAGTTTAAGCGCTCTTTAAACGGTCAGATATTCCCGCATTTTCCCAAGCCAATTGTATTGGCTAGTATTCGCCGTGACGTAACAGCGTAGACAGCACAGATTCAGCGAGGAAACAAATGCTGCATTGCCATGTTTCTAAATAATTAAGATAATATTGTGTTGATGTAAAGCAATTCTTTATTATAGTATTATATTTCAGTATTAGTAAACCATTAGACATTAATCGATGGTTAAATATAGGGAATGCTTACATGCTTTGTGTTTATATTTGTGTTAAAAGAAATTATTTTAAAAAGCCAGATATTAAACTTCAGGGAACATGCATCTTTTTTTAGAAATTTGGCAACGGAGCTAGTTGAATATTTAACCTTAATGTTTTGTTTGTTGTTTTGCATATCATTACATTATTTTGAAACTTAAATGTCTGTAAAGAAGTGTTTTGTAGCTGGTTGTGGAAATGTTAGTGAAGTTACAGTTACGCAAATTTACATTATCAATAATTATAACACCTGCACTATAATAACCTTGTTTTAGTTTTCTACCCTGGAATAATGCGCGCGTCGTATCTACGCTGTTACGTCATTATGAGACCGCCGATTGCTTTCATTTGAAATACATCCTCATTTCCAGCATTTTCATTTCACAATTAAACAAAATATGGTTACTAAAATTATATTTTAGTAATATTTATAGTGAATTAAAGGTCTCTACTATAATACCATGATGTTTCTTTTTTGTAACTTTGATTACAGTCCCCTCGCCTATTATACTTTTATAGATTGTTAGTCTTGTAAACATTGATACATCCCTGGATATTCGCCGTAGGAAATTTGTTTTCTTTGCTACTTTCTTTACAATGTAATCTACATTACTTTTGAAGCTTAGTTGTTCATCTAATATTACTCCTAAATATTTTATTTCCTTTACCTTGTCTAGCATTTCATTATTTAATTTAATATTAATGTTGTTATTATCTATATTTCTTAGTTTACACTTTTTTCCTAGTACCATCCATTTACATTTATCAATATTTACTTTGAGATTGTTATCACTTAGCCACATATATACATTTTTAAGGTCATTATTCATCGTGCTTACCATCTCATTGATATTTTTCCCTGATATATATAACATTGTGTCATCTGCAAAGAGATGTATTTTACAGTTCATAATGGCTTCAATAATATCATTTATAAAAATAATAAACAATACCGGTCCAAGTACAGAACCTTGTGGCACTCCAAATTCTGTTTTCTTATCACTAGATACACTTGTTCCAAATTTTGTCTTCTGATACCGATCAGTCAAGTATGACGTAACCCACTCTAGCACTTTGCCTTCAATACCAATATTTTTTAACTTAGATAGAAGCAGACATCGATCTATAGTCTCAAATGCGCGTTTGAAGTCCAAAAATACCGCCACAATAATATTATCACTGTCAATTTCGTTTGCCCAATCATCTAGTATACATTGTAGTGCACTTTCACATGAATGTGCTTCTCTGAATCCGGATTGCATAGGTATTAAAATATTGTTTGCATCACAGTAGCCAATTAATTGTTCTTTCACTACCAACTCTAACATTTTTTCAAATATGGGTAATGAGTTTATAGGCCGATGTTGTTCACTCAATATAGTGTTTGCAATTTTTGGAATTGGTGTTACAACTGAGCTCTTCCAAATGGTTGGAAAGACCCCTGTTTGCAATGAGCTGTTTATAACATTAAGGAATCTATTTCCAATAACCTGAAATGAAGTTTTAATTATCTGTGTTGATATTCCATCGCTACCCATTTTATTAGGTAATTCAATAACAAGTTGTTTCAACTGATTCATTTGTATCTGCTTAAATTCATTAAAAGCATTTTCCCCTCTAATACCTTTAGCTTCATACTTGTTATATTTTTGTATATTTTGAGTAATATCCGCGATACTTTCAATAAAGTAAACATTAAAATTTTCAGCTATGTCCGACTCTTTGTAGACATTCTCATCGTTAAACTTAATGTACTTAGGTGTGTTCTGATTTCTTGTCCGAGTAATCTGTTCAGTGTGTTCCACATTAGTTTTGAGTCATTTCTGCAGCTGTCTATTTTTTGTTCATAGTAATACTGTTTTTGTTTTCTTATCATTGTTGTAACTTTATTTCTTTTTTCTTTATATGCATTCCAGTTGTCCTCACTATTTGTTATCCGAGCTGCCTCATATTCATTATCTCTTTCTCTCATTACTTGTAAAATGTCTTCCGTGATCCACTTTTTATCTGCATATTGAATAGGTAATACAATTGCTATTATTGGACAAATTGTGTCCAAGCAACCAGTGATAGTATTGGTTAGATTCTCAGCCAGAATGTTAACATCTGTAATGCTATTATTCCATTCAGTATTTATCAATAGGTTTTGATAAAAGGTTTCATCATACTTTTTAGAGTTTCTTACCAGCCGAGTAGTTCTGTCAAGTTCATGATCTGATATTTGTAGGTTTATTGTTATAAAGGCATGATCTGTTATTTTTGGAGAATGGTTTACCTTAAATGATATGTCATCGCAATTAGTTATTAATAGATCAATAAGTGTTGCACTATTGTTTGTGATTCTGGTTGCCTCATTAATTAATTGCTTTAGTCCATTTGTTGTAATAATTTGTGATAACTGTCTTTGGTAAAATGTATTACATAACATGTCTATATTAAAATCGCCTATTACAATAGTATCTGTTGCATCAGAGCTATACTCTTCTATTGTACTTCCTAATATATTTAAAAACTCTGCGGTACTGGCACTTGGTGAATGGTATATTCCTATTAGAATATAGTTTTGAATTTGGATTTTACATTTTATCACTATACACCACATATTGTCATCAACGTAAAAATTTTTTAACACTTCAAATAAAATTTCATTTTTTATATAGAATGTGACTCCTCCTGTATGTGCACTGTGTGAATAGCAAATCTCGGCTCTGTAACCTTCAATTTCGATTTCTGATAGTTCTATATTTTTGGTAATATGTGTTTCATTAAGGCAAATTATTATAGGTTTCAGTTTCCATATCATTATCTGTATTTCCTCTTTGTTATGTATAAAACCTTGTGCATTAAAGCTTATTATGTGACAATACTTCTGTTTTATTCCTTTACCATTTATTGATTGCTATTCATTATTAAAATAGTCAGTCCTCCTTTTTACACTATTTAAAATTCTTAGATAACATGGACACTTTGGATCTAAAGCATTATGGTTGTCTACTATTTTTATTTTATATTTCTCTATTGCAGAACTGCAGTTTATACATTTACTTACTTTTGCTTTGCATTCTCCTTCATGTTCTACTGAACACTTGGAACATACTTTATTTTTTTTGACAATCCTTAGCAATGTGATTAAAGCCTAAGCATTTGTAGCATCTTACTACGTGTACACCATCATAAACCTTACCTCTTGACCATCCTATGAATATTCTAATTTTGTTTAGTAAGTACCTATGTGTTTTGGGGTCCGTTTCCAAGATCAAGGTAAAATACCTTTCATTTTCCTTTTTAAGTTTTTTGATTATTTTTAAGTGAAAGCTGTCTTCCTGATGTTCTCTATTTGCAAAATTTTGATCAGTTATTGCCTCTAAAAGTCCTTTATCAGTATCATCATCTTCTTCATTTATACCAATAACTTTTACTTTTGGGAACTTTAATGTTGGAGTTTTTATTTCATAGTTTTCAGACATTTCCTCCTGTATTTTATTTTGGATTTTTTCACGATCTACTTTATTCCCACATCTTATTATTACTTGTCCATGAGATATTTCTTTCATTCCTGAGACTCCAGCTCCTAGCCTAGATGGATCAATTTTTTCCTTTATTTCTTTTTTTGTTTTATCACTTTCTTGAGGCTCCTTAGGTTTAACGATTAAAACTGGATCAGAACTACCCATATTTACTTTTTTTTCCGCTCGATTTATTTCCTGCAACAACATTTGAATATGACAACTTGCTGTTTACCGTGTTGTTTTTTATTTCTGTCACTGTTTTTTCTATACTTGTATTTTGTTTTGTATTATTTTCTTCTAACTTTCCAACTTTTTTCGTTAAAGCAAGTAGTTCTGTTGTAAGTTGATCAATTTTGCCTGTTTGTTCATTTATAATTCTCCTAAGTTTTTTTAACTCATTAACTATTTCTTTGTTTGAGCTCACTTCACATGTTTTACAATGGAATTTTAGAATTCTTTCTTTTCTTAACTCCATACATTTAATTTCTGATGCCGTTAGTTTTGAGCAATTTGTACATATTTTGCCTTGACAATGATCACATGTCCAGAATTGATCTCTATCATCAGTATTTTTACACCCAGTGCATGTAGCCATTTTGTTCATTATTTGTTTGGTTCACCCTGTACATCAGTGTTTATAGTCTCCAGCAATACTTTTTTATAGATTGATAGAAGAACTTATTGGAATATTTTCTTAGGATCCTTTTTTTTGCGTTGCAGTTTTTTATACAATCTTTGAAATATTTGCTTGTTGTTATTAAAATAAACAATTTCCAAACACGATTTTTTTTTTTTTTGGTCTAACCATTAGTTCACTAAATTATTTATAAACACTTTGATATAAGTTTTATTATTTATTTTTATATTTAAACCACATAAAACCTCAATTAATTGAAAATAAATAATGACAATTGACAATCGACATATTTATACATAAAAAGTTTTATAAGAGAAAATTTTTATCCGAGATATATTCTTCTATTGTACAGTAAGCTTTTTTGATAAGTATTTGCTTTAGTTCACATTTTAAATTATTAAGAGGTAAAATTCTCAGTTGGGGAGATAGCTTATTATATATTTTTATGATTCAGAATTCAACATTTTTTTGTATATAGCAGTAATTGATCTTATTAAGGCATAAATTATTTTTATATCTGGTGTTGTACTCATGCTCTAAGCATATCATTCTCTTTTACAAAAATTACAGCCTCATAAATTTATAAGTCTATTAACGTTAGTATGGTATCAATGAGATGCAGAAGAGGATTCAGGGAGTCACCCTGGAATACTCCTCTTCTGAATGCCACCTGCTTTGTCGTGACCCCCTGTGTACTAGATGTTATGGTAAAGTGAGTCCTCCAGAGAGGCACAGAAGTTGTTCTATATATCTCAGTAGTGGTGTTGGTACCACAAGGCATTTGAGCAAGTATAGCAATAGCTCGTGAGATGCTGTATCAAATGCCTTGCGATAATCGATCCAGGCCATTGATAGATTCCGCTTGTATTGCACAAAATCTTGTGTAATACCGGATCAACAGACCTCAATGTTCTGCCATACAAGATATGAGTAAATATCTTGTAGCAGGAGTTGAGGCAAGTGATCAGCCTATAATTCTTTGAATCGGAAAGATCCTAGTTTTTGGGGATCAGCACAGTACGTCCCTCGACAAACCAGCCCAGAATCTGCTGCCCCTTGTTCAACCATGGATTTAAAAAAAAATTACAATTTTTATTTTACTGTTTTACCATAAAATAGCATTTTTACCCTTTCTTTTTACTGACTAAAATACCAATATGGCAATTTTACCATTTTACCGGTAAAATGTGATTTTACTTTACCGGTAAAATACCATTTTACTGACCGGAAAAATACCGCCACTTGTATTCCTAAAATGCAATGATAAATTCAAGCTAGATTTCATGCCTGTATGTGGTTCCTGGGTTATCGTAATAAAACTGGGCATGTCTTAAAAACAATAACGACTCGGATATACGTATATATACATATATTATAAAATTACATTTTGAATTATCCTTTCACAGGGCAATATCTCAGTTTATGTTAAACGAAAGAAAAATTATATTAAATTGTCTTCGAAATCAAAGAGATTTCGTGTACTATGATGTATAAATAGCCGCTCATTTTTTTAAACTAGCCTTACATGAAGAAGGCTCAACTAATCCTGTTAGGAATGGGATTTTTCAAAACTCCTGCAGTTAACCCATCTCTAGTATAAACATTTCTGCATAAAATGCTATTCTGTTCTATTCGCTGTTAGTGTATGGCATATTTTCAGAACACTAAATATTTAAAACAATAATTATATGTTCGGACGATATAGTTTTATTGTTTTACTGCCCCAAAAAAATCAGTTGATTAAATTTTTGAGTGAAATAAAAAGCATCAAACAAATCTCAATAACATAATTTTGTATTTTAAATGGTGTAATATAAATATTTGTTGAAATACTTACAATATCAGCTATGTATACACCTTTTCCAGATTTTCTAGCTACAACACTTAATCCTAGTCCTTTTCCAGGTTTTTTAATTAGATCAACCTCTACTGTAATATATTCAATATTATTAGGTCTATATACGGTCATTTTCATCTGAAATAAATAATCCAAATTATATCAACCTGCAATCAATATGCAATCTAAAATAACAACTAAATAGTTAATGTAATAAGTAGTAGCAAGCTTTTAAGAAATGTTTAAATTGTCAATGTTTGTTTTACACTTTAATTACACTATCATACCAGATAATTAGTTTTTAATATTTACTTTATCAATGAGAGTAGATAAGATTTTTCTACGAGTTTTGTTTAAATTATTCTTTAGCTTAAATTTAAATAGGCAATTTGCTACCAATAGAAATTATAAAAACAATAACACTGATTTTTCATTATTAATACAATATATTTGCAATTTTAGTGATTATAATTTTAAATTGAAAGTGCTTAAATTAACAATGGACGTCAGACAAAAAACAATAATATATTAAGTTGCACATGCTTACAACATTGACCAGGCAAGTAATAATGCAGTAAAAAGTGCAGGTTATACTGTTTCATTTCATGTATTCACCCTGATCTTTTTTAAAATATCCATACTTTTAAAAATAAATTTAAATACAATAACTAGATATAAGGAATTTGGATGTCATCCCAGAGAAGGATTTGAACCTAATAAAAAACGCGTGATATAATAGCAATAAATAGAGTTGGCACATCGCTCCGCAAGTCACCACGTAGAAAAATACCCAAATATGTAAGCGAGACTTGTTTACTATTTTAGCAAAAACTAACATTTGATTTTAGTCTATTGTTATGCCTTGTGGTGTGTACAATGTAATTTATTCATCTCCGTTGTATTGTTGATAATTTTATTAGTTGTATTTTGTTCTTGATATTAATTTAATAATAAAGTATGTCAGACCTACCTAAGGGTAAAAAAACAGCCATACGCTGTGAAAGAAATCAGTAAATTCCCCGATTTATTCTACAATGGTGCTATAGTAATTTGTAAGGTGTGCGAGACAGACCTGATGTGCTGGGACAAATATGATTGTAAATGTAACCGTACATTTTGTGCAACATAAAACTAACAAAAATGGCGTGCCTTCGACAACACAGTTTATGCTCGATTTACTCTTAATGCTGATTGCCTGTGATGTTCCGATGCACATACTCGATAAACAACCATTTCATGAGTTCTGGAATAAATACAATCCCAAGGTGACATTACCAAGTCTCACAAAGTTGCGTAACTATGTACCAACTGTAAGCGAAGACATTGTAAATAAGATCAAATGTGTACCAAAAAATACACGGCTGTGGTTATGTGTTGATGAGACGACAGATTGTAAAAAAATTCTATTTTAAATGTTATAGTATGTATACTGGGCCCTCTTAAACCAACATTTCCACTGTTACTAGCTAGCAAAAACTGAGTGTACCGGCCAAACAATTAGGGGGTGGTGCTGGAGACGTTAGAAAAATTTGACCTGTTAAAAAGTCAAGTGTTGATGTTTGTGACCGATATTGACGCAGACAATGCGATTGGTAGGCCTTTCTCTTCAAGAACACTATTGTAGGTTGGTACATGTTACGTGTAAACTGTATGCTTTACACCTTGTGGCAGAAACTATTCGAAAAGGTTTTCCAGAGGCAGATGCGTGTAAACTAGTGATGGGAATAATCGGGATATTTCTATAATCGAGATATTAGTAATATTGGGTATTTCATAATCGAATTAATAATTCGAGATATTAAATCAAATTATTATATTCACGACTGCAGAATGAAATAAATCGGAATAAAATAGAATAGTGAATAGTTAATAGTTTATTTTAAGAAAGTACAATCGGTGGCGTAAGTTTCTTAGGGTAACTAAATTGTTTCATTTATAATTTTTATAAACATGAACGGTCCTCGGCAGCACTCTGTGGAGAAGTAGTCTGTCATATCATCTTTCACTGTCTTACTCTTACCAATTATATTATTTATAAAAATTGTAAATAAAATAATTTAGTTACATTTTTGGAAGTTTATGCCGCCGATTTTACTTTCTCAGAACACACCAGCCGCCACAGCGACAGCGCGCCCATCTCTGTTGCACTGCATCGAAATCATCGATGCCTAATGTTGTCTGCGCATTTACCTACTCCTAGTACTACTACGTTCAGTTTTTAGTACGTTTACTAATTTGAGTTTTCCAGTACGAGCAATTCTCTCATATTACATCTCCTTTTGATACTAGTATATTTTTATTTGACATCTTTCTCTCTTCACTCGATTCTCCAGCTGACCGCGCAGCACTACTATTATAATACTACTAAATTATCGAGATATTTTTAAAATAATTAATCGAAATAACTCAATCTTATAATCGAATTATTCGAATTATTTAATTCGATTCTTCCCATAACTAGTGTAAACTGTAAGCTTTACACCTTGTGGCAGGAACTATTCGACAAGGTTTTCCAGAGGTAGATGTAAGTACAAAAGGAAGTGTTTCATAAATCTCATAAATGTCTTCGCGCATTTCATAGCAAGTGTCCTGGTATTCCCGAACCACCATAGCCGATTTTTACACGTTGGGGAACATGGTTGAAGGCAGCTTTTTATTATGCTGAATATTTACAACAAATAAAAGCTGTAATTTATTTGCCAACTTTAGTAATAAATTAAAATGTAATTTTTGACTGTACTTATACATTAATTAATTAATCGTTTGCATGTAAAACTGGCATCGATGAGCGGTCGTCAACTGAGAATTATATTCACTAAACAAAGCACATTGTTAGCCAATTGCCTGTAGATTTTTTTTTTTTTTTAGATCACTTAGCAATTTTGTTAAGTTTGAGAATTCTCAAGCTAGAGATTTATTGCATGTATAGTGAGTAGAAATTTTTTATTTATTCAATATATTTTGTTAAGCGTAGTGTATTAGTGGACATAAAAAATAAAAAAATAAAAAATGGCGAGGCAGACCGCATCTTTAGAAATAGCTATTAGGGATGGGTGGTTCACAAACAAACTAAAAAAAATGAATGATTCTGTTAGGTGAACTAGATGAACTTGTTCCAGGTGAACTGTGTAAGCCACCCCGAACTGCGAACTGGGAAGCGGCAACATATCATTGAGTGGTGAGGTAAACAATGAAATGGGTCTAGG
The DNA here is from genome assembly GCA_029963845.1 of Rhamnusium bicolor. NCBI lineage: Eukaryota > Metazoa > Arthropoda > Insecta > Coleoptera > Cerambycidae > Rhamnusium > Rhamnusium bicolor. Next base: position 267,497 of record JANEYF010000730.1, on the reverse strand, counting down.
TCAAGAACAAATGTCTTGGACCACGTTAACTGATTCCATTTTTAAGTGCGTATTTGTCCAGTCTTTGAAAAGATACGTTCGCAGACGTCAGTGACGACAACTACTAAACAAGTAAGAGAAATTAATTTGATCCACGATCATTCCATGTGTTTTGCGAGTACATACAGTTTGCGAATGAACAACAAATAAAAAGAACGATTCTTTTCAGAAACTAATTCATGAGAACTAGTTTCTCAAAATGAACTAGATTGCCCATTGCTAATAGTGATCTTATGTAAAGTGTGCGAAGTTAGACTGTCATAGGCCACACCAATAAAGTTGCTGTGACAAAACATGTGTCTTTGAAAAAACACCAAAACATTGATTGGCAGAGACAAACGAAGGTGGTGAAACTGTTATGTAATGAAGTTTACAATGTAAATATTGTTTGCCCCTGTTTTGCAGTCTGTTCCTATAATTGACTTCATGACTTCCAAATTCCCTATTTAAAATAATAATAATTAGCTACATTTGAACATATTCAAAAATATGTACTAAATGTATTTCTTACTCTATAAAAAAACATTACCTTTGGCAGTGTTTGTCTCAATGCTTGTGAGGCTGTTGTATAGGTAACATCCTTCAAGGTGGTTCCATTGACATCTAAAATTTGATCACCAGGTTGCAGCCTTTTATCTTTGTCCACAGTACCTCCAGGATATATTTCCACTAAAACTATTCCATTCTGAAATCAAGAAAACATGGTATATTTAAATATAATTAATATTTAATTAAAAATAACAGACCAATTATTCAGCTCATATATACTCAATTTTTAAAACTATATGCAGTGACTTCCTAAAAATGACCTCTTTTTTTAAACATATTGAGCTAGTTTTTTTGTAAGCAGTCAGAAAGTGCTAAGTGCCATTTTATTGACAAAATCCTTTAGATCAAAAACATACAGCTATATTAATTTCCAGATGCTTTTAAATTAAGTAGGCTGTGGAAAATCTGATTTTATTAGTATAAATGACACTTAGTTATAGTTTTACTTACTGAGGTTATGTTGAATATTCAAAAATATAACTGCAAATACATTAAACATTTTTTTTCTTAAGTGGCGTTTACAGTCGGCAATACTTTTGCAATACGCTATAAGTCTTGCATAAAAGGCATGCGCACGAGTCACTTGAGTCAGAATTGCGAAAAATGATCAACTGACTCTCAAGTGCGCATGCTTTTCATCAAGACTTATTGCGTATTGCAAAAGTATTGCCGACTGTAAAGCGGCTTTTAGGAAACATTTTTGATGAGGATTTTTAGGTTTCAATTATGCCATTTATTTCAGGGACACTCTGTATATCAATAACAACAAAGATATATTTACATACTTACAATTATTACTGTATCTTTTCCTCCAATGAAGAAAATTCCTAATCCCTTATTATCTGTAATAACTTCTATGGTAGTATCCTTTCCAGGGATAATTGGGCAAGTCAGAGGATCCGATACTGGCTCTAAAAAAATACCACTTATAAAAAAAACATTAAAAATCGGTACCTGGCAAGCGTAGAATGGTATCTGAGTTGGTTATATCAACATATAGGCTTTTCTCATTCACCATTAGTCGAGTCAGTGAAGGCTTGTACCTCGGAACCCACAAGAACTGAACCGATTTTAATGAAAATTTTTCAAAATGTTTTTATACTATATTATTTGAAATCAGACACATTCAAGCTGTCGGACTCAAGTATTTATATTGTTTAAACAATTACAAAAAATTTATATACTTAAACTTTTTTTTTCGATGATAATTAATCAAAAATGATTTTTTTTTAATGTAGTTATGAAATAATACTTGAGTAAATAAGCAACAAAATTTTCATTGAAAAATGTTAATTTCCAATTATTTAAATAATTTATTTAACAAATTAGCGTTGACATTTCAACGAAAAAAATATATAAATGAATATACATATATTTGCATCTAAAAAAATAATTCTGAGAGTTTTAGCCCTCTAAGTTCAATATTTCCAATTCTAGAGCAGTTTATTCCCCATATTTTTCGCTGAAAACATATTTGTTAAAAATATTCACTGAATGATAATGAAATTTTATATAATTATTAAAAATACGTTTCCCATTTAACAGCTATTTTTTCCCCGAAGAATTCTACGAATATCCTTATTTTGACAACGCATTCGTAATCAATCAGCAACCCCAAAAACCCCTAAGTACTATTTTCTAGTCGAAAATCGGACTTATTATAATATGAAATTTCTAGATTATCCAATTAAAAAAAAAAAAATTCAAAATTATGATTCCGACCACTGGAATGTTTCTGATTTCAAATAATGTAGCATAACAAATGTTTTAAAAAAGTTTCATTGAAATTGGTTCAGTTCTGGTGGGTTCCAAAGTTTTGACAATTTTTTTACTTCATTGACTCGACTATATGGTAATTTAAGTGAAATAGAATTTATAAGATTTTGTATGGCAATTATTTTGGGTATTTTCACGTCCAAGTTTTGGAAAAGAGCTTGTTATTTTATCTTCCTGTGATTTTTCAAGTTTGATTTCCATTATTATAGTTTTATTTTGAATTTTTGGGATATTCTTATCTCAAAATTCTTAGAGATGTGATTTTAGGGTCATACTTCAATCATTGCTCCAGAAACTTTGAAAGTTTATATATTTTTAGATTTTTTCATATTATAATGTGCATTTCTTTCATTCTAATGGTCCCAAATAATCATAATTTAGGTTATACTTGAGTTAAAATAACAATTAAAAAGTTTTAGTGAAAGAAAACTTTATTAATTTTATTATACGAAAACATACACATTGTTTGTTGCGGTTAAAAAGAATAAATGACCAAGAAACAACAATCAAGGGCAGCTACTAAATGATTAGACCATTAGGTTTATTTTGTCTGCAATTAGAGGATACAACTTTAGGGAATAGTCCTTTTAGGGTAAGATTTCATTTCCAGATATTCCCAATTGAGCATTCACAGCCATCTCTAGATTTACAATTTTTTATTTGCATGTGTAATGAGAAATATTACATAAATTAATCTTTGGTTCATAACTTTTTATGTTATTAAAATAATCACTTACCAGGTACAGGTGTAGTAGGTCGAGAAGGTGGCACTGCAGCCTTCAATGTCACAGGCTTAGTAACTGCATTCCTGTTATTTTCCACAGCAGTGTTATTTGTTGGTATCGTGGGGGTAGGTGTTGGGGAAGGACTGGGTTCTTTTCTACCAGGATTTGAAACCACCAGAGACACTAAGCCCTCCGTTCTTTTTAACAAATTGGCAGCCTGTAAAGCGGGAACTTCATTTAATGAAATTGTAAACATAACGACTAATTTTCTGTGGAGAATATCAGTTGGTTTAATTTTTTTTTCATTTACCATTCGCAAAATTTATTATACTAAAATTATTTTATTTTGCAACAAATATTGGTTTGAAAACTTTATATATTAAACTTTCAACTATATATGTTCCATTATATAAGTTTTTTTATATTACAAATTTAGTTCAAAAAGTTGTAGAAAAACAAAAATTTTCCGTTAATAAATACTGTTAGTAACTAATTAGTAACATATGTGTGCATTATTATATAGTTTTCCTCATCATATTTATCTTAATTTTATCAAGATCATTTGATAACAAACAAGTACATAATGGTAAACATGGAACAAAAACAGAAAACAAAGTTAACTGTTATTTACTGACAAGCTAAACAAATTCCTTCTATATTTAACCTTATTAGATTTCATTCAAGAATCATAAAGTTTTTATACACATTTAGAAATGTTACTTTGATTACAATACCAGAACTAATTCAAACTTACATAAAACGTTAGTTTCATATTTGTATTTCAATCATCAGCAAAAAATTTACTAGATTTACAAACAGCATCATAATATAAAACAAAATTAATTTCCAATGGAATAATCCATGTTAACTATTTCCATTTTGGAAAATTTCTGTCAATATTGGAATTATTCCATGTTTTAGGAAATTCGTTGTCTTGATAAAAATTTTTGATTTGGTAATCGTGATCATACCATGGCACAAAGTGCTAAAAATTCTCGACTGACACATTTGTACTTTCTATATGGTTTCTTTTTTTATGTTCTTTTTGATACGTTGACTTTTAATTTTATCTCTGACCCAATAATCGTAGGCTTCTATTAACTTATTGAAACATAACATAAAGATTAATAATGCTGTTAAAGAAAATTAAATTCAGTTTATGGGGAGTACTTTATTGACAAGACAAGTTATTATACCAACGGTTTCTATGAAAAAGGTACAAAATACCACATGGGTGGGAAATTAATGGTTGAAATTTTAAAATTATTAATGAATCCATGAGATGTGTTACCTCACTCTCACCAGAGAGATATCCAAGAGAACAGAAGATCTGTGGATGATCTATGTAATAATAAAGTTTTTTAATTGAATAAAACAAAATTTTTTATTAGTTATCGATTTAAATTATATATCAATTTAGGTTAAGACGGGTTTATTAAATCACTTACAATTAGTCCTAAAGTATTACACATCGTAACCTATAAATCTGAAAAAAAACCACACTACTATACGAATGAGGCATAGATATCAAGACGGTTGAAGATGGGTACGTGAAGTAAACAGCTAAAGAGATGGTGAGAGGTCAACAGAAAATGATCGTTTGTGGTCTACTTGTCAGGTATCAGCCTCCCCCAACTGTTTCTACTATTACCATAATCCTTCTTTATCTGTTTTAAAAATTAAAGATAAATTGTTCAAAAGTTAATAGCAACAAACTTCGATTAGGTTTTAATACTTTTAATATTAAGAAAGTTCATAAAAACCACACCAAACACAACCAATCCATGTACAGTTGCGGTCAATAAAAAATAGGACAACTCTTATCACAGATTTTTGCTAAAATTTAGTTGTGCATTGGTATTATTAATATCAATAGGCTACATATACAGAATATTGATCACACAATCACACATCAAGACATGCATATACAAAGTCACTTTTACACTACACAAGAAGGCCTGTCCTATTTTCTATTGACCCCAACTGTACACACTAACTTTGCAATAATTTTTAAAGTATGGCGACCCACAGTGTAGTGCAGAATTTTATTTTTACAGCAAATGTGACAGTGTAATGAGTAAAGTTGGCTGTATCTTCAAGACGAAAGTCTCTTAAAGACACTGATACAATTAATCGTATATCTATAATATATCATTATCTCTTGACCATTTAGTTACAGTGATTCTGCCCATAAAATGTGGTTCACAAGTTTTATATATAAAATATTTTTTTTAAATTACTTTTTCTTCAGTGTTTAAGAACATATTTATACATTTCTAAGATGTTATTGCTTTATACAATTTCTTTGTTTCCTTTAATACCTTCTGGAAAGGAAAGAAAACCATTATTATATTCTCACCTAATTTTGTATATCAATAAATATTTGCCAAGCAATAGTATAGAAATACATTGAAAGCGACAAAAACAGGCAAATACATACCGTATCGTAATTGGAACCAACAAGAGAATCCTTATTGACAGCCAGGATCATTTCTCCAATTTCTAGGCCAGCCTTCAAAGAAAAAAACACACAGCTTTAGAGAGAAAAATCAAAAAAAGAAAAAAACAAGTAAAAGCTGTACCAATCAGCATTTTTGAGGTGCAAGTTGTTCTGCAACTAAAAGTAATTTTTAAACTAACACATCTTTTAAATGTTTATAATATTAATATTGTCTATATGCAAAATGTAAGCAATCAATTTATCATAAATTCTTAACACTGAATGTGTTTTAGTGTTTATAGATCATTAGTATTTGTTGTTGTAATTTACAATTGAGTGTAAATTATCATTTAAACCAGAAAATCAACTAATTGCATTTTTTAGCAAACCATAAAAAAAGCAAAGAACACTGGTTACTGATATAAATAGCAATTGAGTCTATTATACTATTATTTTAAAATTTTAGTTATTGTACAAATATTTAAAATTCAAATGCTTCATATTCTACAATGCTTCTTCTTATATTTTGGATGACAAAATGTGAAAATCAAGTCATTTTATGAAGTTTATACACTCGATGTTCCATGGAAAATATAAACTAATACACAACAAAATAACTGATAATGTCTACAGTTATTTATTTGTGGTATCCTATAATATTTTTTCTCACCTTCTATGGGTATTAAGCCACTGTCCTATAAATTATTTTAAAATATTGATAAATAAAAATGCTTTTTCCTATCCTAATCCTGATTTCGTTCTTAAAACAAGAGCAAAATTTCTTTGATAAAAAACTGTCTTTTGTAGCAATGTCAAACATTACTGTTTTTTTTATATATATATATATATATATATATATATATATATATATATATATATATATATATATATATATATATATATATATATATATATATATATATATCCATAGACACGTGAGACATTATATTATATTGATATTTTGTCTACTTACCTCGTCTCTAAGGATTGAGTATTCCGAAAACGTCAAATCTTAATCACCATATAAGTTTCATTATTTTTTTAGGTGAGACATTTTTTGGACAGGAGAAAGTATTTTTTTAAAAAACAATCTCTGACTGATCTTTTTGGCGCAGAGATTTATTTCTTAATTAATGGCTTAATATCCAGAGGTGAGAAGAAAAATAACTGATATTCATTTGTTTTCTCATAAATAAGATTGTTGTTATAATTGTTGTAATTCTATTATAGATAACAAATTTACTAATACAACTTAAAATTACAGAACAATTCTTTTCACACAAAACATTCAGTGTACCTTTTCTGCTGAACTGCCTTCCTGTATGTCTGATATAAATATACCTTGTCCAACTTCTGCATGCTTCCCCTCAATTATCATAATACCTAAACTTTGGTTTCCCTGCTTTAACACAACACACAAAAACATTATTCGGTTATTGAAATTTAAAATTGTAATGATATATCGTATTTTTTTGGATGAAATTAATGAAGATATGATTTCATATTTTTGATATGAAATGTGAAACAGGAGATTTACGAAAATTAGATAAATACTTAATATATCTTTGTTTACACAATATAATGATTATGACACTTTTATTTTATCAATAGGTATTTTTGGGTGCATATATATATATATATATATATATATATATATATATATATATATATATATATATATATATATATATATATATATATATATATATATATATATATATATATATATATATTTCCTTACTACAATACATAATTTTCAAGAATAATGTTACTTATAATTATATAACGTGTGATCATAGGCTGAGCGATAAAATGGTGATATGGTAGCGAGTTTTAGATTCTTACTTTATTTATAATGACGTAAAGTTATCAATTTAACAGAAACTTAATGTAGAAAATAATTCTAAACAATAATTTAAGTATGCCAATCAAGGATTTGATGTGTGTTTTAAATTTTTTATTTTTGTAATGGAGGAAATGGTAACATTAAACAAGTTCAGTTGCAACATTGGGCCCCACGTAGAATGGTTCGATCCCCACAAGAAGAAGAAAGGTCCTGATATTTCGTTCTTTGCAAAAAGGTACTAGTATTAAAGTTTGTTGTTATGTATTGCTTGTCATCTTTCCAACATAAAACAGAGTGAATCATTGCATGATTGGTGTCTTTCCACAAATTAATAGAATTGAAATAAATCGGATAAATCGTAACATAAGGAGGGCTTGCCCTTATCAAAGGCTTCTTTTACCCAAATCACAAATTTAATGATGCAATTTTTGAGTAGTAATAAAATATTATTATATATATGGCGATATTTTAAAGGATATTCTGAGTAAAAATAACAGTGATCAGAGCTGAACTGAAATTGATTAACACTGGCTAGAAATAACTACTTAAAAAATATTTTTATCACAATTTGATTAATATAGATCAAAAGATATTTGGTGCCTGTTTACTAGAATCTCAAAATTAATTCAAATCGTGTTAAAAAATGTTTTTCAAATGGCTATTTCACTTGACCCATTTACATGAATAATTATTGGATTTTATTTCTCAAGTCTTCAATATTATTTTAAGAATCTTATTTTACAAATTTATATAAAGGAAAACATTTCCATCTCTCTCCATCTTAAAAAAAAAGGATTTCTCGATTCTTTAACCTGTGAAGTGTATAAGCTTGTGACTGGATAGAATTTGACAGTATTACTAAATAAATTATTTTCTATATTTTTGTACTTAAAAAAAATTAAATTCACATTTAAAAGAAAATGCAAAATACTGAATATAAAAAACATACTTTGAAATATTGCAGATTTTTTGTTTTATTTATTCAATAGTAATAATTATAAGAAAAAAATAATGTAGATAAAAGCTATACGAATATTTTAATTTATTATTTTTCTGTATCTCACTTTAATCTTACAATTTAAAAACTTTATATAATTATTTATATAGCAATTTGAAAGAAATATTTCTAATTTTCATTAAATATCCTACTCCATCATCAAAAGGGAATGTAACTTCAGATTAACTCTACCATATCAATAAAGCAAGAATCTATAATGTAAAATAAAATGATTGTGTATGTACAAAGTTAAAAAAAAGCTGGGCCATACCTTTTTTGATAGCGATGGTGCGCACATTTGGATAGCTAGCACTAAATTGTTCTTCGGAGGCCTGCAGAAACAAAAACAACCTCAAACAACACATAGCAAAACATGCTGCCAAAAAAATCAATCACGGTCTAAACCCAATCACTGTTTTAAACACAGCGATTACGCCACACTTAACATCAATAGAGTCAATGCAGCATGAGTGTATAAAAAAAAAGCTTAAATGCATTATATTGGCAGAGGCTCTGTGAAAAATCCCCCAGTTATCATTAACTTGTAGTTGTACAGTGACCTTCGTTCATGGTAACTAATTATTCAATCTAGGTAGATAAGGAAACAACAAGTTTGCTTGGGTTGTTTTCATAAATGTGAAATTGCGGAATTAACAATTAAAGTTATTTCCTTTATTACTTTATGATTCTATGAAGTAGTAAAATGTTGTAATGTTTTAATAGTTTGACAAAACAATGATAGGGCGCATAGTTATAAAAAATGGAGTATACAAATTACATGGTGAACACAAAAATTAATGAAAAAGTAACCAATCATACATGGAGAATTTAGTATTAAAATCTATTCTTTACAAGTTATATATGCAAGAACAAATACATATGACAAAAAAATCAATATTTCAGTGAATATAAATACAGGGAATTTTTTTAAGCACTTTATTCACAGGATAACTAAAAATAGGTAAATATACAACACTGAAATTGTTTAATATATTAAATATACAACGATACAACGTTGGAGTTGTGTACAGGGTGATTTTGTGAGAATTCTTGCCCCCTAATTTTGTTATTTTTATTATTATGAAAAATGGTAAATACAAGTTATAGGATTTTATGTAAATTTTAGAAATCATATCAGAAAAACAATGGAGGGTCACACAAAATAGCTACAGTAATTAATTTCATTTTTTTAAATTAGATACCCTGTATGTTTTTCCAATTTTGAATAAAACACTTTCGTATTTAACACAATGAGATATAGGTTGATGGGATATCTAATACTAAAGAGATATGAGAGAAGCTATGTGCTGAGTCCCACTTCTGTTAACTTTGTTATTTCTGACTATTCAAAAAAAGTATATAAAAAAAAGTTACAAAACAATTGAAGCTATTTTTAATAATTTTTTTTATAAACTATTTTTGAATAGTCACTAGTCAGAAATAACAAAGATAATGGGGGTGGGACTCATACAAAGTTTCCCTCATATCTCCATTAGTATTAGAGACAGACCCATCAACCCTTATATGATTATATTCCTTCTATTAAAATATGTAAAAATATATAGGGTGTTTAAAAAAAATTAATAACATTAGCCATTTTGTGAGATTGCATTGTTTTTCTGATATGATTTTCAAAATGTACATGAAAAGTCTTATAACTTTTGCATTTATCACTTTTTCGTAATAATAAATAGTTATGCTAGGTTTTTTAATTCAGCTCCTGAATTAAAAAAATTAATAATCTTAAAAAATACATGTAAAAAAGTGAAAACAAGCACACTTTAAAAAAAAGTATTTTAAATTAAAAAAAGCAATAAAATAAAATCTATACACTATAAGAGCTGGGGAGATTACCGCCAAAAAGTAATCGATTACTGATTACCGATTACTCACGTAAAAAGTAATCAAGATTCCTAGGTAATTGATTACCTTAATGAAAATGTAATCAGATTACTGATTACTCGGTAAATAGTAATCATCTTTAAGATTACTTTTTGATTACTGCTATAAGTCTCCCCCTCAAATCTACAGTTAAGCTCCCTTTACAGTTTATTACATACAAAGGATTATTTCAGCTAATAGACAAAAAAAAAAACAAAAAAAAAAAAAACAAAATTCGTTTCATAAAAACAAAGATATACAATTAGTTATGCAGGTACAAGTATTTAGGTATCTAGGTAACAAAACATAGTAAAAATAAAAATGTTGCTTACAGCTTACACAGCCAAAGTAAAACTAGACTTTTTGTTGTTATTAACACAAAATAAACTATTTAATAAAGGTGTAAATAATAAAACTTATTATAATATCAAAGTATTCCAACAGAGAGGGTAACAGTTAATTTACAAATAGTAACAATTTCAGAGCCAAATGAAAACTCTTGTGAAACAAAAACGATGCCTTTTTTCTCCAAAAAATTTATTTGGGCCAATAATCACCCCTAATATTATAATAAAGTAAACTGCTACAAGTTTTTTTGGTAGATGTTGTTGAATTGAAAATATTTCTCTTAAGAGAATGATAGACATCAATTTAGTTCGGGAGGAAAAAGCAAAAAAGACGAAATTAGATTTTTTTTTCGAATTAGTCAACCAAATATTGTATTTAGACACAAATTGGAAATTGAAATAATTTCTTAAAATAACATTTTTCGGTATCGTAAATAACCAGAGTAGTTTACTCTTGAGTCAATTTCAAATAATTTGATTTTCTCACATAATAGAAATTTGTGCATCCAGTATTTAATTTAAGACCATGCACCAACTTTTTTGAAGAATAAAATTTTCTAAATGAAAAAGTTTTCCATTTGTTTGAAACTTTTTTGACCACGTTGTATACAGGGTGTTCCAAACTTATGTATTCAAACTCTTACAATAAGTAGATTGGCTCAATACAAAATGAAAATTCTTATAAATATTTGGTGAATAATACATATTAAAGAAGTTACACCCTCTCAAAGATGGAGGAAACACAATGTTGTTTGTACTGTAACTCAAAAACCATAACATATACGTACGTATATCAAAAATTAAGATTACTTTTTGTTGAGAATCTTAACAGTGTCCTGCATTTACTTTTCAAGAAAGTTGTCAGGGGTGGTGCATATGGGACTTAGGTTGTGTAAATTACCATCTTTGGAAGGGTGTAACTTCTTTAATATGTATTATTGACCAAATATTTATAAATTTTCGTTTTATATTAAGCCCATCTATTTCCTGCAAAAGTTTGGCTATAAAATTTTGGAACATCCTTTATATAAACAAATTCATACCTAGTAGTAGAGTAGGTACCTATCTCTATACAAACTACTCAGTAATCAAGATTATTAGATAACCTTGATTACTCTGTAATCAAGATTATTAGGTAATCCTCAATACTGTGAAAGTACTTTTATTACTCGCAATTGGTAATCATTACTGATTACCCAACATAAAATGTAAAGATTACATTACGATTACTTAATTTCTTGAAGTAATCTGATTATTCTGATTATATTATTTTTTTGTAAAAAAGTAATGTGAGTAGTAACATGATTACTATGTAATAGATTAGTAACCAGGTCTGTACACTATACACATACTTGATCTCATGGTATAAGGAACGGGAAACGTGCACTTTTTTTGTATAACAGTTTAGTCATTTGCTAACTCGATGTGACATTATTTTTACACGCTGTAGTACGTACAGAATTTTACAGTTTCAAATGCAACCATTCCTTGCCCACACATTTATTACATCTTCATAATTTATTTTCAATTCATAAAATACATATAGATTGTTTCATAAGTACTGTTGAATCAGGAGGCGATTTCTTGGATGATATTATAGAAAAAAGTTCTTATAAATGATTTCCTGCACAGGTTTGGTTAAATGGATAAATTTTTAAGGAATTTCATGATAAAATTGAAACAAGTTCTACTTTAAATTTTGAAAAAAAAAAAATAAAGAAACGACATTTTCGATTTTGTATTTTTTCACATAACTTTTATTTTTGATTATTTATCAAATCTATAAAAACATTTCTTTCACGACTTTCTCAATAGAAAAAATCCTGTGTCAGATTTACTTTTTGACCTTTCACAAGTTTGCAATTACGATAAAATTTATAAATAAATAAATATTAACTTTTAATTGCTGAAAATAGTTGGCTGTGAAATATAAAAGTGAAAAACATTAACGTCTTATAAAACAATAGCATTATAATAGGTAGCAAATGTCAGATTTAAATAATAATCAAAAATAAAAATGTTGAGGAAAAATCTGTGGCAGGTCGAAAAGTTTTGTAAATGGTTTGATTTCGTCATGAAATTTCTCAAAATTTTCCCTATTTAACTGAATCTGAATCTTATAATAATAAAGATACCAAGTGAGCATCGATGTATGCCTTTGAGGGCCTGTTAGTATATTAGAGCTCATTTGTAATTGATTTAACCTTAAGTCCATTATGCAAAACCAATAATTTTTTTTTTTTAATTATTTAATGTATTTAATTATTTTTGAAATTATTTAAAATAAACAAAAATAATAAAACTTTTTAATATTTCAGTTCAGCACAAGTTATGTAGCAAAAATTATGTGAAATATTTTGATAAAATTGCAAGAGCTAAAACCTACACTTGTTGGAAAAAACTAAATTAAAATATCTCAAAAACTATTGGGTTTTGCATAATGGATATTGGTTAATTCAACTGTAAATGAAGGAATATGTCAACCGACGAGTCACCCTGTATATATTTGCTGTTATGCTTGTCAAATCGATAAAAAAAAACATTAACATAGTCGAGATATTTAGGCATTTTAGAAATTAAAAATGCATTAAGAAGTAATTAACAGATAACAAATACTAAAACTTAATTTGGAGATATGTACTCTACAACTGATTGAATAATTAATATTTAATTTGTTACTTTTCATGATGATAAGAGTATGTAAATGTTTTTTTTAAACGCCTCTCAAGTCACCGAAGTAACTCCCAGAAAATTCTAGGATTTTGTATTGGGTAGAGAGAGATGAGGCCCTACAGTTTATTGTGGAGTGCGAACCACATCTAGGGCATCGACAATTCCCTCGCCATCTTAGTCCGAAACAAATTACAAATAAAATTTCTAACTTGCTCCAAGATGGAATCGAACCATCGATCTTCGGTAACGAGTAAATAGCTATAAGCGCTTTATCCACTCAGCTACCATGCCCACAAATAAAATGTAATTTTTAACAACATAATTTTTGGGGATGAGGTATGGACATGCGTTTAATTTCCGATATTCGATCAGTGAAGTTAAGCAGCACTGATCGAGTCCGGCAATTGGATGGATGAACGATAGCTCATCTAACAGTCGGTAGGCTGTCAACAGACAATCCCGGGAAGGTCGCTAGCCTGATGCAGGCGGAGAGGCGAGCCCGGGTGGAGGGTCGAAGAGACCTACCCAGGAGGTTTGCCACTCTGCTAGCGGTGCAGGCGGGCAGGCCCAGGTGGTGGGTTAGTTGACAGTCGAAGACCGTGGTTCGGAGTCCACGCTAAACTGTAGGTCCCTAGGTAAAAAGGGCCCATTGTGGCTTACTTGTCTAGTAAAATAAGTAGCTACTACTACTACTACTAACAACATAATTTGACTTTTTTTTATAATAATTGTGCGACAGAAATATATTACATTGAGTAAAGGAAGTGCGAAGATAAAACCAAGTGTATAACTATTTTATATAAATATAGTTAAATTTTTTTTGGAGAAAAAAAAATATAAACCACCTCAAAAGGAAATATTTTTGAGTTAATATTTTTAAAACAATTTTTTTTAAATATTTTTTAAACATATTAAAAAACATTGAGTGTGGTAAAGTTGGTAGCTCGTGGAGTGTGAACCACTAATATTTCCCTGTTTGAAAAATTACTGATTTTTTTTAATATTTGGTATTTTTTGCACCAAAAAACCGTGATTTTTGAGATAAATTGAAAAAAATATTATCAAAAAATTCCTTACTTAATCTGTATTTTTGACATCACAGAATAATTAATATTAAGTATGAGGGGTCGTTTTTATATTCTCGGATTGGGCATTTTTGAATTTTGATACAACTTTCCATTAATCGCTGTTAAACATTTTCTATTGTTGAGAACGAAAAATGAAAACATTTGATTCATCTTAAATACCATATAGATTTAATTTATTTTAAATACATGAAGGAAATTTGCTTTTTTTATGTTTCAAAAATATTTTATTAGAAACCCACGTGTTTCGGCTTTTTAGGTCTTTGTCAAGAGTACAGGGAATACTGAACAGTAAAATTTGTATTCATTGCTTATATAACCACATCTGGTATGCTTTTATAAGTTGGACATTATGTTATTTTTTAAACTTAAATTATTTTATCTAAAATATGATGACAGGTAAAAATTTGTTGTTCATTTGTTAAATTTTTATTATTTTTAACAGCCTTACTTATTGCTAATTGTTCTAATAGATCAAGTTTCTTTTCTTTCTTTTCCGAATGAAGTAACTTGACATTATTTAAATGTATAAAATGACTGTTTTCTATGCAATGTGTTGATATGTCCGTGCTATATACATTGTTTACAATAGATTTCTTGTGTTCCTCGAATCACTTTTTTACATTTCGTCCAGTTTGTCCAATGTATATAGCATCACAGTCATTACATTTTAAGTTAACTTTAACTTAAAATGTAGTGACTGTGATGCTATATACATTGGACAACCTGGACGAAATGTAAAAAAGTGTTAACTTAAAATGTAGTGACTGTGATGCTATATACATTGGACAAACAGAACGAAATGTAAAAAAAGTGATTCGAGGAACACAAGAAATCTATTGTAAACAATGTATATAGCATTTTATAGATATAAATAATGTCAAATTACTCCATTTGGAAAAGAAAGGAAAGAAACTTGATATATTAGAACAATTAGAAAAAATGTAAGACTTAAAAATTAATGAACAACAAATTTTTACCGGTTACCATATTCAGCAAAGCATATTTTACAATAGTTTTATAGTAGGTACCAGATGTGGTTATATAAGCAATGAACACAAATTTTACTGTTCTGTATTTCCTGTACTCTTGAAAAAGGCTTAAAATGCCAATACACATGTAGGGTTTCTAATAAAACATTTTTGATACATTAAAAAGCAAATTTCCTGCATGTATTTAAAATATTTAATAATGTTTCACAAGGAGCCAACAGCAGAATTAGTTCAGATTTAATATATAAAATTACAGGCAATACTGATGCGTGTTTTTATTTTAAACCTAAAAAATATGACTATTTTATTTGGTGTTACTTTATGAAACTGAATAATTGTATTTTGTAGGTTTAAAGAAAAATACACATCAGTATTGCCTGTAATTTTACATATTAAATCTATATGGTATTTACAAAGAATCATGTTTTCATTTTTCGATATTACTAACAGAAAAATTTCAACACGATTTACAAATTTAAATTGGATATCTGGTGAAAATGCAGCCTTAAGTTTTTTTTAATCACATTTGCCTTGGAAACTTGTATGTCATTTTACAGAACAATTGCAACATTATTAATTTCATTAGCTGTTGGTTTGTGTTCTCGCACATTGTTAATTTCTCAAAACGAATAAAATCGAATAACGTGCTGTTATAAAATTTCTTATAAACACCACAGGTAATACAACCACCTGTATCCCTAAAGGTACCTTTTATGGGAGAAGGCTACACATTTAGAGACAATGGACACACACCTAATGTTCGAGTATGTTAGGATTAATGTCTGGTTTAGAAAACATCCTAGCTCCTCGACCAGGGATCGAACCTGGGACTCCAGGGTGAGAGGCATGTGTTCTTACCACTCGACCACAAAGCCACAAAACAAGGACTAACTCAACAATTAATTATTGTAGAAGAAATTTGCTTGTGTACTGGAATGATCGTCCTTCCACGTCATCCATTTGCGAGTGGTCAAAACTGTTTAAATGTGGTCAAGTATCATTGGATGATGATCCTCATCCAGGTCGCACTGTTGACGTGATCACTTCAGATGTTGTTGAAAAAAACCAAGTTGAAGATTGAAGAAGCGGCAATGAGCTGCTTTATTAGGAGTTTCAGAACCCACGGTTTTCAGAATTCTACATGACTACCTTGGAATGACAAAGGTTAGTACAAGATGGGTTCGGTTAATGCTTTCCCCAATCCAAATGTGTGTTTGTGTGGAGACATGTGAACAATTCTAGGCGCTTTGTGGAGACAAACCAGCTTTAATTACCGACAGACTTGTCTTGAGGTCATCCCTTCTGAAAGAAAAATAATAGCAACAATTTTTTGGGACTGTCTGGGAATTTTGTATATTGATTATGTGAAGAAGGATAGTATAGTACTGGGAAAGTAATATTCTAGCTTAATGCATCGCCTCATAGATTTTATAAAAGTGAAAAGACGTGGAAAAATGAGGTGAGGTGTTTTGCTGCTCCATTATAATGCACCAGTGCACACAAGTTAACACTTGCATAAGCTGCTATTGCTGACTGTGGCAGTCCGAGAATATAAAAACGACAGCTCGTAAAGTACATAATTTATAGATTCGTTTTGTATACTTAGCTATTCAATTTTACAATCTTGTTATTGAATGCAACATGGCAAGAAACAAATGTAAAAAAATTTATTAAGTCATGTTAACACTGTGTATCACACAAAATTATGATAAATTCATGACACTACACAGTTCCTTTGTTGTAGAGTGAAGTTGTCATTTGCTACTTATCAGTAATTATAGTTTTATTCGTTTTATTTCCTAGTGCATTTTAATTCTATTATATTTATCAACATAATTTTAAATCTTTATAACCAATAAATAAGAATTATTTTGACTAACTTTTATAAATCTTGTATAATGCGTTTACAGATGAAAACTTACATAAATAAATATGTGAACATAAAGAATAGCAGCAAATTTATGTAGTAAAATCTACCAAGAGGAGAGAAAAAATAATTACTTTTAACAATGTCAAGTGATCAAAGATTCATCTGAGAGGCCACAGTCTTTGTCAGTAATACGTCTTTAAACTTTTGTTTATAAGAATTACTTCTTTAGATTTAGCAATAATTCATTGGTTGAATTAGTTTTTTATCGATTTTTAAAACACTAATTTACCCAAAAATATCAGTGACATAAAAGATATTAACTAAAACAAAACACACTGGTTTGGAAAAACTATCTTTTTTAGACAAAAAGCATTTATAAGAGGTATCAAACACATTTCTAATCTCACAATCAGAGAAAGAAAAAATGTTATAATTTGTAGATTTTTACCCTACAAGTTACTATTAGGTAAACACTTGTATCAACATTTAAATGACCATAGTTCCGTTAGGAATCCATTTTCAAAATTTTATTATTCTTGAAATTCATCTTGTTATTGGTCATAGAATCTTCGACGGAATGTGAATTTTGGCACATTCCATATACTTAATAGGTATATTTCATTCTTATATAATTTTATATCAATTAAAATACTTTGCTCAAATACAAATTAGTGAAGTAAGTGAAAATATCAAAATATAATGTGGAAGTAACATCACACTATTAAAATTTTTTAAGATCAATAGAAATGCAGTGCCCTATTTAATAAAAAAATACGTATTTAAATTTAAAAAAAATGAGGTTCTACTACCATTGCATTACAGCAATATGATGAAAGTGATATTTCACATTTATTTAGATACTGCCAGACTGAGCACAATGTTATCTAATCTCCATTAAATAATAATTAACCAAATCATTTAAGATACTAAAAAAATCAGTGAGGTAACTGACATACTGTATTTAATGTTAAACAATTTATAGCACTATTATATTTTATGATGATTCACAACCGTTAATCTAAAAAAATATTAGATTTCATAGTGATTATAACTGAAGATTTTCCAGATAACATCTGATAACAGATATAGCGAACAAGGAGGTCATCGAAAGCACTTATTGAATTTTTGAAAATAGAATGTATCTTGTTTAATTTATATTGAGTTTTAATTAGTTGTATACTTATATTTAGGCAAATGTATGTCTTATGAAGTTATATAAATCATATCAACTTTCAGCATTGTAATGTGTTACAAATACTGTCTGTTGAAAGCCTGTTCTGCTACTTTATCATTCTGTGAAAGTATTTTCTAGAGAAATATGTGTCTGTATAGATACTGTCTGTTAATGTGGGTATGTGTTAGTTCATAAAAATATATATCTATTTTATAATCTAAATTATTGGACTCAAGAAATTACAAGATTAGAAAATATTTCTGGATATGATTTTTTTGTCTATAAAATTAGCATTTGAATTTCTTAACAACAATTTGGAAACATTGTAACAGTGTGGCGATAATGTATGAAAAAATTCAATAAAACTTTCTAGGAAAGCTTTCGAAAAAATCCTTGGACATTTTAATTTTGCTTTTCAAATAGGCATCTTTTCTGATAAATGACATTCTTTGATTTTTATTTTTGAACTGACTATGACGAAGAATTGATTTTCCAGCTTTTCACTGATTTCTTCTAAGTTTTATTTTCCAAATCAAGACATTCTCAAAATAAGAAGCATGCCCTAAAGTATACTTGAAGTAATTAGAATAAGAGGACGGAATATGAGGTAGCAATGATAGGTTTAAGACATTGATAATTCCATACAGCTAAACACTTAATCTAAAATTTGCAAAAAAGTTAATAAAGAAGTTGTTAATCCCCCCTATAACTTTTCTTTTTTTAGTTCAATCCTCTCATGAAACTATGAAATATCCTTAACTTTGTGTGCACAGTGTATGCACTAATCAGCAACATTTTTGATACAGAGGGTGTTACATTGCAGTTGCATGATAAAACTATCTATACCTGGGTAGACATTTTGGGGTTAATGTTATATACCGGGTGTACCACTTAAGATATGTCCAAATAAAACTTTATTATCTTAGATACAAAAAAAAGTTTTATTCAAAAGTTGTTGTATATCAATCAGACTATAAATTAATTCAAAAGTTTTGTTTTTTTAAATAGAACATCCCATATATTATATTTTTGGTATCCTTGAGAAAAATGCTTTTAAAAAATATAAACGTAGGGTATAATATCAATGTCTCATGAAATACAGAGTGCTCAATATTCCAGATCTACCCTTCAGATGCAAAAATATAATTTTGAATGGCATTTTTTTAAAAAAAAATTTCTGTATCTAAGATAATAAAGTTTTTATTTGGGCTTACATCTTAAGTGATACACCTGGTATAAGTTTTGTTTTTGTTGAGGCATCACCAAAGATTATTATAATCTTTGGCGTCATTGATTTGAATGAATGAATTAAATGGTTGCAAATATTAATTCTTTTAGATCTAAAGCCAGTCTTTAAATCAAATTTTATCAATAACAGTGTAACTTGCACAGGAAATACGCCATTATTAATTTTTTTAACTGTACATTCAAAAAATGATATTTTATACTAAAAAGTGGATAAAAAAAAAAAGGAAAAAATTTACCTACACGGGAAGAAGGAAAAAATGTTAAAACTTGCAAAAGAAATGTTTAAATGTGTAACATTATGTTTATTGGATAAAATTCACTAGCAGGTATCCAGAAATGAAAAAGGTTTTTTTTTTTAATTTTGAACTGTTATAAAAATCAATTCACAAAATTTCCCTTGCATATTATATCTCTACCATTAATAGTGCATAATTCGACCAGCCTGGCTACACATATGTAATCTCCATACATATTATATTTTTTTTTAGTCGCATTTTTCGAGGAAGATAACTATTTGTTTGATTCACAATGATAATTGATAAAACATAAAAAGGAATACATTGTTACTGAATAATAGCTAACAACCTATAATTAAGTTAACAAAATATTATACCGGTATATTTCTAAGAATACTTAATTACTGTCAAAGCATAATTATAAAATAATTATCTTATGCATGACTCAATAAAAAATAAAAGTAGAACTAGAATTTAATTATTATTTTATTAATATATGAATTATACAAGTCCAAACAAAATAAATCTTAGGTTTCCAGCACAGTTTTCTTTTTTATTTATTTTTTCAATTCACTGATGTTACCTGGATTGACTGACGAATGCCATATTAACATTTAAATAAGATTAGTGATGAATAGAGTTGAGAAACAAAATAAATTCTGCATCAGTTTTATTGTTCCAGTATTAAGATATTCATACAAAAATTTAAACCTCTTCAAGTAAAGCACCAATTTGTAGGCTCCATATCCACCATATTGAATGCATAATCCACAATTTTATTGAAAATCGCATATAAATATGTTTAATTAATAACACAAGTCCTTTTCTGATCTATACCAGATACAGATGGGAATATTTTGTATTCAATTATACTTTCACAGAAAACCAATGTTGTAGTGAAAGCAAAACAACCCTAAAAGCAATGTTTCCTTATCCTTATTAAAAATTATTTTTAATTTTATTTTCATTCATTTTCTGATGTTTAACAGCATTTTAGAAAAAGAGGTCAGCGATAACTAAATTACTAGTCACTGATATGATGTCGATTCCATGTAGTATTAAATATGATGGCCATTACAATAGACTACTACAATTTAATTTGCAATTTCTTTTTCCTTTGTTAATACATAGTATGACGAAAATATTCAACGATGTTTAAATTTAAATTTATAGATGCCATACATATAATTTCTTTTGTTAAAGAACATACACGTTTCATCTACAAGTTCTAGCAGTTAACAGTAACTGTTGTAGCAAATAACACTGATTTAGTACATTTATGGCTTCCCAATTTTATTTTTTAAATGTAGATTAGGTCATGAGGGTGACTAATAGTATTTTCTAGTCACAAAAACTCAGCTGTATGTGAGAAAAACAAAATATTAAAAAAATGTGCAAGTGTTCAAATAGAACACTCAAAACTGTGGAAATGCAACTAAGTGGCACATGACAGTTGCACTCAGTGTGCTCTAAGTGCCAAGTTTTCATGAAGTAGAAAACATAAAAAATCCACTATTTCAATTATTTTAAATTTAAACAATTCTTCGATTTAAAATTATTAAATGCTTCCCTCAGATATTATAAATTAATTTGACTATTTTTAAGTCATCTATTTATTCTGATGAACACAACTTATATCCTTAACCTATAATAAAATATTTAAAAATAACCAAAAAAATATTATATTTCACGTAAATGCTGTCTTGTGTATCTCTTCAAGTTATGTTTCCTGTATCAGTGCCATATCTGTTTGTATAGTTCAATGTTATACCTCACATCTGATGTACAAATGAAAAGACCTCATAGTTAGCCATCCAACGGAGGTCACTTGAAAAATACAGCACACTTTTGCACTGTTTATTATATATTTACATAAAAATAAAATTTGCATATACCTTTTCACTCTTCAAAATATATTATGTAATATGAAAATAAAAAATCATATTTGGTATCGCATCTTTACATTTAATTGTAGTATAAAAACTTATTCATTAATTTAATTATCACACAATATATAACCATACCAATAAGTAATTATTACTTAACCGTTTATAGTTAAATTTATTTCATAAAGTTCTAATTAACATAAATTAAAATTCAGACTTGCTAACTAAATATATTTTGTATACTATGATAGTATATTTTATGTAACTCTCATATTTATAATTTTTGATAATGTTAGTCATGAGAAAACAATTTCCAAGATAACCTTCATGAAGCCAGGGTGCAAAACTTACATTAAATACTGGGTGGGGTACATGTACTCCAACTTTTTTGTTGTTATAATTGCTACCAAATGCATACATTAGTAAATTAGGAGAAAAAACCGTACATAATGAAAAGTTTATTTATTGCAGTCATTACAAATAGTTTTATTTTTGGAATGCTATGTACACACAAGCTAATGGTACTGAATGCAAATTTTCCATGATATTCTGTCTGTATTTGTTGCACTTAGGAAACATATCGGTACCATGACATAAGGTTGTGTGTTCAAATCAATAGTTTTCAGATAAATGGACAAAATTTTTGAAACAATTTTGTAAGAAAACTTTATTGCACATGCCTAGATTATTACTGCTAGTTTTTAGTTTCCCATTGGGCATCACATAAAACTTTCTGTCATGTTGTAAAATACAGTACTTTTACATATGATGGTGCTTATATCTCAAGATACCAAAAATTTCACATACGACCTAATGTTATTATGGTAGCGATATATACCTACAGTCTGTTAAATACCAAGCGGGTACGAGTGTACCACAACAGACAAATTTAACTTTAAATTGTAACAAAAACCAACAAATGTTTAGAATTTTTGTATGGTATATCTAGAATATGTACGTGATAAAATAAAACGGAGGAGAAAGAATATGAAAATTTATTTTTGAAGTTTTAACAAAAATCAGTGTCAGGTACACCTTTAGCCCGCTCGGTATTTTGAAGGTTAAATAAATATGTATATTATATGTTATTTTGAATAGGTACTTAGAAATGTTGCTGTTTCTTCTCTGAACTCAGTAATCCCCTAATATACATGCTTATATGGAATAAATTCCGAGTCAAAACCGAAAAATATTTATTACAATATTTAGGAGGAAATTCCCAAAATTTAGAATTTTGTGCATTTGTATTTGAATTTTGTTTCTATTAGTATCCGCTATAATAGCTAAAGCCTGAAATTGTTATATGGGACACAATTCTAGAGATGTGGATTTCGTGGACAAGTGAAATTGGGACGTTTCCACGTATTAGTCAGAAAAGTTAGACCTAACCTCAAAAACATAAATATATTGGACACATAGATAGCAATTAGTACAACGCATCAAGATAGAATTGAAACAAAACTCAATAAATTTAAAAGTAAAATGAAAAAGTTCTGAAACACATTATTTTAAGCCTTAATATATTATTCTTTCCCTGTAAAAATATATCCACACTACCGATTTTCATGTTATGACATATACTTTATTATACTAGTTTCAACAAATATTGAAAATTATGTTGCGGCTCTAGTGCTCTTAGACTTTAGTTTGAAATGTGCTGTCAGATTGTCGTAACTGGCTAGCCTCTTTCAGGATTTTATTTTTATTATTAATATTAATGGCTTTTAATATTAAATGATATGTTTTAACTTACTATTTACAATTAATTATTGTTACAGTTACCATACACAATAATTCTTTCAGTTTTATGAAGATATACATTTCCTTGAATGTGGTTATAAATTGCACATTTTAGCAACCCTGCTAAAATTTTACAAGCGTTATCTACGAGAATCATTACGCATGCGCATTCTATTTTTCCACATTGAGAAGTGCCTCGGACTAATCTACTTTTCAAGACTTGTCTGATGAGCTTTTCCAATAGGTTCGTTTCACCCAAATAAATTCTCTACTAAATCTCTTATTGTAATTATGCTATGACAATGATTAAACACATTTTAAAATTTATACTGTATGCATCTAATTAAACAGCTGCTTTGTCGATACCAGAGATTTTAGTTTTTCTATGGTCGATTTTTATTCAAAGTTGAAGACATGCTTCATACAGCACTCTGAAGTACAAGGTCCCTCATGGCGCAATGATGTAAATGTCTCTCTTCTAAGCGAACACAGACTAGCTTACAAAACAAAAATATGACCGTGAAATTGTTTGAAAAATGTTTGGAGCAACATTCTTGGAATTTATAGGTAAATTTTAGAAGACTTTTTTAAATCAAAATCAATGTTTTCATTACGTCTATGATTCAGTTGGAACAAATATGTTGCACTTATTTTGTAAAAAAATATTTTTTTAATGAATTGGGTAAATAAGATAAAATTAAATCCATGATTAATCACTGCCACCATTAAGAATTTCTTTAATCTCTTTAGGTGCATTCTTTCTAACTGATATCTCAGCTAATCCAAGTTGTTTTACGGTTACATTGCAAAAATGAAAGCATAATTTCATTTGATGTAGCTTCCGTAACCGTAAAACTACTTAGATTAACTGAGACCTCAGAAAGAACGCATCTATTGTTTCGCACAACTTGCCTTAGTTTTTAAAGTGTTATCTCCAAATTGCTCATCTTCGGGCACAGATTTTCTTATTTTAGGCCTCGATTTACAATCTTTATTTCTTATAACTCTCTATCACCCAAAAGTCAGGGGGGTTAAATCAGGGGATCTCTTTGACCGCTGAATTAAGGACTGTCTATTTTCTGTGAACGGTTTTGTAAGGAAACTATTATGATATGGGTGATAATGTGGTTGCACCTATAAAGACTTTTCACTTAAAAATAAAACCAACCTACAAAGACGTTATTGAAGTCAGAAAAAGTCTGAAATATAGGTTGTATTCATTATATTTATAAGTAAAAATTTTAAAAATTATTACATAAATATTTTTAAAAGATAACAAGGAAAGAGAACATTCAGTGTCGCCCTCTATCAATAATCAACCATATTCAAGACTTTTTCTTGCTTCAATTACATTTTTCCACGTCTTGGTAGTGCATTATGTTGTCACTGATCAAAAAAATAATGTCGAACCAGTAAAAAATATACAGTTTTCGTTTTTAAAAGAAACTTATGTGAATACCCCCACCAAGATTTTATTAACAGATTGTTCAAGCATATAATTTATGCGGTTTTTTTATTGGCTAGAGATAGATCGAGAGCGTACTGACGTTACTTTAAAGAAACTTTTTAAATCTATTGCATATAATTAGAAAATTAAATAAACTTAACATCATAATCATCAGCATTATTTTTTGTTATTGAATTTATCTAACAAAAAATAGCTGCCAAGAAAGTAAAGCATGAGAAAAACCAATAATACTTTTTCCAGTTCTTTTCATACAGGGTGAAATGGGGTAATAATGAGACATTATTGAGATCTTTTAAAAATAAGTTAGAATTAACATAACTTTTAAAAAAATAGTAGTTCATTCAACATAGAATATTTTAGTTAATAGTAACATGACTTTCTGTATTGTCGATATGTATTTTCCACAAATTAATTAAATTTATGTCTCGTTTTTACCCATTAGATGGGCTAAAAACGAGACATGTGCATTAAAAAATAAGACAGACATGTAACTTTATAGGGAATAGATATAGGTAGATTTCAGTATAAAAATGAGACATAGCAGGGAAAATTTTATTAACTTTGTTATTTTATTTAGATGTGGCTATAAATAGTAAAACGATAAAACCCTAATAAAAATGTGATAACCAAACTGCTTCTCTTTTGCACTTACTCTCTTAAATATTAGTAAACTGCGTAACTACTTAAATCTACCAGGAAAATGTATTGCTACGAGGCTCTAGCCGTACCCCCGACTAAAGCTGGTGGTTGTAATTTCATAACGACGTTTTCTTCTGCAACATCATACTTTTCAGGGATATCTGGATAAACAAATCAGCTTCCTTTGCATTGTAGATAAGATACATGAATATCACTATCTTCCACTGCTTCTACATGAGCGACATAACATACTACTATCAACAAAGAATAGTGGGGAAGTGGACAAAAATAAAACACAATTTCATCTTGACAAATATCAGTAATATCTTCCTCATCTTCACTTGCCTCATTTGTTATTTCTGCTCTCTTTAACTTTTTGGGTGTTGATTTCTTTTTGTTTGAGCTTTCTCTTTTTCGTTTTTGCTTTTTCTTCTATTAATATTTGATATTCAAATACAATCGAATATCTTTCTAATTTTGCAGGAATCAAACGTTCCTGTGGATATTTATTCCTGTTGCAAGGATATATACCTGTTGATAAAAATGATGATTTAATTGTAGTTTCAGATATTCCTTCGTGCCAAATTTCACTTAGCAGATAACAAAATTTGATTTTAGTTAATTTTCTTTGATTGGCCCTCTGCCATTCTAGAAGTACCTGATTCCATTTTAATTTAAGAGGCGCAAAACAACTTTTATTCAAGGGTTGTAGCACATCAGTTGTATGTGCAGGCAATTTTAATAATGTAATATTCTCTCTGATAGCCATTTCGATGGTACCTTTGTCCAAATGAGTTGTGTCCATCCATTATTAGGAGTAATGATCTCTTTGTTACCAAATTTATGAAACCGTTCATTAAAAATAGCAGTTGTCATCCAACCCTTGTCAGATGTTGCATAACATGTGTTTGGTAAATCTTTAGTCCCCTTCCAACTAAACCACAAATTTTGTCCTTGGAAAATAAACAATGTAGGCAGAAGTACGTCAGAAACCAAGATGCAAGCCATTACAATTGTATTTTCTTTTCCTGAACCTTCTATATGCCTGTGCACATTTTGACCTTTTAAAGCAACATCTTTAATTCTGGACGGATCCTACGAGAAGTATGTTTCATCCAAATTATATATATGGGTAGGTATATCATGAAGCTCTAATCCTTTAGTGTTTTTTTCTAACAAATCGTAGAACCCATAAATTAGACATGGATCGCTACTGGCAGACTGTCTATATAGACAGTCTAATAGACTAAGTTTCTTCAAACTTAGTCTATTACGTAAACAGAACTGTCAAAACAAATCTGGTTCGGGCTTTCCGTTTTTGAAAACTGTAGGAATACTATGTTCGGTGACATTTATTAACAAATTGACTTGGAAATATTGTTTTCAAATAAATATCATAAAAAGTAATATCAGACTTTTCAGTGTGCGGTAAATAAACAATAAATATTAAAACATTCTATTTTATGTAGAAGCGTCTTATATTTTACTCAACTTTTGTACTGTCTCATTTTTACACCACTTCACCCTAGGTATCTTAAAAATTGACCACCATAATCGAATATTGCTTGTCAAATTTCTATTTAAAAAATATACATTTCTCCTGTTTAAAGGTAAAGACATAAGAACAAACTTTTATTAAGAAATAGATAACTGCTAACTGCTGGTTCTCCAAACAATATATCTATTTGACAACTGAAAGTGAGGTTACATTATATGCCAATCAAAAATGTTTCAAGAACACCTTGGATGATATATGCTTATTGCAACCCTTTAACGTAAAACAAATCAGGACCATAGTAACATTCATTTATATTTCATTTGACGTTACTAAATTTTTTTCTTAATTTTTAACTCTGAAGGAGATTACAGTTATCTGCGTGCCTTGAAATGCAACACCAGCATTTAGTATGGGGCCTAGACCAAAGGTGACGGAATTATATTTTTCTATTAAAAACATAGTGTTTAAACCTGAAACAGTAGTTTATTACAAAATATATTAGGTAGTTAATACATGTAAATAATATAATTATTGTTTACATACATTACCAATACAATAAAACACTTTTAATCTAGATTTATATTCAATATTATTTATATTCATATGGTAATTTTCTCTTTCCCCTAAACCGTTAAATTATTCCAACCCCACCAATTAATAAATGGTCAGTAATGATTATTTTGGTGGACGGAAATAGCTTCAGATAGTTATAAATTATGTGAAATCAAATGTCTCCTATAAATTCAGTTGTTTCTATAAGTTTTATACTACAATTTTAATTGTAAAAATGAGATGTAGAATAGGTAATCCATTGTTTTGGTAAATTATTAGCTAATAAATTCATGGATTTAAGTTTGCATTTTGAATTGAACAGTTCAAATAATTTTATTATAAAAATATTTATATATTATATTTAATTTAACAAGCGTGCAAATGCGTGAAGTAAAAAATAAATATTTAGCATGTTTAAGAGAAAATTACACTCACCTCATCTGCCAACGA
Organism: Rhamnusium bicolor; assembly: GCA_029963845.1. NCBI lineage: Eukaryota > Metazoa > Arthropoda > Insecta > Coleoptera > Cerambycidae > Rhamnusium > Rhamnusium bicolor. Next base: position 239,386 of record JANEYF010000730.1, on the reverse strand, counting down.
AATAGGAAACTGTGTGATGGGCTTAACAGCGATGTCATCGATGGCAGTTTTTCGCCTAAAAACACATAAAAAGTAACATTAACCTTAAACATAAAACTCTTTAAAAGTTGTAAAAATACCGCAATAGAAGAAAGTACTGAGGAAATAAGAGTGTTAACATTACACTTAACCTGCACAAATAAGTAAACTTGTAAAATTACTCATGTTAACAAAAACTAGTTTTTCAACCTAACAACAATAATAGAGGTAAAAAAATTACTAAAACAAATAAAAGAATAAACCTTGAACAATTAATGCAAATGGAGTGTTGGTAAAAACTGATACTCAATTTAAAAAAATCGAATTAATAATAAAAACAGGCAAAAAGTTACATGCTTATTATTACATTCAAATAGTTAAACTTTATTACACATTTGATTAAAACATTACATAATATACCTAAAATATATAAACAATAAATAAATAAAATCAAATTACATATCCATAGATAGGCAATATCTGTTTACATAAGCTAGCATGTATATATGGTCACATAAATTGAAGCAATGCACAGTGAAAGAGAAAACTACGTTTATAAATTAATTCTTACACGTGGCCTTCACAAACAGTCAAAACAAAAACCAAAGTAAAAACCAAAACAGAAATGATAAAAATCACAGTTAGTCTTAAAACATCTGACATTATCATACCAAGACCAAATATAAGCTTTAACTTTTGGAAACAAACAGATTATAAATTACATGCGCGATTAGTAAGTAGACATTTAACCAAGCTATTTCAGTTTTACCTTAATATAATAACTTTAAATATTGGTCCGGATAGGCCTTTTATAATAGCTGAAGCATTTAGATGGCAGCGACCATGTAAAACCACACCATTTACCTATAAAAAATAAAAGTATCTTACTACTAACCTGCTGTAGCAGCTGAGAAAGAAATTCATAAATTCAAATAAGTCATATTTTCACCGGAACAAACAACACGTAGAATAAAATGATAATAAATAAACGTTTAGCTAACTATGGCTCATTATCAGTTGCGATTATTTGGAACAGGATATTATAGTGGTATAAATTTCCTTATCTAGAACAACGGTTTATTTTTATCGTGTATTATAAAATCTCTATTACATCAAATACCTTCAGAGTTCAGAGACACATTTTCACAGGTTCAAAAAATAGAAATTTATCAAGGAACTTAGTTTAAAAGAGTGGTTCGCGACTTAACCAAATTTGCAATGTTTTTATTTTATACTATTGAATGAATTTGATGTTAGTTGCAGTTGCTACAAAAAACAATTTTTATAGAGCACGAACATCGATGCCGCTGTTATTTTATAACTTGGCAACACGGCAACGGCAAAGAGTAGAATCACAAAACTTTGATTGTAAACAAATGAACATTGAACTTTATAATAATTTATAAGAACGAGCTATAAATTATATGAGTTGCGGATCTTTGAGTTGTATACAGGGATTATTAAAAATAAAAAAAAACGGATTTTTCACCTAATTTGCGATACGCGTTTTTTATCAAAAATTTCCTTTATCATTTTATTTATGATCTATTAGACTTCAATGCGTACAATTTAATTTAGGAAGGGCCTAATGAGACGCGGCTTGTATTAAGTACATATTTTATTATTAGTAAGTATTTAGAGTTAAGAGTTGATAATATTAGAGAGTTATCGCAAATTAACCATAACGAATACGGTATGCGTTATCCGTTAACGTTATTTAAATAACGTACTAATTTAGCGTTTTGCCAAACAAGAGTTATCGCACGCAGAATACGAACGAAACATGAAACGTAATTCTAACCTATAAGTGCTGTAAAATCTATTTATCAAATTTAAAATACTTTATACAAAAGTCAATAAAACGACAATATAGGTTAAGTTGTCACCAAACAAACTGTCATTTGTGAAAATGAACTTCCCTGAAGCTAGGCCCGAGGCCAACCGAGAGTTAACGTGGACGTAAAAGACCTACGATATTCGTTCGTAGATAAGGGAGTACGTTAAGCCAGATAACGTTTAGCGGAACCCATAACAAATATGCGCATGCTTAGATGTCAAAATAACGCACCAGAAACTACGGTATATACCTGCGATAACTCTCTATTATTACCTCGGTAATTTACGGCAAAAACTAACATACGGAAAGTTTCCTATCTTATCGATAAGGTAAGGGCATGGTGGCCGAGTGGATAAAACGATTATAGATATTTAGGGCGTGTACCGTAATTTGACAAATGCTACCGATAAGTGCCGATAACCGTGGTTACGGTTGTTTCCGGTGACTGAAATGTGCGGTTGATTACGGAACGGATTGTGTAATGTACTATATGTATGTATAATTGCAAAAATTTGAAAATATGAAGACATATGTACCTCCATTTTCGCTTGCAATCCACGATCAACAAAAATACCTATAAAATTACTCTAATTCCAACTAAAAGGGCCTTCAAACATGCTCGAATAAAAACACGTTTAATACCTAACCTCAAATACGTAATTTATCGCAAACAGACGAACTTTTTGAGCGGTTGCTCTTGATACCAATCGTTGATTTTTTAATTCAATATAAGCTTAACATTAACAATATACCTACCTTATTATCAGTTATCATTTATTGTTTTACTTAGGAATCGAGTATAAAAATATGAAAGAATTGTAAAAAGGAATTTAAAAATTCAAAAAAAAAAACGTATTTTGAAAAATCTGACAATTTATTTGCATCGTGCATTTATGCATTTCATGAAAAAAAAAGTACCTATTGGGTACTATAAGCATCTTTTCAACCATAATATCGACGGTGTAGCGCACACGTGATCGTGGTAAGTGCATTCTTGGGCAAAAATTAGTTAAATACATTAAAGAACAATAATTACAAGTTTATACTTTGTTTAGTTTACTTAACTCATGATATAATGATAACAAAAATATACCTATCCTATAGTTTCCGAGATAGTTTCTTACATTTTACATTGTGGTTTTTATTTGATGTGCTAGTATAAAAGCTTAAAGTAGAAAATAAATTAAAAACATGCCAATTGTATTTATTGTAAACAAGCACATACAGGGTGGTCCGAATTTAAATCCTAAAACTGTGCCAGATAATAGAAAAAATCATTCTAAGAAGAAAAATTCCTATAGACAGGTCTGTTAAGGCTTATTTTTCAGATACAGGATGTTGAAATCTATTTTTTTAAAACGATCTTTCCATCTCAGAAACAACAAGAAATACGTACTGACTTACAATTTGGTATGAGTTATGACGGTATAAATTACAATAAAAATAACGTGTGTTTGTCTCACTAGTGGCGTGCCAGGGGATTATTCTATCCTTTTTAAAAATAATTATTTCTACGTCCACTACAAAAATTGATATCACTGATATCAGTTAATTCTGAACAAAAAAAGCTCTCCTTCAAATGTTCGCTAAAATGAGCAGATTTCGAGTTGTATACAGAAGATGCCAGTGAAATATTCAAGGGTAATATAACAAGACCTTGATAAATAGTCTGCTATTATATTGTTATCAATTTTTCGAGACTGCGATGATGTTAATTTTGACGACATCACATTTGGCGTTAACAATCTGACTAAAGCCCAAGCAATGGCGGCTGGTTAGGGGAGGCAGGGGATGCTGGAGCCTCTTCTACAATTTTGGGAGAAGCAGAATATCTCCAAATTAATATTTTTCACAAGTAGAAATTTCTACTTAGGTATATCTCAATTCTCAATGTTGTTTATAATTCATTAATTAATTTTCAGTGTAAAAAAATTTGCATATCCTTTCCAGAAACATGTTACATTGTAGTCCGGATAGTATACTCCACGTATGCATATTTCCCGGTCTCTCATCACGTTTTCGCGCTTGCTTGGATGAACTGAGGCTATAGCGGTGAGCCAAACCTTATTTCAATATATTGTTCGTGACCTTGAATTATGGCGCGTATCAGCAAACATTCTGGATCTGTAAAGTTAGGGCAGCTAGCCTCTAGCATCCCATCTCTTTCTAGCGCATGTACACTTCAGTTGGGCGTTGATCCCCTCTCTCATAACAGTTTATAGAACAAGGACAGTGGCAATTTGTGGTTTAGTGGGAGAACATAAACATACATAAAATATTTAACAGGTGGTTGAAAAATGAGTGCTCTAGGTGAAAATATTACCAGCGACATGTCTTGTTGTCCAGACGTGGTGGATTATTTGTTGTTAAATGGATTTAGTTCTCTTAGTTATGATCGAAAGGTAAGAATTAAAAAAATGATCAGACCTACACCGTCAATGCCGTCATTAGTTTCCACAAGTGGTAAACAAAACAGAGGGTTTAGCGATAGCAATTATCAAAAAATCGAGTGGTTAACGGCATCAGCAGTTAGAAACAAATTATATTGTTGGAAATGTTTATTTACTAATGATTAATCCTCAATTTGGGGCAGGGCCGGGTTTAATAATTTGCAAAATTTGTCACGAGGTTTAGAAAGGCATGAAAAATCTCAGGAGCATTTCATCTTGCATTATATTCGAAATGTTGGGTAAACAAAATATTGTAAATTTCTTGGATTCTGCGCATAAAAGAGAAACAGAAAATTTTAATGAGAAAGTCTGTGCAAATAGGGAAATATTAAAGAGAATAATTGATGCCGTTATATATTTCCCTTCTCAAGAAAATTCTTTTCAAGGACATGAGGAAAAACGCGATTAGTATAATAAAGGAAATTTCAAGGAACTAATAGATTTTTTAAAAACGTATGATCCAAAATTAGAGAACTTTTTGAATAATGCCACTGTTTTTTCCGGAACGTCTAAATCAATTCAAAATGACCTTATTGAGAGTGTTTGCTTCATTATTAAAGGCAAAATTTATGAAGAACTACATAATTGCGAATTTTTCTCGTGGCAAATTGATGAAACGACGGACATTACCTGTAAATCTCAACTTTCCGTAATTTTTAGATATGTAATGCACGGTGAAGTTGTTGAAAGGTTTGTTGGTTTTTTTGATGTGAGTAGTGGAAGAAACGCGGACAGTTTATTTAAATTATTAATCGACGAATTTGGTAAATTTGATTTGAAAAATAAATTAGTTGCACAAATCTATGACGGCGCTGCGGTTATGTCAGGACATCTTAATGAACTCCAAACTAAAATAAAAGATATTGCTCCTCAAGCTTATTTCATTCACTGTTACGCACACAAATTAAATTTGGTTTTAAGTAAAGCCTGTGACAGAATTAAAGAAGTTAAAATATTTTTTCAAATATTACTGGTTTTTCGTCATTTTTTTCAAAATCTAGTAAAAGATCTGATATTTTAAATAGAATTATGGAACATAGAATTCCGAGTAATGCTCCCATTCGTTGGAATTTTTCATCTAGAGTTGTGTTCATTGTTGACACATGCAGGAAAAAATTTATTGACATTTTTAATTTTATTTCGGAAAGTGAAGACTTTTTAAATGACGATCAGACTTTAAGAGCAGCGTACAGATTAAAATCGTTATTGTTGGATAAAAACTTCATATTTTTTCTAAAGGTTTTTAAAATGATTTTTGAGCAAACTGATGTTGTTTTCCAAATTTTACAGAATAAATTAACTGATATAACATATTCTAAAAATAGACTTTATTCACTTATATCTAAATTAAAAGAATTTCGCAATAATGAAATACATTTCAATACTTTATATGTATAATAATAATTTAAAAAGCTGTCTCTCCAAACTGTACAAACTTTTATCTTTAGTGTCAACAATTCCGGTAACCTCAGCTTCTGTAGAACGATCGTTTTCAACACTCAAACGCATAAAATCATTTACTAGAAACACAATAGCTCAAGGCCGCCTGTCAAATATATCGCTTATTTCAATAGCAAAACGTTTTTTGTCAGAATTGAAGAAAAATGATTTATTTTCATTTTATGAAGAAGTAATCAACCATTTTGCTAGTTCTGAAAATCGCAGGTTACCACTGATTTATAAAGATATTTAGACTTTACACGAAAGATTAATATAGTTAGTTATTATTTTAGAAGAAATATTTATGTACGTTATTTATTTTTTAGAAAATATTTTTATATAACTTCTTTTTCAAAACTATTTTAATTTTTATTAAAAGTAATAATTTTACCTCTGGCAGTGATAATAAATACAATTTTTTGTGTGTAGAAAAACACTTTTATTTATCAATCTTTTTTCCAACACTATTTTGATATTTATTAGAAGTTATAATTTAATTATAAGTGGGATAGTAGGGAATAAATATGATCGTAGACGTAACGTAAATACTCTGAAGCATAAAACTAAAAAAAATTACGTGCCATCGAAAACACAGTTTATGTTCGATTTACTGTTAATAATGCTTGCCTATGATGTTCCGCTGCACATACTCGATAAACAACCCTTTTGGATGTTCTAGAATAAATACAATCCCGAGATGACGTTAACAAGTCGCGTAACGTTGCGTAACTATGTACTAACTGGACGCGAAGACATAGTAAATAAGATCAAATGTGTATTAAAAAATATACGGCTGTGTTATGTGTTGACGAGACGACATATCGTAAAAAAAATTCTATTGTAAATGTTATATTTCGTGTAATGCACCCTCTTAAACCAACATTGGCAGTATTACTAGCTAACAAAAGACTAACTGAGTGTACTGGCAAAACAATTACGCTGGTGGTGCTGGAGACGTTAGAAAAATTTGATCTGTCAATAAGTCAAGTGTTGACGTTTGTGACCGATGGTGTCGCGACAATGCGTTTGGTAGGCCGTTCTCTTCAAGAACACAGTTGTAGGTTGGTACATGTTACGTGTAAAGTGCATGCTTTACATCATGTGGCAGAAATTATTCGACAAGGTTTTCCAGAGGTAAATGCATTAATAGCAAGTACCTAAAAAGTGTTCGTTAAATCTCCTAAACGTCTTCGCGCATTTCTCGGCAAGTGTCCCGGTATCCTCAAACCACCACAGCCGATTTTTATACGTTGGGGAACATGGTTGAAGGAAGCTTTTTATTATGCTGAATATACACAACAAATAAAAACTGTGATACTACAATTCAATCCTGACGAGGCTGCACTTATTAAGGAGAGCCAGACAAAGTTCGAAGATATATCAGTTGAAACAGCTTTAAAAATTATTCACAAGAACTATAAAAGACTACATGACTACTTGACTACAAAACTTACAAAACAGTGTGTTGTCGTTAGCAGAGTCACTGCAAATAGTGGACGAAGTAAATCGACTGCTACACTCTATAGGTGACGCAAAAAATGACCCCGTTAGAGAAAAGTTCGCACGTGAGTTAAAGCAAGACACCGGTTTTACTAGATTGAGACAAATTTATGGTGGTACTGATGGTGCGACCTCAGATCCGTTAAGTGCATTCAAAGACTATTTTAAGTATGCTTGTATTACATCAATAGATGTCAAATGGTCGTTCTCAAAATATAAGCATATTTTTTCATCACGCGAACATTACTCACGCAGACAACCATAGAAACATACCAGGTGCTGCAAAGTTTTTACAGATCTTCTCCAGTTTATCAGGGGCGTGCGGTGAGTTTTGATACAGGGGAAGCAGTTTGTGATATAGGGTGATAGGTAGTGCGAAGCTCTGAGGGAAGCGAGGCAAAAATTTTTTTAAGAAAAGGGGCGTGGCTTCCGTATACTCATTTTAAAGCAAATGTCGAAAGCCGCAAAGTTATGATATCTACATAGAAAAAAAGTACACTTGTAGGACCGCCACTCCTCAATAAACATAAAACATAAAAACACCACAAAAATTAGACAACCCCCGATTCCAAAGCCGAGGCTGCACGGGCGAGGGTTACTCTTATGAAAAAAACGCAGACACACAACCATACCCACCGACATTGTCAGTGCCGGTGGCGGGGATCGAACCCGCAGCGAAATGGAGTTTGTTCTGTCACACTTGCCATCGTGCACTCTCTAGCCAACTATAAATCGAGTCGGCTAGTTAAATAGTTAACATGCACATACCTACTTATTTATAATGTAGTTTAATCCGCCTCTCCTTTTTTGCCAAGTCGGAAATCACTTCGTCGTAAAAGTTTGAATTTTGGGACATCTCCTTCACAGAGTCACATTATATTGTCAACAGGGACAATTTTGAAAGCCGCTCTTCACTAGTTGAATTTCTTGAAAAAGTTTTTATTCTTTTTAATGTCGAAAAACTGCGTTCAACCGAAGCACTAGTTGCAGGTATCGTCAACACTAACTCACACAATTTCAACACTTCAAACTATTTTCGTTTATAAAGATAATCAGTTCATTAGCGTTATGTTTCTGACTAATATCTTCTGTAGCATAAATAACTGAAAGTTCCCATCGTAACCCAACTAAATATATCAAAAAAATTTCCGTAGTTATCACTCAATGACTGAAGTGCGTTTTGTGGAAACTGTTTATTTTTAAATTCATTAAAATTACACAATTTTAAAAATTGTATATCACTAAAATTTTTAAATCTATTATTTAGTTGCCCAGTGATATTGTCCAAAATTTCGATAAAGTCTTCGATATGAAGTTCTACGATCCACTATAAATTCACTTCGTATTCTTTTTCTTTGCGGCTCTAAATTGTCACTACTAGTTTTCTCCCAGAACTTTTCAAATTCATTTCATTTGTTACAAATGAAATTTTTGAATTCTTCAATTTTCTTTACACAAAATTCAACGTCATTTGATTTAGTTTGCAAAATATTGAATAAATTGTCAGTAAATGGGAATATTTCGGAGAAAATATTTAACAAAAAATTAAAATCAAAGTCTCTTTTTCAATGAATCTAAGTAACCTCTGGATCCATTCAAAGTCGCAGTGTCCCAATTATCTTTGCTTTGTAAAATATTTTCAAATAAATCAATTAGAGGCTGTCGATATTCAGATACAGTTTGTACTAGCCTCCCATTGTAATTCCATCGTGTTGGAGCAACTCTGGGTAGTCTCTTCTGTACTTCCAAATCTAAAGCTCGTGCCCGTTTTGATGATTTTGAAAAAAAGGCAGCCATTCCACTAATACTTGAAAAAAATACTTTGCACTCTTTAAGACACGCTGCAGATTAAGCAAGAACTAAATTTAATCGATGCGCAAAACAATGTACAAATATTGCATTCTGAAAAGTCTCTTTTACTTTGGCCTGCAGGCCCCCCAATTCATCAGCCATTACAGCGGCCCCATCATAACTTTGGGTGATAAGTTTAGCACCACACTGTAGATCATCGACTATCTGACAAACTATAGCATATAAAGCAGCGACTATTCTCTGCGTTGTTACGTCTAAAAATCCTAAAAAGCGCTCATTTTGATTTACATATGTAGTGTACTACGATTGACAACTGACTAATATTCGTAATATCGTTTGTTTCATCTAACATAATTGCAACAAAAGGAGCTTTTTTTTATTTCTTGCTTGATCTTTTCTAAAACAATATTGCTTATCGACTGAATTAAATCATTTTGAATATGATTTGATGTACCGCGAAATACCGTGGAGTGTTCCAGATGGTTACTTAAAATTGTATGGTATTTTGCTAATAAATCAACTAAATTGATGAAATTGCCCCTATTAGCAACACTCCGAGATTCAGTATGACCTCTAAAACTAAGTTCATTTTCGCCGAGAAAACAAACAATGTCAATAAGTCTTTTTTAACACTTCTCGATTTTTTTTACAAGTTCATTATGCTTACGGTCACTTTCTTTCAACTGCTGATCTAATGAATGCTCAATTCGTGATTTTCCAAATGTTTTTTCTTTTAGCACCGTTCGCAAATGAGTTTCACACTTACCATGCCTCTTTGTCACTTTGTGAATGTTGTTTAAATCTGAAAAACCATTTTTATTCCAAACACCTTTTTCATTTATGAAAAGTACACATGGCCAACAAAACAATTTACACAAATTTTCACAACCCGGTAACCACTGATTAGCACTGTACATTTCAATATTAAAGTACCTATGGCATGATTTAACTTTCGTTTTTAAAAGTTTTAAATCAGGTGTTAGCCTCCCGTTTCTAATAATATCCAGTTTATCTTGAAACGAATATGTTGAAAATTCCTTTTTCAACAAATTGCACACCACACAAACGCAAATAATATTTTCCACAGTGCTAGGACCAGCTTCCATATTGAATAAGCAATTCTAAAACTGCTTATACGCGCACTAATGTTCAACGTTTTAAAAATCACTTGTCGCCGCACCACAGGTTTAAAAATACCAAAAAAAGTTTTTACAAATATAGCACAAAAGGTGAGAATAATACTAGGAAGATTAAGTATAATATTAAATTCGATATTAAAATCGAGATTAAAATCTATAAAACAAGATGCATTACTATGCTATACGGCACAGATATCAAGATTATGAAGTGGGGATGGGATGCATTTCAAGAAGTTGCTTATATCAAAGTCGCGGGAGTTCGTGTTCGCTCGATTAATCGAGTGCGTCATCGTTACGGTTTTAGCGTGTAACATTATCTCAGCTGTTGAAATGCAGGGCCGTGTCTATTGAAATTCGGTAAAAGTAAAATTTTAATGATTAACATATGTGAGAAATAATAATTAGGTTCTAATTATATGTTTTTTTAAATAATCCCAAGGGAAGCACTGCTTCCCTTGCTTCCATGGACCGACCGCCCCTGCAGTTTATGATAACCAGGCTAGTCCATCAAGTTAGTTAAGAGAGAAAGTTGTGCATACATTGTTATAAACCGTAACAGTTTATTGCTTTTGTTACTAGTTAATTTCTTTTATTAATTACGCTTATTATGATGCGTACGCCTATGTCTCGCCGCATATTTCTGTCAACTCTACTAATAATAATTTGAGTTGTGTAAATTACTTTATTTTTAGCGGACATGAAAAACAGCTATATAAGCAATATGTTTATTTAATCGGTTCATTTTGAAACTATTCAATTAATATGAAGTTTGAAAATATTTGTATGACAGCAGTACGCCTACCTGACATAACGTTCTAAATTAAATATCAGCGATTATTTGGCTGGTGGTCAAATAATCGCTGATATTTCCCGTTACCACGTGGAATTCATATAGCCACTGATATTTTTCATTGCTGCGGAATTTAAAATATTGTGATTGGTTAAAAATTACAAATGACATATGAAAGAAATAATCGCGGTCATTTTCGTTAGTTTTTCAAATTATTTGAAGGTAAAAAAAAATCGAAAGCCTAAGATATGTGCAGGGTCTATAAAATACATGAGTACCTCCAATTATTATCGCTCAAATTTTATTATATTTCTTATTTGTAAACGAAAATCAAAAACTAAAATTACCATATTTTCATATTATATAACTTCTATTGACTAAAATTATAAATACAAATGAACAAGGACAAAAACCGCTGCCAATTACTTGGGGATCAGAACTTACTCACCGTAGTAAAACTCGACGTGTGGTGGAGTTTATAATAAAAGTAATTTTTGACGTTTCAAAAGAGTCACATTTTTTGACGTTTCAAAGAAGTCACATTTTGTTGTGTCAAAAAAGTCACTTGACGTTTCAAAAAAGTCACATTTTTTTACGTTTCAAAAAAGTCACATTTTGACGTTTCAAAAAAGGCACATTGGTAGAATGTCACTAATATTTTTTTTTAGACCGATTTTGCTCATCAATGAACTCAATCTCCTCCTTGACCTCTAGAATGTGTGTACCAAATTTGAAAGCTTTATCTCAAAAACTGTAGCTGCTATCGCGAACTCAGACACTCAGACAGAAAATTTTTTGTCTGAAATTTTGTGTCGTCATAATTCGTCGAGATTCGTCCAGAATGCAATAAAAATTTTCAAAGTTTTTTTCAGGAATACATAACTTCCTCACTTTGAGGGGTGCCACATTGTAAGTAGTCTATATTTGTTGTCGTATCTGAGATATTAAGGAAAAATCAGTTTAAAACATAAATTTCAACGAACCTGTAACTCAAAAACGAGAGCGTATGTCTATAGGCAATTTTATTCTTAGAATGGATTTTTTCTATCATGTAGCACATTTTTAGGATTTACATTTGGACCACCCTGTATAAGTAATAGTAGTGTCTGGACCTCAGATTAATAATATAAAGATCAGTAACACCCATATGAGATACGCTGATTATTATGACCGTTACATAAACAACAATTTGCATGTTTACATATCAACGGATCCAAAACAAACCAGGGGCGGCTTCAGGCTTCAGCGTTTATTTTAATGCTTTTGCATAACTTAAAACTTAATAGGTGTACAAAATTTGTTTGCTTGAGTAATATATTTTTCACTACTATTCTGCTGTTATTTTAATTTTTGTTGGTTTTAAATTATGTGATAAACTTTAGTATTGTGTTATTGGGTACTGATTAATAATCGTTATACAGATTTATTTAGTGAATATTTATTGAGAAACAATGAATAATAAATGTGTAGTGTGCAGCCAAAGAGGAAAACAACGGGGTTGTTTATTTTTTCATAGGTAAGTAAACAAAACGATCAGGGTCGGCACAATGCTTGAATGCGACAGTGTGAAAGCTCAGAAATGACTAAAATTGATATTAGTTTTACAAAAAATAGAAAACAACATTTGATTCCATTTGAACAGTAAAAAAAACCACATTTTATTAAAAAAAGATACTTATACAAGAATATTTATTTTAACTTGAATGAAAAATTCATTCTTAAGGTAGCTCACAAACTGTGGATGTTTTAAAGTCTGTTTGGTGTAATATTACGTTATATCAAAAATGAGTTGAATCGTTAATATAAGTCAATTTATAAAAATCGTCACTAACAAACTACCTTTATTTTTCAATATATGAAAATTTTCCACTAAAAAAAGTTGTTTAGATTGTACTTACCAAATTTTAAGAACACAAACTGACTTTTTTTTGAAATCGCTCAAGAATCTCTACTTTCTCGGCGCAAATTCAAATCCCAAAATAAGCTATTCTAGTATTTTAGTCCGTTGCTAAGCACCATCATAAAACAGTACGAGAAAGTTACTTTTCCTACGGAAGCCGGGAAAGTAACTCGCGTATAGGTTTTTTATATATATTTCAAATTAATGAAATTTTATTAGACAGAATATTAAATACTGAAGTTAAGAAAACAAACATTTCTTTTGAATCTAATCATTTTCACCGCAAATTTTCTGTAAACATATGGTGTGGCTTAATTAATAAGCAAATTGTCGGTCCTTATTTTTTGGAGAGGGATTTATTTAAAGAAGGATCTTTATTTATAATTCTTAAATAACACATCTACCAAATATTTAGATGACAAATTTGGTTCCTGAATAGGCCTGGATGGCATACAATATTGGTTGGAGCGTTCTTCTAATTTAACTAGGGAAATTTACCTATTGTCCCACCTGGTTTCTCTGTGATTAATTTCAATTATTTCATTAATAAGATATTCAGTTGCAAGAAGGTAAAATTTTGATCTCCTTTGAAGTTTGTTCATTGTTTCCAAGTGTTCCGATACCACAGACCTTGGACTATCTTAATGATCTACTCTAATTAAACAATGCCAGTCAAGATATAATAAAAGAACACCTTCAACTCATTAAACTTTGCATGAAAAAAAATTGGTTATGCTTCAACGATAATTTCCTCGAACAACATGAAGGAATAGCAATGGGTAACTAACTCATTGTCACCATTCATTGCCAGTCTCTTCATGAATAGATTTGACAGAAGCAAAAGAAGAATTCGAATATTTCCTCAGGGTTTGGCTTAGGTATGTGGATGATATCTTTGCGGTGTTTGGTATAAAAGTCGCTGGTATTGATAACTTTGTTTCTAAATTAAACAGTCATTTCGCGTCAGTTAAATTCACATATGAAATTGAAAACTCTGGACAACTACCATTTTTAAATATATTAATGTAAAAATAAGTTAGAATTTGACATATGTATACAGAAAAGATACCAGTACTCCAAGATATATCCCTAAGGACTCTTCCTATTGTGCTCAACACAAAGTGGTGACTTTTAATTCTCTAGTCCATTGTCTATTAAGCTTCCTCCTCAATAAGGAAAGGTTTGAAAAAGAAAATGGCATTGATTAAGGATATAGCTGCGAATATTGGATATTCTGTAAGTTTAATTGATAAAATAATTACGAAACGAAAATTTAAAGAGACACTTCAAAATTTATCGATCTTTCAAAATGAAAAAGAATAAATTACAACAAATTTTAGGCAATCCGAAAGTCAAAATTGAAACAATCGCAAAGTCGGGGAATTACAAAATTAGTTGCAAGGACTGTAATTAAAAGTATGTTGGGCAAACTAGACGATCAATACAAACTAAATTCAAAGAGCATATGGCCCATCTTAAATATGGTAGAACAGATAAGTCTAGTGTTGCCCAACAAGCGTTTGAAAACAACCATAAAATGGATATTAGCAATTTAAGATTAATTAGGAATGTAACAAATACTAGGCAGCTGGATGCATTTGAAAGCTTGAAAATCACAAAGTGTAAAAACAGTATGAAGAGTGACAGAGGGCCAATCCCAAATAGCCCTCTTTATTGGTTAGTGGGTCAAGGTTTACAGAACCGTGACAATACTTTAGGTATAAATAGGATACATTGTTAGCATAAGATTAGTTTTAATCATCTCCAGATGATGCTAACTTGGTTCGCGAAACGCGCGTCGAGTGCAGTATATGGTGTTTTGGTGTTTCGAGGAAAACTACGTCACTGTTTTAACTAGGGACGTTAAATCTACCCCTCTTGGTTAATGTTTTTGGGAAGACATGAAGGCTTTTGTTTATACGTACACCTCCGCTAGAGAACATAGAAGATTTTTTAGTTAAGTGTTTTTGTGAGGCGTTATAACAATAATATAAATGACATAATCCATATACAGGGTGATTCAGATCTTATCCAAAAAACTTTCATGAGATATGTGCCCTTAATAAAGTAATGGTATCTCAGACAGTGGAAATATTTGCCGTGCGGCAGTGATATAACAAAATCCTGTTTTTTTAAAGAGCCTTTATATGATTGTGTTGATTGGTATATCATTGATTTACATATGCGTTTATTTATACATGACATACATAACTACTGGACAAGAAATATAAATAATTTTTTTATAGATACTTTTAATAGGGCCAGTACAAAGAAGTCTATCTTATCAAAAGGATTAAAGTTGTATAATAATAACTTACCTGTTCCAATTAGAAATTGTCAACATTTCAATAGTTGTAAGAAAATGGTGAGTAATTATGTAGTAATTTTTTAGTTTTAAGATTATTAAACGGGATATAATTAGTATTAAGTAATTCAAATGCCAAAATTTGTAATGAATAGCTATGCTAAATAAAGATATTATATTATATGCAACCAGTATTGAGGGTAGGAAACCGGGATAAACGTATATATTATTATAGGTACCTATGTAACTATGCAGTTAAGGCGGGTTCTCACGATTTGATTTTAGTTGATCAATTAAAGTTGGTCAACTAAAGCTGAACGATAATTAGCTTAAGAACCTTTGTTTCAACTCAGGAACAACTTTTTAGTGGATCAACAAAAGTTTTACCCAGTCAAGCTTTATGGTTCAAGAAATGTGTCATCGTTGATTCTCTTTCGAGTTGAAACTCACTTGAAGCGTGTGAACCTGTCAGTATAGTTTCAGCTTCAATAAACTCCAATAAAATGCTAGTTATTTTGCGTGTGTTTAAAAAGAAAACAAAACAAAATGAGTTTAAAATAGTTTGAAAGCATTGTTCTTAGAAGTATATCACAAACATGATGTCTGTGGAACTATCGTGAGGATGTTCCCAGTTGATTTCTTCTTAAAATCCATTGCCTCATCCAAAAACTACGTGTTTTACATTTTTTCTTCTGGTCCAATAAACATTTTCTTCCCTTAAAAATACAGCTATAATATTGTTACGCCAGTGGACTGTGTAGACTGGTTAGATGAGACTAGAATTGTACGCGAACGGCCGGAAATATTCTGGAATGTTCTAAACCGTGTGAATGGATGTATAAATAAGACGCACAGTGAGCCGAGACTCAGTCTTAAGTTAAACGTGAACGAGTAAAGAAGAAATAAGAAAGATACTCATAAGTGTTAAATTGTGATTATAATTAAGACAGTTATTAATTTATTGTTGTTAATTGTTAATTAGTAAATAATGTAGTGAGCAAGTGTTACCTGGACTTTCAATCAACGAATCTACGAATATAGGTGTTTGTGGGGATAGCAAACACTGAACAATTTGGTGTCGGAAATGGATTTGAAGAGAAATTTATGGAATATTCGAAAAGGTTCTACAGTGTTTTTCTCAGGAATTAGAGGTAACACAGAGAATTAAGCTACTGGACAGTGTTTGGAGGATTATTTCTGGACTGAATAGTGAGTTTAAAGTGGATTTTCGAGAAGTTTCTAGAACATTCGATTTAGAAATAGCTGCAGATACGCGAGTGCCGCTAGTAATAATGTGTTGTAGACTGAGAAAAAGGACTACTAGTGCAATTTCGGGAAAATTCTAGAACATTCTATTTGGAACCTACAGGAGATACGTGAATTGTGTCGACGGGAACGTGTTATAGACTTAAAAACAAGACTATAAATGACTTTTAGTGACAATTCTAGAACATTCGATTTGGAAACCACAGAAGATACGTAAACTGTGTTAACGGAAACGTATTATAGACCCATAACAAGATTTATTAGTGACATTTCGTGAAAATTCTCGAACATTCCATTGCACAATTAGTGGAGATAAGTGAATTTTGTCAACACAAAAGAAGTATAGACTTTCTAGTGCTGTTTCGAGATTTTCTGGAACATTTCATTATTAAAATAAACGTGATATCAACATTTTACGGACTCTATAGTGTAATAAACTTTATTCTGAAATCGATTTACGTGTCGTGAGTTAATGCCAACAACAAGAAGTATGGCGGAGAAGCAAACACAGGACATTCTTGCAGCATTGTTACAACGGATGGACGAACAGAGAAAAATTATGGAAGATCAAGCAAGAAAGCGACAGGAAGAGAAAGATGAACAAAGGAAGATTATGGAAGATGAAGAAAGAAGACAACAGGACGACAAAGAAGAACAAGAGAGAAGACGAAAGGAAAAAAATGAAGAACAAGGGAGAATACGACAGGAGGAGAAAGCTGAACAAGATAAATTATGGAAGATCAAGAAAGGAGGCGACAAGAAGAAAAGGAAGAACAAGAAAGAAGACGACAAGCCGAAAACGATGAACAAGAAAGAAAACGGCAGGAAGAATTAAGAAAAATGTTTGAGGATCAAGAAAAGTGGCGACTCGAGGAAAGAGAAGATTTCAAAAGAAGCCTAGATGAACAACAGGCAGCAATTTTCTCCCTCACTGAAAAATTTAAAAGAGATATTATCCAAAAAGTCACTGATATCGCAAGGAATGTCTTTGAACTCGAAGGACAAGTTAATGAGGTTAAAGAAGATGTCAGTGAAATTAAAGGAGAGTTCAGTGAAGTTAAGGGAAAAGTCAGCCAAGTTGAAGGGGAAATAACCGAAGTCAGACGAGAAGTAGCCCGACTCAAACAACAATTAAGAGAGTTGGGTGGCTAGTTAGTACTGTCATCTGGTACTAGGTGATAACCACCTTTCTTTGACGGTCAAGGTTCATGGTCAACTTATAAGAGACAGTTTGAGGCAGCTGCACGTCAAATAACTGAAACGATGAGGAAAGAGCAACAGCATTGGTATTAGTACTAAGGGGCCAAACTTTAGATCTGCTCCAATCAATTCCTGCCCACAGCAACAAAACTTTAGCATTCTAGAGGCAGCGTTAGAACTAAGATAGGGCGACCAACATCTCTCCCAAGTATATCAGGCTCAACTCAAATCACGCAAACAACGGGGTGGAGAAAGCGTCCAGGAGTTCGAGGCTGCTGTGGAGAGACTAGCCCATTTAGCCTATCCTGGTGCACCAATGGAGTTTCAGCAACAGTTGGCAGTTGGAGCGTTTATTGATGGAGTAAGGGACCAGGAGGTTAGACGAATCCTTAAATTCGCCAGGCACAAGCGAAGTAGTGAGGCCCTAGTACATACACTTGAGATTGAGGTTGTCTCTAATACAATCAGACCAGAGAGCGCGAGCAATGGCTGTGGAAGAGACCCCGGCAGATAAAACCATGCAAGTCGTATTAACCGAGTTACAAAAGTTGATCGTACAACTATTGACAAAGACAAATTCCCAAACGAGACGAGAGCAACAAAATAGCGGTAGCCCGAATGGAGGTATCCATTGTTATAAGTGTGGCAAATTGGGCCATATTAAGAGAAACTGTCATGAGCTCAAAATTCAAGATGTAATCTCCGAAGTACAAAAGACCATGCAACTACTGATAAATTCGAATTTTCAGCCGAGACAAAACCAACAGTAAAGTAGTGGAGGAGGCATGCGCTATTATAAGTGTGGCAGAGTGGGCCATATTCATAGTAATTGTCGTCAGCTCAGCCCTGAGAGGGTAAATATCGCAGTAATGGAGAGGCCGCAGGAAAACTGGCAAGTTGGTACTTCGGGGAATATGGCAGATGGCCTATCCAACAGATCGTGTCAGAAAGATTACAAGCCTTACCACCGTGATCAAAAACAGCGAAATGTACAAATAATGAATACCGTTAAGATTGATGTTCCGGATTATTGGACAAAAGAGTTGTTAAGGGAAGCACAGTTAAACGATAAGGAAACTGGTCCTATTTTGAAATGGAAAGAAGGAAAGGAGCCCGACCCTATTGGAAGGACATTTCAAATAAATCAGTGGGGATGAAGGCTTTATGGGCACAATGGGACTCCCTTAGAGTAGAGGATGGACTGCTGAAGAGAGCGTGGGAAAGTCCAGATGGGAGGAAAGTGTACTTTGAAATTGGTAATCCCCAGTTGGCACGTAGAAAATGTACTTCAGCAAGTGCATAATGGAATATCTGACGGACATTTTGGCAGCAACAAAACCCTGACAAAAGTAAGAGAATGTTTCTACTGGGTAAACAGTCGTCAAGATGTGGTGCCTCCAATGTGAAGTTTCCGTGACAAGAATGGGGCCACAAATAAGAAATAAGCAATAAAACACTAGGGCTCCTTTTGAGCGAATTGCAATAAGTGACCGTATGAAGGCTCGTTATGATCTTAAGGCTAATTCAGGAGGGTGCCAGGTGGGAGAGTTGGATTGGCTATATAACACAGAACGAAAGAAGGACAGGTTCCAGAAGCTTCACGCGCCCTGGGAAGGGCCATACACTGTCGTCACCAAACTAAACGACGTTGTATACCAAATTCAGCAAAGTCTAAAATCAAAGATGTAGGTGATGCATATAGAGAGACTAGCGAAGTATGCAGGAAACAATGAATTGCCTGATCGGGCCGTTCAGGCTTAAGGAGATGGCAGTGTTACGCCACTGGACTGTGTAGACTGGTTAGATGAGACTGGAATTGTACGAGAACGGCCGGAAATATTCTGGAATGTTCTAAACCGTGTGAATGGATGTATAAATAAGACACATGGTGAGCCAAGACTCAGTCTTAAGTTAAACGTGAACGAGTAAAGAAGAAATAAGAAAGAGACTTATAAGTGTTCAATTGTGATTATAATTAAGACAGTTATTAATCTATTGTTGTTAATTGTTAATTAGTAAATAAAGTAGTGAGTAAGTGTTACCTGGACTTTCAATCAACGAATCTACGAGTATAGGTGTTTGTGGGGATAGCAAACACGTAACAATATCTACACCTACACGAATAACTCCATTCAGTCATTTTGAAGTTAAAATTGTCGATTAGTTTGTATTGAAATGTATGAATGGAAAGTGGTTCAGTTTATCTTCAACTTTTATAGATCAACTTTAATTGACCAACTCAAATCGAATCGTGAGAACCCGCCTTTAGCGATACGACCGCGTACAGTTACTTTCGCGGAGCGGTATTTGGCACGGTCCACTGACATTATCGCATAAAATGCTTAACAATGCATACTCGCTACCGTTTGTGCATAAACTACAAAAAATGATTGAAAACAACGATGACCTTACAACAGAATGGTTACATATTCTGTGTACTCCATGCAATCGAAGTTTCTTATTTCGTACACGCCGTGATTGTGACATTTAAATTCGGTTATCCATCGACAGAATATTGCCGGCACAGTTACAAAAGAGAATTTTTTTTATGATCTATGTCATGTTCTGTGTATTTAGTCTGTCTTGGAAATTAGTCGACAATGCTGACTTTAGAGGTTTCTTTACAAAATATGTACCAGGTTTTCCTTTACCTAGTAGCCATACATTGGGTAAAATATATCTACCAAGTGTGTATAAAAATGTTTTTAGCAACTGTTAACGATATGCGCCGTCGATGCGATCAGAAAAGTACAAATCAGCTTATTCTTGGGTTTGTTTACATTCGTTTTATTTGCTTTTGTGGGTTCTTTCTTAGGCAGAAAAATATATATTATTACATGTATCGAAAGGTGGTAGGTAAATTCAATAAGTTTAACCTATTTTGCACTATTTTATGCTAATTTGTGGAAGTACCTAACCTAAAAATGTCATTATAATTTGAAATTCATTTTGCATTACAGTCCTCTGGCTTGAAATAGACACGCAGTGTCGAAGTTAATGCTTTTCCCATCAATTATGCTTTCTCCCATCTTCTATCTGTTTTTTCCACAATACCACAGCTATTGGTGATATAACAAACCCCGCGTCTTTCTTGGGAAAATAATGAAAGTGGATTCCTAACCACATTTTTCCTTGAGTGACAATTGTGCCCATAACAAATCGTATTATGAACTGTTTTCCTCAGCATATTGTAGAATAAACGTTATTGAAATAAAAAAAAACGGTAATAAAACCCCAACAAACAAACTATACAAATGTGATCAAACAAATGTAAACAAAATATACTCGTTTCGTCAAAGTGCAATTTTTAGCCACCAAGGGCGAAGTGAAAGCTTAAATTCCCAGTATTATAGAGGACGTACGAAATGAATGTTTGTGGGTGACAGTGGATGAAACAACTGACCTTCGGTGTAATAAGGTTGTTAATGTTATACTAAGAATTTTGAGTGTTCAACAAGCTTTGTCTCCGATATTAATAGCCAGAAAACGAGTTCAACCACAGCACACATTCTAGAAGTAATAGAGTTGAATGTTGAAAGCGGGAAAGCGATTAAAACATACGTATCCCAATATAATTCACATTACGTATCGTGCTCACGTCTTGCATCGCGTGGCAGAGTACATTCATATGTAGTATCCAATGATAGATGCTATGATTGGAAACACTAAAACATATTTGTTAAATCAAGCTCACGAAATCACGAATTTAAAGAACGTTTTCTAATATACCGTTAACTCCCCGGTCTGTCCCTACGCGATGGTGAAGGTGAACATGGATTCAAGTTGCGATTCATTCTATTACGAATTTTGAGAATGTGAAAACACTTATTTTTCAGGTTGATCCTAGAGATTACGTGCTCCAAGATGAAATCAGTTAGCATTTAAACAACCAAACATTCATGCAGATTTATATGATACAGTGGAACATTTTGAAATATTGATTGCGGCAACTACTAAATTAGAGAGTGGACCTTTGCAATTTTTAGAAGCGTTGTCGGTGGTAAATAATGTACAAAGTAAATTAGCAAAATTTTCAGTCGGCAAAAGTCGAGCTATAAACAATAAACTAAAAAATGTTTTACACAGGGACCTGGGATATAAAACAATTTATAAAATTCGTGAAAATTATCTGCGCGGTTTGTCAGTGCCTGCACTGTCTGCCCATATGAACTATTTAGAATTTTCACCATTAACGTGGGTTGATGTGGAACGTTCGTTCTCCTTGTACAAACATATGTACTGACCAAATCGCTCAAATTTAATAGCCATGAATACAGAACGAATGTTAGTCATGGCCATGTATGCTATGCGATGACAGACTTCAGTCGTTCTGAATAATACATTTTATCAAGCGGTAACGTTTCATTACACATTTTATACTTTTGTTTTTATTTGTCTATGTTATATCCTTCTGTCAATCATGAGGCAGTAGTAGCTACCGATCAAAGTCAGATCCTGGACTCTGATCCAGTTTCCTCTCCCTGGGTATTATTGAACGCTACTTAGTTCGACGACTGTACAGAATCCCCTAGAATGTAAATAATAACTTCACATAAATGATGCGATACAGTCTGGTCATACGGATGACTCATAGTCATGTCTTCAATATGTTGTAATTTTAATCCAGTCGACCAGATAACCAGTGGCGTGCTAGTAAATATTTGTAAACGACTGAACGTTTTTTTTATTTATTTATTTTTGCGTTATCTTATTTATGTGGATGCGTTGTACATTACCTAAAAATTTTTAGGATAAGATCTGAATCACCATGTATATAAAATGGTTACACAAATACATAGAAATTAATCATTTACAGTTTATTGAATTAACTAGTACATTCCACAAATATTTTCTGCTTTCAAATATATATATTTTTTTATTTTCTCTTAACATGTCCCTTATTTTAATTTAAAATATGTAAAAAAACTCCACAAACTACAGAAGAATATTAGTGAGCGATCAACCTAAATTTTCATCCCATTGTGCTAATTTAAAGTGCCTAAGTATAAATTTTTCTTCTCACATTTTTCCTTTTTGTAATGTGCTGATTTCAAAATTCGTTTGAGAGTAATGCAACTCACCGTAGTGAAGAAAAATTGTGGCTGACGTGGCTACAAAAAAAATGGCACCCACACCCCATCAATTTGCCCGACCGACAGTGTTTGCACGCGTAATAGACTAATCAAACTTTAATGTTGAATAACTTTTGTAAAAAGAAAAAATAAAAAAAATCATGTTTTTCTTATTAAGTAAAGATTCCAATAATGCCAAAATGATATTTTGTGCATGGAGCCTATTTTCAAGTTTGGTTGTATTTAACAAACTACGAAAAATTTAGTGATTGATAAAATGACACATTTATGATAAACAAACCAAGACTTTAGAAATATTATTTTTATTACAGAACAAAGATTTAGTGCCATATCAAAAAAAAAAACAATATGCAGCTACAGACACGTGTTTTGGAGTTATGGCCCCTCATCAGCGTAGTGTGGCTAAGAAATTGGATCTAGGATGGGATAGATCAGGAACAAGAATTAAAATAAGGCTGGAATTATAATCAAGAACAGTAGTACGAACAAACACCATTACTTTTACTTTAGAACAAAAAAGGAAGGATATTGTGGCAAAAAGCTATGCATAAAATCGCAATACGGCTAAATATTGTTGTGACAATTGTGAGGATCATTTTAATTTTTAATGTAGGAGATAATTCTAAATTATTTTCAGCTTGAAGAATATAAAAAATTACATACATATCAAGTTAATGAAAAATGTGGTAATTAAATTAAGACTTGGTATTATACACACATATTTTCATTGTCAGAAGAACCGAAAACCGTGGTTGCATAGTGCTATTCCTTAAACAGCATTTTTAAAAAGACAAAGGCGAGGAGCATTAAATAATTTTTTTACTTCTGACAAATTAGAAGAATCTGCTTTTGTATAATAATAATTAACAGAATACGGCAATACGATTAGTAAACTACTTAAAAATAGTGTGGTCGTTTTAACAGTGTTGACCATATATACTACAAAAAAGATAGATTTATTGGGGTTCAAAATACAACAATGAAGATATAGTGCCATATCCCCCCCCAAAAAAAAAAAAAAACAATTATGCAGCTACGGACACATGTTTCGGAGTTATGGCCCCTCATCTGATCCTCATCCTGATCTATCCCATCTTAGATCCAATTCCTTAGCTACGCTACACTGCATAATTGTTTTTTTTTAGATATGGCACTAAACCTTTTTTGTTGTATTTTGAACCCCAATAATCTATCTTTTTTTGTTTGTATGTGCCAGGTGGAAACGGGTATTACACACAGAGCTCTTTGTGTCGACTGTGCTCATCGAGGCCCCATTTGTGGCACATGGGAACATGAAGGCACTAATTAAGTACTGTGTACTGTACTTTCCAACCTTATTTTAGTTCTTGTTCCTGATCTACCCCATCCTAGATCCAATTCCTTAGCTATGATATGCTGACGAGGGGCAATAACTCCGAAACACGTGTCTGTAGCTGCATACTTGTTTTTTTTGATGATATGGCACTAAACCTTCTTTGTTTTATTTTGAACCCAATAAATCTATCTTGTTTTATTATTGTTATTTATGGTGAATATAATAAAGTTGTGATCAGAACCTGTGGAACTGTTGCCATCATATATCCCAAAAAGTGGGTACCGACTCACGATACTATTGCAAGATTGATAAACAATTGTAATAGGATCCTTTACCAATAAAAATTAGAAAACTAAATCAATTGCCGATAATGAAGAAAATGAAATTATAGTTAATGGATATTTTAGAGTTTACCCATGTGTTTCTCTGAGAGATACGGAATTAGAATTGGGCTCATTTAAGTTAATACACAGGGTTTTGAAAAACCTAAATTGCAACATATTCTTATCAAATGTTACAAATATTATATCCCAGAGACGATGCAAGATATTTTTTTTTAAATACAATTTAGAGCGATGAAGTAAAGTTTACAAAAAAAAGTTTCTTCAATCACCAAAATTCCTATTATTGGGATGATAATAATCCTCACATTATTCGTGAGAGAAATTTCCAAGAATCGTGGCGATTTTATGTGTGCGATCAAAAACTATGCAGTTGTAATAATTAGTTTCTACGATGAAAACTTAAATGGTAAGTCATATCTGGAAAATTCTACGAATAAGTTAAGGTTCTGTTGATTTTAGAGGAGAAATATCTTGAAATTTTACAAAATAGTATCGCTCCATACATGAACCAACTGCCTGTAGTAGAACATCGGATGAAGTGGTACCAAAATGATGGTGCGCCTCCACACAGTAGAGGGATTATTGGCACTTTTCTCCTGATAATTTTTGTGATAAGTGATTTTCGAATAATGGTCCTCAACTGTGGCTCCCGCATTCCCCGGACACAATCTCGCTGAACATTTTTGTATGAGGTCATATAATAAATATTGTTTATGCCAGCCTTTTAACCACAAAAGAAAATTGTCAAGAAAGAGTTAAAAATGCCTTCGAATCGTTCACTCCCCAGCAAATTAGCACCACTACAAAACGTGAAGTGAACAGAAATGTTTAGAAGGGAACACAGTTACCTCTAGCATGTTCTTTAATTTGAAAATTGTTGATAACTTGTAAAGTAGCTATATAAAACACATTTTCAAAAGATTTCACATGTATTTTTGTTATAACAGTAAATATCTCGAAAATGGTAAACACAGTTTTGCATTATTTTTTAATGGAGAATCATAAATTGAAATAAAATTTGGTGATTTGGGTGCATTTAAAAAAAATGTTTTGACAAATTTTTTAAACATAAATTTATTGGTTTTTCGTGACTACCCCGTGTAAGTATTTTTGCTCCTGTTTATATTTACTTGAACTCTACCATTCTAACAAAAGTGGTCTCTGCAATTTGACTTAATTTACATCTGTCTAATACTCACTATTCATTTTTAAAGGTCTCAAAAAAATGAACAATAAATAAATACCGCCTAAACAGTAAGTTTTTGATATAGAATATGTTACATGAAATGACATTAGAATTTATTGTATAATCTAAAAATGTAGTAATATACAGAGTATTGCATAATAATGAATTTGTTTGTTACTGCCGGTATAACCCCGGCAGAAAAATAAAAACATTTTAGTTGGATAGAGCACCACGGAAACCTATATGTACAAAATTTTCTAACTGTACTTTTAATAGTTTCGGATATATAGGTCGTTTAAGGTCTTGGTGGCACACCCTGTATACTTTGGTGTCTGCAAAAACTATTTTAGTGTTAATGTTTATTACTTTATAACGAGTTTAACTCTCATTAAAATATATTTTAATCTGATATTGTAATGTATTTAGTTTAAATTATCTTACCTCAAGAATCTCGTCCCCAATTTGAATACCGCCCGTCTTGTATGCTGCACCATTAGGGTTGAGGCCACATACGAAGACTGCCATGCAATTGCGATCCTTGTGGCCCGCCAGGCTCAGCCCGAGGCCTTGGCTACTGCGCTCCAGCTGAACCATCAGGATTGTATGTCCTAGGTTGGCGTATTTCTTTTTCACTTTATCTGAAACAATGAAAAGGGCTTTTAAGATCACTTCCAGGTAAAAAAATATAGTTTTATCTGATGTGTTTACACGTGTAGCACTTTGTACCCCTTGCTTTTGGATGAAGATGATAAAAAAGTGAAGTAATTACTTGAAAATTCTACAGACCTGGGATCTATTCAATAAAGATGAACATTTCGTTGAAATATTTATATTTTTTTAATACTCAAAATGTAATTTTTTTTTTGGAAAATAAAAAATTCTTATAATACAGTGTCTCGCAAAATGATGTACCCAATTTAAAATTTTCTTCTCTAGTTGAGATATTAAAATTAATTAAACGGCATTTTGCTACGGATGAAAAATTTACTGACTTTCTCAATAATCTGATACATCTTTAAATAAAGTTGAGACAGTAAATGTTCTAGGGCCAACTGTTAACACCTTGTAAGTATCAGTTAATTTAACTGGTGAATTGTTTCATATATTTGTCGGTTTTATTGCCGGCGACTTCGCCATAATTTAAAAAACTGAAAAAAGTCTACATTTTAAATGTATTAAAAAATAATGACAAGAGCAATAATCGCAAAATTACATGTTTATGGCCCTTAAAACAGTTAAACTTATAATTTTACACTTGAATATTTTTTACGATCATAAAATGCTTTAGAAATTTTAAAAAATTTTCATTTTCAATTTTGCACGATCAGTTCCTATTTTTTAATGTGCCTGTAATATAACTACATAACCGACACAAATTATGTACGGCCCGTCATAAATTATACAAGGGCCAATATAAATTAAATTACTTTGAGACATTATTATCCCTTTCTTCTCACCTTCTATGGGTATTAATTCACTGTCCTATAAATTATTAAAAAAAAATGTTAAATAGACCTCTGCGACAAACGGATGGTTTATTTAACAATTTGTTTAAATAAGATAATACACAAAGAAGGTGAGAAGGAATATTATAGGATGCCACAAATAAATAACTATAGACAATATTAATATCCCATTTTATGTTCTTATGCAAAGAATGAGAATAGTAAATATTATATCCGCGATGATTATTTTCCAAATGATGTCTGTCCATCTGCTCGACATTTCGTAATCAGTTTCAGTAGTAATAAATTTAAAATAATACACTGTGCACAGAAAGGATATTGGAAAAATCACATTTGAATACGTCCCCGTTACATTTTTTTTAGATGTCCAAAATTATGTGTCTTTTCATCGCATTCTTGTTCTTTTTAATTTTCAAATAGATACAAATAATTCTCATTCTGTGGTTAATTGGGTTCAAATATGTTTGAAACGTATTTTATGGAGTTTTTGAACAAATATGGAAACAATGCGTTGTTTATCACAATATAATGCCAATAGAGCCATTGGTATGCTCCAAGCAGGCTTGCATCAAGCCGATACTGCTACAGCATTAAGAGTAAGCCAAAGCATCATTAATAGGCTTTGGTATCAGTTTTTGAAAACCGATTCTGTACAAGAACGGCCCAGAAGTGGTCGACCCCGATCTACATACAACGAAGCGACAAGATCGTTATCTTCGACTACAATAAGAAGGAATCCTACCTTTTTCGCTTCTCAAGTAAGAAGCACCTTACGTGCAGCACATGGGGTTACAGTATGTGTCCAATCAGTACGCAATAGATTCAAGGAGTTTAGCCTGTCAAGTCTTCTTACATATCGAGCCCCTCGATTAAGTCCAGCTGACCATGCAGCCCGGTTAAATTGGGCAAGGATCATAAAACTGGGACATGGAATGGGGCTCGTTTCGACCTGCACAGCGATAGCAGACGTCTCCGAGTTTGGAGGATGTCAGGAGAGAGATACAGTCAATGATTTATGCAACACACAGTAGCTTTTAGATGAGGCAGTGTTATGGTATGGGAAGGAATATGTATTCAGGTATTCAGCGTCCTTGAAACACAGAATTAATCACGATCCTTTTCCACCACGTTCTTCTGACTTGAATCCCATTGAACATATGTGGGAATTATATTACACAATATGTGATCGACCACATCATCAGAAGTATGCCCAGACGCATACTTGAAGCAGTTAGAGTAAAGGGTCAGGATACGAGGTATTGGTGATAGGAAAATATATTATTATTTTTTGTCTTATATTAGTTGTCAAAAAACATCCTCTCACTGATCTCTTGACGTAAAGTCAAAAGCAGAGGCTTATTTTTTTCAGTAACATACTGGGTAACCAGTGATGTATTAAGCAGTACTGGCGCCTGAAGCCAGCAACATTTTGCGCTCTTTTTCGTTTTCGAGTTTCTTGTTTTTGGGGATAGTGCCATTACGAGCAGACACACCACAAATAAACTCTATGGCACATAACAAATATATAGAAATTTAAAACTTGGAGAGGTAGGTTATTCAGTAACCAACAAAAAGTAAATATTATTCAATAAAGAAAAATTAAATATTATTTCAACATAAAATAAAGAATACGTAATAACAGGAAATCACAAAAAAATAAACTTTATTTTCATCAAAGAAAGTAAATATTAGGAACACAATGATAAAAGGAACTTACATGTGTAACATTATTATTATTATTAGTTAGAGTAAAGATTTTATTTCCATTTGTTTAGTTTGTAAACATTGAGTTACTCGTCCGGTCTGCCGTTCCGCCTCTAAATATTTTGCGCTCCAAGCTCAGGCTTCATGGGCTTGTGGGATAATACGCCACCATGGGTAACTAACTGTATTTTTTAGATAACGAATAATTATTCATGTAGTAAGCCCCAAGAAAGAAAAAGAAAAATTGATGATAGGTTTTGGACATTGTTTGTTTAAACACTTAAACTTTTTTTCTTTCACATCGTCACCCCAAAATGGGACGCAGAAACCAATCGTTTGTATAAACAGTCCCTTAAGACTCCTCAAAAAGTCCAAGATTTCAATGAAACGATGGACTTTCTGGAGAGAAGATTCCAGCTCCTGGAATCCACTGTCACAGCTAATAAGAAAACGTCCAGTAGGGGGGCATACTGGCCAATGCACTACCAGTATTACCAACTCCTGTAGCTATTCAAGCAACAACATCTCATCTGTACTTAAGTTACGAAATTTAACTACCAATGAGAAGTTCCAAGCTGCAAGAGACAGACGCCTCTGTCTCAACTGTCCGAGCCATGACTATAAAGACAAATGCCGAAGTCAATGACGGCGCCATACCAGTGGACGTCAGCATCACACAATGTTACATAAAGAACCCACATCAAGACCAGCTAGAGGTAACAGCTCTAGTGCTACAACATCATCAAGAAGTTGGCTGTTCCTCTCATAACGAATTTTTTTTAGTCCAGTCCTTTTCATGAAAATATGAAATATCGTTAACTTTTTGTGCACAGTGTGTTTCTGTTTTCAAGCTATTATATAGGTATCAATAAATATCAAGGCGATTTTAATGGCAATGAATATATTTTTTTAGATAGACCATTACATATAGTTATGAAAACAACTACTTTAACACAAAGTCAATTTTTGATAAAGTCCGCCAATTCGTACTGTTTTTTGTTACCTTTGTGTTATTTTTATAAGCATTGGCTTATAAAAAATTCACGAAAGAAAATCTAGATGCATTTTCCTTCGTCCATTCTGCGTATAAAGTCGTCTACACAAGTTACAATAAAAGTGAGCGATTTATCTGCACATGCCGATCTGTGCAGTTAAATCGCACGTTCGTACAGCACTTACAACGTTGATAACATAGATAAATCGCTCACTTTTATCGTAACGTGTATTTAGCACTTTATGTTTGTATATGTAAATAAATAAATAAAGTTGCTTTCAAGGACTATTTTCTTTACCTTCAGATAAAACTAATAATTTAAAAAAGAATGTTTAAGGGTCACATAAGTATAAACTGCGAAAATGTTGCAACTGGAGAACAAATTGCATACTTTTAGAATACATGTTTGCCTCTATATTTTTTGAATTTGCAGTCACATAGTTTTACAGGCAATAATTTGTATAAAGAAAGCAAGGACTAAAGAAGAGCAAATAACAAGCCTAAACTCTGAAGTCACACATCTCTCGTTTGCACATAAAATACATAAGCGTAGAAGGAGCCTTTTACAATAAATTATTACTACAAATATTTATCAATTTTGAATAATTACCTATTTATTTAAAACACATTGCCATATAGAAACGAACAAAAAATTAATTAATATATTCATTCTTTTTCATACAAACTTAGTTATTTTTCTTGTCTCTCAAACTCACTGTTAAAACCCACGCAATATAAGCCCTGGCCGGACTCTTGCCTTCCGAAGACGCCTTTGAACACCTTATTTTTTTTTTGTATACATTATTTCCGTGGTCAGGCGGAAACTTAAAATTAAACTTACCTGACCTGGTGGCAGCAACGCTGCCCCTTACATTAATGGCCCACCCCTAAACCTAGTGGAGGAGCGATCGGAACAGAGGCGGTGCTAGTTACACGTTGCTAAATAGCTCTTGACACCTTAATAC
The DNA here is from genome assembly GCA_029963845.1 of Rhamnusium bicolor. NCBI lineage: Eukaryota > Metazoa > Arthropoda > Insecta > Coleoptera > Cerambycidae > Rhamnusium > Rhamnusium bicolor. The sequence continues at coordinate 208,662 of JANEYF010000730.1, read as the reverse complement.
CTCAAACCTGTTTCCGTATATTAAATTTATTCATTGCTGTCAGTACAAGATGTTCAGTTGCGTCAAAATTAGAATCTCCGTCCGCACGTACTTATCTCTATAGCGCCTGTGTTTGAATAGTACACCTGTTGCGTAGTTCAGTTTTCGGTGCATATCGTACATTCGCCCTTTACTGCCGCATGGTAGAAAGAATTCAAATGGGCCGGCTTATAACTATTGTATCCAAAAAAAGTATCTACTGAATAAATTTAATAGGAGTTGGAAAGAACAGTTGAATGATACAACATAATTTTTGGAGAATCGAAGAATCAAAAAAAATGTTCTTAAGGTTGAAGACGGCCGAGACGTTTTGTTTTTCAATTCCCTATGAGCCGAAGAAAACAAAAAATCTGCAAATGATGGTAGTTCTTAGTGTAAACACTAAATAATTTAAGAACCAAAAAATCAAATGCTTTGTTTCAATAATTAATATGCTCCAAAAGACATTTTTGTTAATCATATTCAAATAAAGCATTTTCTCACATTTAGGTCCTAAATTAGAATTCTCATATTCAAAAAAAAGCTTTCCCTACAATCAGGTCATGATCCTATGCAACCCCACTGCTACGCTTATGATAATTCTTGAATTTCTGCAGTGAGGTGTAACAGCTGGATGAGGTTAAATGTAGCATGAATGAAAAGTAAATATTTAAAAATGTTATAAGCGCAATGGGAGGAGAGTACTTCATAAATAATCAGATTACGTATTATGACGTAAATAGGATGTTCGTTAGCTTTCAGTTTTGAGTAAATATGTACTTTCCACTCACTGTTCCAAATCTACCAGAAAGAGTATAAAACATTTTTATGTTGTTCACAATTACAGATTAAACAGATCAACATGAGTTTGATTTGCAATATAAATACTAATAATACTTTTAACGTACTTTAACTGTACCCTATTTTGTTTATATATTAATTTATGGCATCACATAATGTTTTCTCGCATTTTCATTGTATTTTAGTCCTATAGACTATTTCAAAAAAAAATGTTAAATAAACCTCTGCATCAAAAGAATTAGGCAGAGGTTGTCTTTTTTTTTAATATATTTGTTTATCCAAAAAAATGTTTCATATTTAAGAAATTAGCTTGAAAATTAAATTACTTAATGAAAATATTTTAAATTAGAAAAGTTGACGTTTTAGAATACAGTTGAGTTACTGGCATTGAAAAATTTGAGATATTGCCATTTAAGATTTATAGTATACTAAAACTAGGTGAACAAATATTTCTTAATATTTCGATGTAAGATCGAGTTTTTACAACGTAATTTTGACAGATTTTCTGGATGATATGCCCACCAAGTAGCAGATGGCGGTTTTAGATAAAAAACCAACGAAAGTTCAAGAAAAACGATTGTTTATGTAAATATGGGAACCAACTTTTTGTCCTTCATCATCCACCCATGATTAATAGGATTTTGGAGAGATACTATTATTTCATGAGCTGAAGTCCATTACTAGTTTCAAAAACACGTCGTTTTAGAGGTTTGTCCAAAGCATCACTCGTAGGCGTATTTTCTCCAAATCTCTAGTCTTATGACAAAACACCTACATTCAAACGAGGTCATCATTACTGTCGTCGGTGATAAATTCCTTATAGTATAGTTTGCAGATAAATGGCAGCACCATTTCATTTAATTTTGGTGATATATAAAACGGGATGCTAACAAGAGTTGCAAATTCACTCATGAGGTGAGAAACATTGTTTTCGTCTTGAAACAAAAACGTTTACCATCGAATTTGAAAGATGTGCCGTCTGATTCTATAAGCATATGAAAGAACGCCATGGCTTTACACGTTGTCACTCCTATTGATTAATACGATTAAGTTTCAGTTTGAATTTCAAGATTATTCTGTTTTTTTTTCTATTTTCAATGAAACGCAAACTTCGGTTGCAATGATTTGGTGGAAATTACTCAGAAGTATTACAATAACATCTGTTTCCTGTATGAATCATCGCAACTGGGTAATATTGCAGGGCGTGAGGAAGATGTAGCAACACATGACTATCTGCTTCCTTATGATGGACCCGTAAGAGGATTATTTCCTGAGATCTTTTTCATTTGACATAATATATGGTACACATTTCCCACTGTTAACAAGAATGATAATAGTTCCTTCTCATTATCCACATTTGATAAGAAATCATGCCACTTTCCCCGGATTTTGGCTAAACCACCTTCTCCTATGATAGGACGACATGGGAGAAACGGTCTGTGCTAAAGTTGGTGATAAAATAACTTTTTAAGAGATCATCGTTAATGCCACCAAAATTCGACATTTGGAGCTGAAATATAAATAAAAATTGTTACTCCTTATCATGAAGCTCTTGAATCCAATTTTGTAGAAAATGGAATATTCATTCGGAAGTTACAATATTTTGTGTTTAAACACTCCTCTTACAATGAGGGCGGTTACCCCAAATGCCCCCACTGGCCCCAGTGTAGGCATGCACTAGGACCAGAAATGTTATACAGTACTCCAACTTCAAGATGATATTAAAAACTAAATTTTTGCATTAATTTGAAATTTGTGATGATCAATGCACTCCACATCAATAGATAACACGAATATCATTCGGTCGTTTCTCTATTTAAGTTCAATAGAATCTGTTAAACTTTTTTTATATACATTACTGAAATTATATGATGGTCATCGTATCCACTGATCTGAATGGTCGGTTATTCTGATGAATCGACTGGGTTTAACATAGAGGTGATTTCTATAATTTGTGTGGTAATATGTTATGAAATATAATAAAAAAAAAACAATAAGAACATAATTTAGAAACAAGAAAATCATTGCGCTTAATAGAAACATCCCAGTCAACCAGCTTAGATCAGTTACATCAGATATTGTAGAAAACCTTGTTATATCACACCTGTTTTATTATATTTATATAAGTACATCACTAGTATTTATAAATGTGTTACAAAATTCTATGATGTCAATATTACATAACCGTGTGATGTATGATCTATTGATTGTGATGTATGATCTATTGAATTATCACCATTTCGCATTTATAATATTAAAATGTTTTGTAAATATCACAAACTCATTACATCCTTGTTGCATTAATTATTGATATACTGAATATATAAAATGGTTTTGAGTTTGTTACAGAATATGTTCTTTATAAATTGTAAATGTATCAGACATGTATTAATTGTAGAGCAACCATGATAATTATGTAAACTGGAAAATGCATACAAATGTTAACAAAGACCGATTAAACAAGCGAGATAGACGTGGTACTAATGGCGGGGTCACGATTGGGAGTGTATCGTAGGTGGTTAATAGGGCACAGACTACAGCGTGAGTTCCCGCCAAGCTCTCATTTCCAGAAATGTATGGCAAGTAAACAGGATACCAACTGGAAGTACAATTGAAAGTATTATGCATAATATTGTCACGCATGGTTGTCTCTCTCCATCTAAACATAGGAGGGAACAACAGTCAAGAAAAAATAAATTTTCTGCCAATAACGCCACCGTGACACTATTGGAACACCAACATTTTGATTGGCTAAAGCCAGATGAAAGATGAAGCACTTATTGTTAGAAACGAATCACCACCCATCCTACCAAACCACAGCCTGTCCTTGCGTTCGTTGGGCGTGTCTTATTTTATCTCATATCATCCTAGTTCTCAGCTATCGCTCGTATTATTTTTCTAACTGGCCGATGAGTTCATTAGACATACTTGTATGTTTCAGTGAATAAATAACATTCTGTCCTTATACACTATTGGAAAAGTTTAATTAGAAAGCTTGCTTTGGGTGTGTGCATAAAGGATAAAAATAGCAAAGTCATGCATGCGACAGAAAGAGATTTATGTATCGATGTTGCCTCATTGTGCGTTGTGTTTGTGAAGAAACGAGGGCACGCCTCATCGTATCCCTTCTTTCCACACGCAGTTTATTGTACAGATATTGGGCGTTTACGAAAATTCTAACGATTTGCAAATATCCTCTTTATCTAAAACTATAAGACTAACAAAGACAGAGATAAATAATTGGCCATCGGGGGTAATTTTCTTAAACCCTTAAAACCACTAAGGTGCGAATACGGCCATTGGTATGTGAAATCAATAGCGAAGGGGTTTCTCAGTCGTGAATTGGTGAGCGTGGTGACCGTGTTCGCCCCTTCGTGGTTTTAACTGTAGATAGGACAACAATTATTGTACGCTACTCCCAGTGCATGTCCGATAGCCAATAAATTATTCATCTTTAGGTCATGCGCTGCGATGGCCCGCCCTTCATCAGATATAGCAGGTAGCTAGCAACATGGTGGTGGTGTTTTGGTCAGTACATTTCAAAACGGTGTTGGGTATGATTGTTATTTCTGTAAATAACTACGTATCTCTGTTTATTTCGAGATTTTTTAGTTATTTGTTTAATAGAGTTGGAACCGTCGGGACAGGACGATTTAAAAACGTAAAAATAAATAGCTCGATAACCCCTCAGTAGTATTACGTCCGTAATACGACTTGATCATTACCACTTTTTCTTTAGTTACATAAATATATATTTTAAAGTTAAGGAGAAATGCCAGTTTAACTTTCCACATTAACGGCTGACGCGATAATAAAGTAAATGAGACAAGGGCATCGTGAGAGCAGTTCACCATGTGATCACAAAATTATTTATTGCAGTTTTGCTACATTGTGAAAGTGTAATTACCAGAAAGTAATAATGAAATTACCAGATTTTAGGAAAAATTACCAGATACTTCAAATAATACGCCAATATTCAAAGACTTTGTTATAAAAATATAAAATAAACGAAAGTAAATTGTATTATATAAAAAGTTGATAGAAGACGAAGAAACTACGATAAATGATAAACAAAAAATTATAGATATCCTTGAAGACAAAAATAAAAATGGTGAAAGAAATAGAAATCGTAAAAACATTATCAATTTAAAAAGAGATTAACAAACAAATTCCCAGTGGTTCCAAAACAAATCCTGTGATAAATAACATTGAAACATGAATTAGAACAAAGAAAAATAATTCAAAATATTATACATTTGGCTAGTCCAATACCCAATGATCTCCTTACCTTAGTAGATAATCAAAATAGGTCGAGACAAGAAATAAAAGAAACCAGTAATAATACAGCAACCGATATCAATACTGATCCGAAATGTTGGACAACAGTACAAAGACGAAAAATCTACAAAAAACAACTAGGTCAAGGAATGGATAAAAGTGGTAAATTTGCTGATGTAACCCTTAAAGTGTGGATGTACATATATAGAGTTAATTCAGAAGTAACAAAACATGATATAACTGATGATATTAAAACACAAACAGGTGAGAATGACAAGGACATTACAGTTAACGAACTAAAAAATGATATGGAATATTTCGACAATGGCAATTATAAATGTTACATGGTTCGTGCTGATTTTAAATTTAAAGACAAGTTCTATACTTCTAGTTTATGGCCTAGAGGTGTGGGCTATAAAAGGTTCAACTTTAGGGATCGTGTTAAATATATAATAAGAGAAAATGGCAGTGAAGGTAGACCAGAGTCTTTTTTAGAGATACGATTTCACTCATTCACTTATCAAGTTCTTTTAATTGCTTTTAATTCGTCTTAAATTCCTAGTATTATAATTGTTTTTAAGTATTTGTCTGTCTGTATATTATTAGTTATTTAGTTATCTGTCTGTCTACGTACTATTATTTGTATATTTATAATGTATTTTTTGATGTTCGCACACATATTTTGTATGTCTTAAGTGAAAATAAATATTATATTCTATTCTATATTGAATAGAAACTTTTCAAATAATAACAATTGGCTGTCAAGTTCGACTTCAGAAATTATAATGTCATCTTCATTCTCGTTTATATTTTTGTATAATACTATAGAATTTTATACATATGAAATCATTTTTTCCTTTGGTGAACTTGAGACAATTTTGCGATTCTTTCACGCATTCTGAACTTAATAAAATACCATTAACTGTGTTCGTCATTGATTTATTTCTGGTTCTAGGTTTGATCTTTTTGGTTTTGATTAAATTTCGTTAACCTTTTAAGAAATGCGTTCACATGTAGCGCTGAGCGCAGTCCGCAATCAATGAGAAAGAGAGGCAGAGCTCTTATTTTTCGTACGGTGTAGCATTTATTTTATAATTATAAAATAAATGAGCGTAGCTGCATGAACAAAATCTCGTATTGTCGACCTACTACTAACTAGATATCGTCAAATGTTCATCACAGTTAGTAAAATGGAACAGTACTCATAGAATATTATGCACTTTACATAAAACGATTTTAATTATGCCTCAAGGTGTAAATAATTTTATAAAAAAAGTGACGTCCTCAAAAATTTATCGTAGATTATATCATTATTAGAGGCTCTATTAGCAACTACCAGTTAAAATTCCAAATTGTAGATTTTGGTAATTACCAGGCATCTGGCAACACTGTTGTTTGTTCTATCTACAATAAATTGAGTGTGGAAAGGATCAGATCTGGAAGGGATGCGATGAGGCGTACCGGATCACATGTAGAAGGGATACGATGGGGCGTGCCCTCATTACTTCGTAAACACAATAATGCAGAAAAAGGCAACAGTGATGCACCATCTTTTTCTGTCATGATTTAGCTATTTATATCCTTTATGTACACATATAAAGCAGTTTTCCTAATTAAATTTTTTTGAATAGTGTATATGTGTGCTATCGCTACTATTTATTATGAGACAAATTCTTCCTCCCCCCCTGATGATCCTTGTGCAAATATAACTTAATTATTTTATATTCTGTATAAAAATAGTTTTACTATTCATTTCATTTGATATTAATAATATTGGACAGAATATATGTTTCATCGTATATTTAATATTTTGCAATCAAAAGGAAGTTTAAAAATATCTTATGTATTAATGTTGAAGTTTCCTCACAGAATCATTAAAAAGCTTTTCAGAAAAGTAACGGGTAGATTCAGATGTGAATATTAATTATTATTGTTGGCATCTCTTCCATTTTCTCTGATAAGATCCCTCAACTCCCCCTCTGTTATTATTTTCAGACTAGTAGACAGATAAGATAATACGATAATGTGTTACGATTTCGAATTAAGAGCATCAGATTAATAAACTATCTATGTGTAGAATAATGCCATGAGAAGATATCGAGATATTATATCTTTACTGTTATCATGGAGTATATACAAAGGTTACAGTATTCAATGAAATATTGTATACATGGACGTCGTCTCCAAAATTTTCAGGGGTGGGGCGTGAATAACTTTTTTTTAGAAATACAATTGAATGTTTCTTCACAGTGAATACTAGAAAATATTCTTCTTTTTGTAGAAAAAAATAAATAAATCATCATATAAATATTTGTTTTGTTAGTAATACAGCAATGTATCGACTTTGGCATTTGATTTAATTGCCAAGAAAACGTTGACTGTTTTTATTCATATAGGAGCCCGACACTTGTACAGTGATCAAAATGGATATTAGATAAATGTTTTATTGCCTACCCTTTGTACGTGTCGGTTTATTCCGTTATCGGTGCCCGGCGGTATCGGTGATTTTAATACTTAATAACAATTCTCTTATATCATTGGGCCTACTTTGTTTGGACAAACTTTTTCATTTTAGGACTGTCTAGATCTCCATTAGTCAAGAAAACTCTCAGCCTTAACTACTCTATTCATAGAACATGAAATATGTGAAGTAATTAATTTGAGCAATGTTATTAAAAAAATCTTTTTTATAGCTGACGGCGATTCTTGATAGAAAATCAAAGCTACCAAATTGCTATTTAAACAAAGAATTTTAATTTAGGTACTTTGTATATGTATGACTGAAAAATTGCGATATTTATTTGTGAATGTTAATTTAGCCTTTTTTTTGGAGTTATTGTACTAGATTGGTTTTCATAGTTTTCATTATAGTTCTACATGGTTAAATTACATTTTGTACCTATACTATTTTTTTATATAATTTATTTAACATTGGCCTATTTCCGCTACAAAGCCCAATGACCGGCGCCAGGACCTCTATTCTGTAATTATGGGGAGAGTGATCATTCATCGTACGAAGCGAGCGCTCCCTTCACACGCATCTCACCCGACCGTCCTAGACCGTATTCCGTACGCGCAGTGAACGTGAAGTGATCCAGCGAGAATAGCCGAATTCACAACCAATTAGATTGCCGCAAAAGCGTCAGCTGTTCAGTGTTCAATTGTTTTGTTATTGTATTGTGGTTAGGTTAGGAAATTAAATTAGGTAAAAAGTGACATTGTTATCCTGGTACCTGTGTCACAGACAGCAATTTGGATAGTATTTACTTTATGCTCTATGGTGATTCCTGAACGTCGTATGGGGGCTTGCATAAAAGGAGTTACAACTTCAATTATATCACGGGCAAGGTCTTTGCTGACCCTGAATCTCCTTATAAATGCTTAATCAGTTAATGATGTAAAAGGGTTAATCTTCTGAAGAACTTGCCGTTCTCCTTCCAAATCCTCCTCGGCATCACGAAGGTCTCGTAATACCTAGAATTTATTCATTGATCAAAAATTGCGTAAGCTTATACCCTTGTTATTGGTAATATAAGTATTTAAAAAAATATGACTGTAATGAAGAGTAATTGTAATATATGCTAAGAATTATATTATTATTACCTCATTGGCGATTAGCAAATCCACAATGTCCAATCTGGTTCACAGATTTAACAATTCTTATCTATTAACAACAATAACTTTTGACCGATACAAACTCAAACTGTCATAAAAGTACGGTTAGGATCGCCGTTCTCCCGGGGAGCTGACGGATTCTCTCGCGATTTACTAGTAGAAGTACGTTCACGCATTTTTCGTGCGAGGTGAGTACTCCCGCAGTTACAGAATAGACTTTTATTCATATTCAAGTGAGCTCCCCACTTCTCACGGGAATGGGCTTTCACGCTTTTACAGAATAGAGGTCCAGGAGACGAGCTATCCCCCAACATGGAAATTTTGCCAAACCACTTCTTTGAAGAGAAACATTTTTAACATCTTATAGTCTATGGACCATCTTCTTTACATCATCTCCCAAGGCTGATATATCCACTACACAATCTTTGCCTAGCCTGCAAAACTTCTGCATTACAGGCCACTAGAAGATGGGTGAGATAGCTGTGTTTCGTTGGACTGATGGTAACTGCCTACTAGTAGCATCAGTACCCGTTGCTTTACTTTTCGTATTGAGTTCAATACGAATTAAAGTCGGTTCTACGATCGACCCACTTACATTATTAGTTAAGTATTTGTTTTATATTTTCTTATATATTTGGTGTTATTTCTTTGCCTATTTCAACGTAACTAAACTAATTTACAAGCTATTTTAAGTTATTAAAGTTTTTTTTATGTTACAGAGATAACGCTGGATTTGTATATATTTTGAAGTAGGTGTTTTTACTTAACTAGCGTGAGTATATGTAAAGACATTTTATTTTAAGAAGTATTATTGAATATCGACAAGACATAATTTTTTTATATTGCGTATCAGACCAATCAGACCAATCATTTAATTTAGCAGGTTAAATCAGGTTTCGCTTAAATTTTCTGTATCCGTGCTGTTGTTTATTGCGTTGACATGTCTTTTTTATTTGCAATGTTTGCAACATGTATATTTCTTCGATTGTACCGGTTCTTTTTTTAAAATTTGCATGTTGCTAAAGTTAAAGCAGAGGTTTTGCTCTATGGTGAGCTTAGCGAGTATTGTCGTGTCTCGATATACAGTTTTTATGCTGTACTTGTGTGTGTATCTTCTGTTATGCAGATATTATTTTGATTGACCTATATATGTAAGTACTGTCACAGTTAATCCAGTCTATCTTGTATATAGTGTTGGTGTCATCTTGGTGGTTGATAGGTGCGGTGTATCGATATTCCCAAGAAACATAGTCAAATATTATTTAATAAATATAAATATATATATATATATATATATATATATATATATATATATATATATATATATATATATATATATATATACCGGGTGAGTCACGAATTGCGCTCGCCCCGATATCTCCTAAAATATTTGGAATAGAAAATTGAAATTTCGAGGGCTTATTATACGACTAAAATGCCATCTCTTCAATAAAAAATCAAGTTTGGTGCACATCCGGTTTGACCGGAAATGCCCACAACTTTCGATTTTTAAATGAAACACCCTATATATTTTTACATTTTTGGAATCTAGAGGAAATTTTGAATACAGTACATCCATTTTGGTCACTTTTTTGATAAACATTAAAAATTTTATTAAAAAATCTATTTCTGATCCAGAGTGCTGTGGTGCCCAAAATATATTTTAGTTTGTGTGCTACGTTACTATGATTTTTCCAATGTTATTAGGTTACCAGATTTTAAACAGAAATGTGTCATTTTAGTTTCCAAAGCCCACTAATCTATTAGCCGCATGTTTCTAAAAGCTTGGTTGCATTGTATTTTGGCTGAAATCTCAAATATTTCTGAGCGGATTTTCAAAATTTTGGTATCATTAGATTCGTATAAAAATGGGGTATTTAAAAATGTTGGTGAACGATTAACTTCCCATTTAAAAAAACCGAGTTAGTGGATAAAAATCACATTTAAAAATTTTAAACGCCTCTAGACAATTAAGTAATGCAATCATATTGCTCTTTTTTATTTTTATAGTAACGTAGCACACAAACTAAAATATATTTTGGGCACCACAGCACTCTGGATTCAGAAATAGATTTTTTAATAAAATTTTTAATGCTTATCAAAAAGTGACCAAAATGGATGTATTGTATTCAAAATTTCCTCTAGATCCAAAAATGTAAAAATATATAAGGTGTTGTTTCATTTAAAAATCGAAAGTTGTGGGTATTTCCGGTCAAACCGGATGTGCACCAAACTTGATTTTTTATTGAAAAGATGGCATTTTAGTCGTATAATAAGCCCTCGAAATTTCAATTTTCTATTCCAGATATTTTAGGAGATATCGGGGCGAGCGCAATTCGTGACTCACCCTGTATATATATATATATATATATATATATATATATATATATATATATATATATATATATATATATATATATATATATATATATATATATATATATATATATATATATATATATATATATATATATATATATATATATATATATATATATATATATATATATATATATATATATATCCACCGACACGTGTTTCTGCTTTTGCGTTATCAAGGTAGCTCACTGAAAGGATCTAAAGCAACTAAACTTTGTAAACCTTAATGTAATATATATTAATGGCCTCAGAGAATAGGATAACTGAAATTATATAGTGGAAATTCTGCTTTAAATTAAAACACAACTTTCAAACATTTTTTTCTTGCTTTAGAATACTTTTTATCTGTGTGGTTACCGTTAGAAGTTCACGAGACCAAGATAAGACGCAAAACTTCAACACGTCTTGATTTTGGTCCCGAACATTTTTAAGTCGGGTACTCATATGCGCTCCGTATCTGTATCTGTATCATGTATTGTAACAGTTACAGTATCCAATTCCAATATCAGTTCGCTGTATGTACGCCTAGGCGAATAGTCGACGTAAACATGCAGTGTTTCGATACATGATCGGAACACTGACACGTACTGACTTGCGTTCCAGCTACGAACCGTCCACAACACTGGACCGTTCCTCTTTGTGTTCGCGGCGTTTACCGACAGGCGCTCGGATCGCTCTTCATGTTCTTAGTAAGTTTGCGAACATGGAACGCAAGACGTACACATTCAAAATTTTGTTACAGTATCCGTTACAATACATGATACAAATACAGATACGGAGCGCATATGAGTACCCGACTTTAGGTGTTGTTATTTATCTTGAGTAACAAGGCGAAGACAAGGTATGCTTAGTGTTGGTCTTGAAAGAAGGGTCTTGTTTTTGGTCTTGGTCCTGAAGTGCATATTGCATTTCAGAGACGAATAAATTTCTCAACTCTAAAATCTTTTTTTTTACTTTTCTTTTGTTTTGCATATTACATAAAAAATACTGTATGTTGTCATTCTCGGTATAGTCAAGAACTACCTCACCAACAACACCAGTTGTTGTACACAACTGGTGTCACTTTATGAAATCTAGAAAAAGACTTGAAGGCGTGTGCCAGAATACATTCGCAAAAATACGAAAATGAATCAACTACCATTTTAATGGAGATTTTACATATAAATCATGAAATTAACCACTGGGTCGTGACAATAATCTTAGGGAGAGACTAGGATTTGTCAGTTTTTAAAAGCTGGGCTTAAAAACTGGTTTTTTTTTAAGATAAATTTGAAAAATTCGAAAACCGGCATTTCTATTTAAAAAACCGGTTTTAGATACTAGAATTAATATGTAAAATATAATTAATTATTTAATTAAAAACGTTAACATTTTTTACTTGAAATCGCCTCAGGCTCAAGCATATTGTAGTACAAGTTTACTGTAAAACCAAACAACTTCATGAATCAGACGAATGTTTGACATAAAAATTCACAAACTTATTCAATTATGCTTAGAGCTCCAACGGAGGTATCGGTTCCCAGTGACGGCTTTTATGCAGATATAATATTATATTGTAAACACCTACTGAAACATTCCCAAACAACAGAAAATTAGAAATTTATACAGCATGATAAAGAGAATTATATATCATTTTAAAATGTTAATACGTAAACAAGTTATATCTGAAAACGTATGACAACACTAGCCAAATTTGGGGGTGATATCACACTATATGTTGCCTTATAACTCATGAGCGGCTGAACATTTTGTAGACATGTGATTGGTTCCTAGTTAAGGGCTATTCAGCAATAGGAATTTCATCCCAGTATCTAATGCCCTTGTGGTTTCTAAATATTTGTTTATAGATAGAATGACCAATTCACTAAATAAATATACTGCTACCTTATACTTCATACAAAACACAAAGCGTTGAGTATATTTGTTGACCTAGATGTGACAAAAGTACAGTTTCAGTATTTTTAAAATGTTAATATGTAAACTAGCGGATTTGTACGGATTTTAGTTATATTAGTTTTTTTTATTTGTGTAGTTCTATATAGATAGAGTACATTTTGTTTTTGTTTTATTTTTGTAACTCCATAAATAATAAATAAACCGAAAAATTTTATTAGGTATAAATATTTTTTTACCGTTTTAATTACATTTTGATGTAAAAATTTGCAAAACCAGTTTAACAGGTTTTATTGGAATTCGAAAACCAGTTTTTTCAAAAGTCGGTTTTTGTATAAACCTTAGGAGAAACTCACTTCTTTGGCATAATCTATTTTATTTTCATATTTTAATCACCGACTATTAAACTGGGGACGACTAAACTTTTATAATCTTTTAATCGCAACTTTTGCTTATATGATGGGAAATATCGCTGATGTAAACTCTATATTTCACCATTATTTTCTCATTTATGAGCCTTTCCAGAAAACGTTTGTTCTAAATTACGTACGGTGTATGTATTTATGTTTACAGAGAAACATGAGAGAGGAAACAACCTTATTAAGAACTGACCTTTAAGGCCAACCCTCTTTATTTGGGTCACGGTGTAACATCATATTGCAATCTAGATTTAATTACACAAATATATCTCTGTCCTGGTAATGAGGGCACACAGCTTATGAATTATGAGGTATTAACAGCGGCGGCTGGTGAAATTTAGGATATGTCATATCTTAGTATTGGAGCATGGGACCCAAGCGATACTTAAGGCGTAACTATCAAGACTAAATGAAGAAGTTTTGCAAAAAAAAATTGCGATTGAAATTTTCGAAAAAAAATTGGGAAAAAAGTGTGTTCTATTAAATATAAATTTTCATTGTGCATTCCATGTATTTGCTCGCAGAATTGCATCCGTCGATCAAAGTCGTCTTCCGACAATTCATGCACCAGGTGTACTTTATGAGGATGGTACTTAGCTGCTGGAAGAATTTTTGAAACTGATCCCGTTGCCAAATTATAGTTTCTTGAGAGTTCTCTAACCGTCACATGGGGATTGAATGTGCAACTGGACATTTACCTTAATATCTTCAGGTACGTTTAGGTAAATCTCTAACGTGGCCAAACTTTCTAATTTTTTTTTTTCAATTTTGCTCACACTATATTAGCTAATCGGTGGCGGTCAGGATGATTTTCATTAAATAAGTTAGGTACATACCTGCTGTTGAGTACGAACTTAAATCACAATCACAAATGTCATCACCAAAAATAATCATCATAAGCACCTCAATTCAATCTTTTTCCGTTAAATTAATTTTTTCGGTAAATAAATGTCACTTGAACTTACAGACACCTGATATTGGAAACTTCAATTACTTTTTGACAACTTAAAAATCTATTGAACGCTTACTATGTTAGTGCAGTAAATATCTCAAGTTTTTTGTAAATAATACAAAAAGTATTCATAATAAAAACGTGTTTACTACATCTTTGGAAACGTCTATACAAATCCGTACAAAAATATAGGGTGTTATATTTAAAATAACAAAGTTTATGTCACTTCCGGAAAAACCGGAAGTGACACTGACTTGCCGTATGAATCAAAATGTGCCAATTCAAAATTGCAAATCGACGTGTCCGAGCGTTTTTGGCAAAACCACATTGTTCAGATTATATTGAATTTATTCCTTTCATTGTGTATAGGAAAAATAAATAAAATATTTCATAACAATCTCCAGAAATCGATTATCTAAAATGTTTCCAATATATGGTATACATATTTACAAGTCTTTTTTTTAATGTATTAAAAACATTTTTCACACGTATTATGATGTTTTAATTAGATGTCAGATATGACCTAGGTCATCATACAGGTTTTACCGTACAAACTTTATTTCTTTAAATTGAAAATATGTTTTGAGTCCGTTTACAATGTATATGTATTAAAAAGTACACCGAGGTATTTTCACACCTATTGATGATTTAGTCAGATTCAGATATATATGACATAGATCCTCATACAGGTTTTACTGCACAAACTTTGTTTCTTTAAATTGAAAACCATACTTGATTTATAACACCAATGAAATATCTGTCATTTATGCATTAAAAAATATATGATTTGTAGATACTGTATTCAAAATTATTGAGATGTACATTTTCACACAAAAATCATTGCTATAATAAAGTACGAAACATATTAAGACAATCTGCTTATAGCACGTTTCTTTACGATTTGTGCATATTGTTTTGTTCACTATATTTACCGTGGGAACTTAAGAGCGTTCTGAATTAAAAAACCTTTATTAGTACAAGGTGGGCAAATTTCGATGTTTGTATAGGGTAACGTATATTTATTAAACTTTTACCAAGAAGAGGATACCTAATTTGTTTTTAAAATTATTCTGACCTACGGGGAATTTCCACTATATAATTTCAGTTATCCTATTCTCTGAGGCCATTAATATATATTACATTAAGGTTTACAAAGTTTAGTTGCTTTAGATCCTTTCAGTGAGCTACCTTGATAACGCAAAAGCAGAAACACGTGTCGGTGGATATATATATATATATATATATATATATATATATATATATATATATATATATATATATATATATATATATATATATATATATATATATATATATATATATATATATATATATATATATATATATATATATATATATATATATATATATATATATATATATATATATATATATATATATATATATATATATATATCCCCCGACACGTGTTTCTGCTTTTGCGTTATCAAGGTAGCTCACTGAAAGGATCTAAAGCAACTAAACTTTGTAAACCTTAATGTAATATATATTAATGGCCTCAGAGAATAGGATAACTGAAATTATATAGTGGAAATTCCCCGTAGGTCAGAATAATTTTAAAAACAAATTAGGTATCCTCTTCTTGGTAAAAGTTTAATAAATATACGTTACCCTATACAAACATCGAAATTTGCCCACCTTGTACTAATAAAGGTTTTTTAATTCAGAACGCTCTTAAGTTCCCACGGTAAATATAGTGAACAAAACAATATGCACAAATCGTAAAGAAACGTGCTATAAGCAGATTGTCTTAATATGTTTCGTACTTTATTATAGCAATGATTTTTGTGTGAAAATGTACATCTCAATAATTTTGAATACAGTATCTACAAATCATATATTTTTTAATGCATAAATGACAGATATTTCATTGGTGTTATAAATCAAGTATGGTTTTCAATTTAAAGAAACAAAGTTTGTGCAGTAAAACCTGTATGAGGATCTATGTCATATATATCTGAATCTGACTAAATCATCAATAGGTGTGAAAATACCTCGGTGTACTTTTTAATACATATACATTGTAAACGGACTCAAAACATATTTTCAATTTAAAGAAATAAAGTTTGTACGGTAAAACCTGTATGATGACCTAGGTCATATCTGACATCTAATTAAAACATCATAATACGTGTGAAAAATGTTTTTAATACATTAAAAAAAAGACTTGTAAATATGTATACCATATATTGGAAACATTTTAGATAATCGATTTCTGGAGATTGTTATGAAATATTTTATTTATTTTTCCTATACACAATGAAAGGAATAAATTCAATATAATCTGAACAATGTGGTTTTGCCAAAAACGCTCGGACACGTCGATTTGCAATTTTGAATTGGCACATTTTGATTCATACGGCAAGTCAGTGTCACTTCCGGTTTTTCCGGAAGTGACATAAACTTTGTTATTTTAAATATAACACCCTGTATTTTTGTACGGATTTGTATAGACGTTTCCAAAGATGTAGTAAACACGTTTTTATTATGAATACTTTTTGTATTATTTACAAAAAACTTGAGATATTTACTGCACTAACATAGTAAGCGTTCAATAGATTTTTAAGTTGTCAAAAAGTAATTGAAGTTTCCAATATCAGGTGTCTGTAAGTTCAAGTGACATTTATTTACCGAAAAAATTAATTTAACGGAAAAAGATTGAATTGAGGTGCTTATGATGATTATTTTTGGTGATGACATTTGTGATTGTGATTTAAGTTCGTACTCAACAGCAGGTATGTACCTAACTTATTTAATGAAAATCATCCTGACCGCCACCGATTAGCTAATATAGTGTGAGCAAAATTGAAAAAAAAAAAAATTAGAAAGTTTGGCCACGTTAGAGATTTACCTAAACGTACCTGAAGATATTAAGGTAAATGTCCAGTTGCACATTCAATCCCCATGTGACGGTTAGAGAACTCTCAAGAAACTATAATTTGGCAACGGGATCAGTTTCAAAAATTCTTCCAGCAGCTAAGTACCATCCTCATAAAGTACACCTGGTGCATGAATTGTCGGAAGACGACTTTGATCGACGGATGCAATTCTGCGAGCAAATACATGGAATGCACAATGAAAATTTATATTTAATAGAACACACTTTTTTCCCAATTTTTTTTCGAAAATTTCAATCGCAATTTTTTTTTTGCAAAACTTCTTCATTTAGTCTTGATAGTTACGCCTTAAGTATCGCTTGGGTCCCATGCTCCAATACTAAGATATGACATATCCTAAATTTCACCAGCCGCCGCTGTTAATACCTCATAATTCATAAGCTGTGTGCCCTCATTACCAGGACAGAGATATATTTGTGTAATTAAATCTAGATTGCAATATGATGTTACACCGTGACCCAAATAAAGAGGGTTGGCCTTAAAGGTCAGTTCTTAATAAGGTTGTTTCCTCTCTCATGTTTCTCTGTAAACATAAATACATACACCGTACGTAATTTAGAACAAACGTTTTCTGGAAAGGCTCATAAATGAGAAAATAATGGTGAAATATAGAGTTTACATCAGCGATATTTCCCATCATATAAGCAAAAGTTGCGATTAAAAGATTATAAAAGTTTAGTCGTCCCCAGTTTAATAGTCGGTGATTAAAATATGAAAATAAAATAGATTATGCCAAAGAAGTGAGTTTCTCCTAGGGTTTATACAAAAACCGACTTTTGAAAAAACTGGTTTTCGAATTCCAATAAAACCTGTTAAACTGGTTTTGCAAATTTTTACATCAAAATGTAATTAAAACGGTAAAAAAATATTTATACCTAATAAAATTTTTCGGTTTATTTATTATTTATGGAGTTACAAAAATAAAACAAAACAAAATGTACTCTATCTATATAGAACTACACAAATAAAAAAAACTAATATAACTAAAATCCGTACAAATCCGCTAGTTTACATATTAACATTTTAAAATACTGAAACTGTACTTTTGTCACATCTAGGTCAACAAATATACTCAACGCTTTGTGTTTTGTATGAAGTATAAGGTAGCAGTATATTTATTTAGTGAATTGGTCATTCTATCTATAAACAAATATTTAGGAACCACAAGGGCATTAGATACTGGGATGAAATTCCTATTGCTGAATAGCCCTTAACTAGGAACCAATCACATGTCTACAAAATGTTCAGCCGCTCATGAGTTATAAGGCAACATATAGTGTGATATCACCCCCAAATTTGGCTAGTGTTGTCATACGTTTTCAGATATAACTTGTTTACGTATTAACATTTTAAAATGATATATAATTCTCTTTATCATGCTGTATAAATTTCTAATTTTCTGTTGTTTGGGAATGTTTCAGTAGGTGTTTACAATATAATATTATATCTGCATAAAAGCCGTCACCGGGAACCGATACCTCCGTTGGAGCTCTAAGCATAATTGAATAAGTTTGTGAATTTTTATGTCAAACATTCGTCTGATTCATGAAGTTGTTTGGTTTTACAGTAAACTTGTACTACAATATGCTTGAGCCTGAGGCGATTTCAAGTAAAAATGTTAACGTTTTTAATTAAATAATTAATTATATTTTACATATTAATTCTAGTATCTAAAACCGGTTTTTTAAATAGAAATGCCGGTTTTCGAATTTTTCAAATTTATCTTAAAAAAAACCAGTTTTTAAGCCCAGTTTTTAAAAACTGACAAATCCTAGTCTCTCCCTAAGATTATTGTCACGACCCAGTGGTTAATTTCATGATTTATATGTAAAATCTCCATTAAAATGGTAGTTGATTCATTTTCGTATTTTTGCGAATGTATTCTGGCACACGCCTTCAAGTCTTTTTCTAGATTTCATAAAGTGACACCAGTTGTGTACAACAACTGGTGTTGTTGGTAGAGGTAGTTCTTGACTATACCGAGAATGACAACATACAGTATTTTTTATGTAATATGCAAAACAAAAGAAAAGTAAAAAAAAGATTTTAGAGTTGAGAAATTTATTCGTCTCTGAAATGCAATATGCACTTCAGGACCAAGACCAAAAACAAGACCCTTCTTTCAAGACCAACACTAAGCATACCTTGTCTTCGCCTTGTTACTCAAGATAAATAACAACACCTAAAGTCGGGTACTCATATGCGCTCCGTATCTGTATTTGTATCATGTATTGTAACGGATACTGTAACAAAATTTTGAATGTGTACGTCTTGCGTTCCATGTTCGCAAACTTACTAAGAACATGAAGAGCGATCCGAGCGCCTGTCGGTAAACGCCGCGAACACAAAGAGGAACGGTCCAGTGTTGTGGACGGTTCGTAGCTGGAACGCAAGTCAGTACGTGTCAGTGTTCCGATCATGTATCGAAACACTGCATGTTTACGTCGACTATTCGCCTAGGCGTATATACAGCGAACTGATATTGGAATTGGATACTGTAACTGTTACAATACATGATACAGATACAGATACGGAGCGCATATGAGTACCCGACTTAAAACTGTTCGGGACCAAAATCAAGACGTGTTGAAGTTTTGCGTCTTATCTTGGTCTCGTGAACTTCTAACGGTAACCACACAGATAAAAAAGTATTCTAAAGCAAGAAAAAAATGTTTGAAAGTTGTGTTTTAATTTAAAGCAGAATTCACTTCAGGTGATATATTTTATTTTTGTATGAAATATATGAATTTTCGTTACAAAAACAAATATTTTTCTTATAATTATTTCTAAACTTAAACATAATTTGATTCATTTAAGTATATCTGTAAAATGTTGAATTTATTTTTCTTCGTGACTAATAATTTTATTAATAAATTTAAATTATAATCTGAATTAATATATGTTTCATTTGAAAATAAGTAATTCTTACGATGACAGATTTATTTCTCAGAACGATACAAATGATTTATATGAAATAAAGTAACTGAATAGTAAACATAAAGCGTGTTTCACATATCATGAAGACATCTCGTTATCATTTTTATTTGTTACATAATTCAATTCAAATTATTACCAAATGTACAACTTCTTAAGACGACTTTTTCTCCCACATAACAGTCGCTCACATTAGAAACACAAGCCTAGTGCAATAAAAGTAAACTCTAAATTTTACAGAAATCATAGTAGGTGATGAGATGGAGAGCAATTTTATTAAGAAAAGTTGTTCAGAAACACAAGTTAAGCCTAATTATGGAATTTCGTGAAAACTTAAATATTTTCAAATTCCATTTTCTTGTTCCACTTCTCACGAAAACAAGTAGGTTATTTTTTTTATTTGTTATCGAATTTAATTAAAATTTTTACTTGATGTACAACTCCCTAAGACCACTACCGGTGGCAGTAAACAACTGATATATTCTCGCTGTACTACCGTGGTATAACGGTGGTTCTAGAGGTCTTATTTTAAATTTATGTGCCGCTCCTCTGAAAATCTTACGTTGTATTGACACCAACGATTAGTATTATTTCTACATGTCCAGCAATAGTTAAACGTATTCCATTCATTATTTGCGAAAAAATCAGAAATAGTAATAAGTAACACAAAAGTAACTGCAAACAAATTAAAAGAAACTTGAAATCGACAGAAACAATAAATTGTTAACAATTCTTTTAGAAGAATAACAATAGTCAACAATAAAAAAATTAAAAAACAATAATGAGTAACACGCAAGGAAAGACAATAAATAAAACAATGAATTAAACGTGAATGAAAAGTAATAAAAATTGATTTTACTTCAAGCGAAAAAACGGATAGTGCTGGTGTAAGGTGAATTCCTAGGTGGTTTACAAAATATTTCGCAGTGTAGGGCATCTTCGAGATTTCGGAATATTTGAAATTCAAGCACATTTGTGGGGACATCTACCTCGCCGTAATGGTGCAATGCTACAAATTGAGGAAGAGGTGTTGAATGTCGTTGAAGAAAAACCCTCAGTAAGCAGCAGAAGGATGACTGCAGTTGCAAACATCGAAGGCCACAGAATATTACGGGAGCAAGGCTACATCCCTATCATATGCAAGCCCTGCATCTGGAGGATCCACCAAGGTACCCGGAATATTGTCGGTGGCTTCTGCAAATAATTGTCGATCATCCAAACTTCCTTCAGCTCGTATTGTATATCGATGAGGCTACTTTTACTCGAGAGGGGATTTGTAATATGTATAACACGCACACGCCTGAGGGGGAATCCTCATGTTTGCGGTAACACGGGCAACATGAGCGATTTTCATACAATGTGTAGGCAGGAATAGTGAATGATTATTTAATTGAAACCCACATTTTTTCAGCACGCATGACTTCTGCAATTTATAATTAACACCTTCTCTTACTACATGCCGATTTATGTGGTTCCTTTTCGATGTTCGCAATGTACGAGATTGGTTTATTAAGAAATTCCCGGAAAGGCGGGTTGAAAGAAACGGACAAGTAACATGGCCTGCTCGCTAGCCAGGCCTAACTCCGTGCGATTTTTAGTTATAGACGCTCACGAAACAATTGGTTTATTCCATACCAATCAAAACAATAGAGAAACTACAAGCCAAAGTGTAAAATGCTGCGGATTACATTCGCCAAAATTTTGACATTTTCGAAAAAAAATCAGGCAGTCTGTTGCAAAAAGGGCCAGAGTTTATGTAGAGAATTAGGGAGAGCATTTTAAATATTCATAATTTTAACTTCATCACCGACATATACCGCCTTAAAAATGAAACCAGTGAAAGTGTGTCGGTACACATGTAATAGTATATTACATTATAAGACCGTTATAGTAGAGTAGAGTTTAACATGCAAGCATGGAAGTTATCCATGTGAGCAAGTTAAACCCTATAACGGTCGAATATTGTACAACGTTTTATGTTATCCTGAAAATTTTCATCCAAAAAAGAAAGAACAAACTAATAAATTTTCTTAATTGTTTTAGCGATTATTAGTATTATCGTTAAGTTGCTTTTTGGAAAGCAGGTTTTCATAGCAACGGGTAACAAATCTTAATAATGTCAGTGAGATATTATTATTGTTAAATTGGAAGAAGCTAAGGAAGCCAGTGGGTCTTTATAAAGGTAATTATCAAATTTCTCGTCTATTAAATGATAGCTGTGTCTCTATATGCAACGGTATTGGTGGTGATTGTTGAAATAATAGACGTATCGGTAAAAAATAAAACATATCGGTAAAAGTTTTTGCCGATCTAGCCTGTTATAAACATTTTGACCAATAATGGGTGATTATTATTAAACAGTATTTACAGTTCAAGATAACAAAAATTATTAAATTTTAAAATTATTCTGTAGGTAGGGATTACGGAAATTACGATCGCTTACTTATCGGAAAAATAATACGGTTATTTGCTGTTATTATAGACATCGGTAACTGAGGATTTTAATTGGGGCTTTTGTTACTTTCCTTACTTGCCTGAAGTTTAACAAAAATATGAGAAAATTGTTTATATAGTATCTCAGCTTATATGGTTTATCCTTCTGTTTATTTCGAATTCACTTTGTAAACAAAACATGTTACATTGAAATTTAGATACAATTACAAGAAAAATATGTAAAAAAATTAATAAATAATTAATATTTAATATTAATATAATAAAATAATTCGTTGAAGAATAATTTGCTTAAAATAAATTCAAAACGGAATGTAATTGTTTTGTAATGGAGAAAAATTGTGAACGTAATTGAACTCATAAAGATAAGCAATAAGATATCTATTTACAGTAAACATGAAAATATTTATACAGATAACAGCCCTAAAGCCGACCCTGCATTTTTGGCTGGATTTCTAAATAGTGAAAAACATCCAATAAATGTACCAGTGGACGATTTTCTGATTTAATATCGTATTTTACAGACACGTTTACCTGTAGAGAATTTGAGTATGATCTGAATAAAATATTACTTTTTAATGCAAATATGCAAATTAAGTTTTCTGCTCGCACTATTTAAATGATACCCACGTGTAATAACTTACATACATTTACAAATAGGGTCAAATAGCCACTTTTATTTATTTAAGGTTATGATTGCGTTTCATGTTTTTAATATAAATCGAATCCAATCTTCATTTATTTATATTGTAATTCGAAATATGTTTTTGACTGAAACATCCAATATTACTGTCTTCCTCCGTCGTTTCTTGGCAGTTCCAAATTTATTTTAACGTTATTATTTTAGAGCTTTCGGATATAATCAATGTAACTTAATTTTATGGCTCCTTAAACTTGAAATTTCATTATCATAATGCTCTAGTTAGAATGGCTTTAGCTTTGCATATTGTGAGGCAATTAAGTTAAATAGGCGCATAATTCGTTAAATTATTATTAATCTTGGGTGACGATGTTTTATGATATAATTTTATAGTCGTATATTTATTATGGATATATACCTAGGAGACATGGTTGTCGGTTCAAAGTTCTGCTCTAACAAATATATACAGGGTGAATCTTAATTATGGGGCAATACATCAAAGGCCGATAATAGATGAAAAATAAAGTGTAGTTTGTAGAGGTCGGACAGAGGTATCGGTTTCCAGTCACGGCTTTTATACTTTTTTTTTAAGTTTTATTTATATCATATTTATATTTATCTTATATTTTTATTTACATAAATGACTTTTTAAAAACTGTTTTTATTTAATTGAGTCAACGTTGACTCTTGAAAAATAAAATGAATTAAAATGTAAAAATGTTTATTGTAATATAGTGAGTATAGAACTAAATTCAAAAAGGTTATGACATTAATTTATAAGTTTACTAGTTAAGCTGGATAAGCGTTTATCAGAATTGGAACAAGGCAAGCGCTGAATAGACAATTTGTAATTCTAGGAGACAATTTGTTATCTGCAATGTAGATGTAATACGATACTGCGATATTATGAAGTGAAGCCAAACTCGTGTATAAGTTAATATACAGTGGCGTAGATTTTATATAACAACTTCCCCTTTATAAAAAAAGTTGGTGTTTATGCAACAACTTTTGCAAAATGAAAAAACATGGTATGGGAAGCATGAAATCAAAAAATGTAAAATATGAATCAAATGAATATTGGAACTAAACATTTGAAATACAAAATATAAAGGTAGGTTATAAGCGTAAAAGTGCAAAACAACAATATGTAAAAATGTACATGCTAAGAATGTAAAAAAATATAAAACGAGATAAAAATTAAATATGAGATAAAAATGCAAAACGTTAGTACATAGTACTAATGTTATAAAATAGAAGTGATTAAAGTTTTTTTTTTTAATGAATTAAAATTCACTGAAGTCGATAAGATTCACAATGAATTATTGAGGTCCACAATAAGGCACAGAATAAACAAAAGTTTTTTTAGGTAAGTTCTATTGCTTCATTTTCCTCTTCTTCACGAATCGGAGGTCGTTTTCTTGCAGGGAGTATGTTAGTGAAACTCCTGAAGGTTTTACTAGGTCCCGGTGGAGGTGGAGGTGATTTAGTTGTGTTGGTGGTTAATCTGCGTTTTCTTTTTGTTTTACACTTACAAAATACATAGAGGAATAGTAGTCTAAAGATTAGTGTGATTATAAAATATGTGAACCAGGAGATGTGTTTGGAAATAAATGGTTCGTTGACTCGGTCGTCCAAATCCTTCGAGTATTGATCCAATTTATGCGGGGCAATCTCGAGATCTTCTGTATATAGATTGCTTAGTTTCAGTGGCTTTAATTTTGGTAACTGCATTTTGGCTGGAAGTTCGTTACAGCACTCGTATGGGATTTGAATAGGATGTTACTGTTACTTTAACAAGTGGATAAGTTTTAAAATTGGTTATTAATTGTCTATTTTTAAAATCAATGACACAATCGTAATGTTCCACAAAGTCGGAACCTAAGAGTCCATCAAATTGTATGTCCAAATTATAAATTTACACTTTGTGAGGATCGTTAGATATAAATGGAATTAAAATTGATTCATTAATCACTAATTTTTGATCTGTTATGCCTTGAATTACGACATTTTCTGGAGTGTTTTTGATTTACAAGTATTTGGTTTGAAAATGGATATTCCAGCACCGGTATCTATCAAAATTTTGAAAGTATTGGTAGAGCCTTTAATATAATATAAGTTTTTTTAATTTACGGTATGAAGCATTGTTCTTCGTCCGAGTCTTGTAGATTCGTGTTTTGCATCTGGTATGATATTTGTTTTATTTGTGTTGGAGTATCCGTGGGATACTCCGGATTTATCCGAAAATCCTGAAGATTAGCAGTATAATCCTCATATAGGTCTTGAGAATTAGCAGTATAATTCTCCTGTGTGTAATAAGAATTAGCAGTATAATTCTCTGATATATTATTTTGATCAGTGTAATCAAATTAGGCTGGTAATCATGATATTCCTGGTAGTTATAGTATTCAGATGGTTGGTTATTAAGGTCGCCAAATTTGGAATAAGAATAAAAGTCGCAATTCTGTGAATTGTAATAATTATTGTCAATGTTTACGTGGTGTGCTCTTTGTTGTGGATTAGGGCGATAAAAATTACTACTTTGTTGATTAAAAGTCCTATTTTGAACATTTGAATTAGGCTTAGTTACTGAGAGTCTATTTTGTTGAGACGGTCCTGTTTGATTTAAATTTTGTGAGGTAAAATTTTTCTGGAAGTCAGAATTTTGAAAATTCGGTCCAGGAAATTGTGTTGATTGGTCTGAAATTTGAATTTTGTTGAGAAAATTGTTGATTTGCCTTGTACGAAATTCATTAACTGTCTGACCGTTTCGTTTGCAATAAGAACAGAATTTTTGATTGTTAAAGTTATGTGGCTTTGGTAGATTTTGCGTTGGTTTATTTACTGGTTTATTTGTAAATTTTTGAGATTCAAAATAAGACAGTTGGAGTTCTCTTTTGACGCGGTTTATTGCTTCAAGTATATTTAAAGGGTTTCCGGCTCTTACAATTTGTCATATTTTTGGTTCTAATCCGGTTAATAATGTAGTTAACGTCATATTTTGAATTAAATTAGATTGGGCGGTTTTCCCCTCAAGAGTGAGATATTGTTTTTGCATAGCGGCGTGCATATTTGCGTTGAGAGTTTGTAATCTTGAAATGAAAGGGGTCTCGTTCGGTAATTGGTGAACACGCTGTAAGTCTTATATTAAGGCGGTCAAATCGCGTGGATCGCCAAAATGAGCATCGAGTAATGCTTTGATTTCGCCTCATGTATTTGGGTTAGGTGAATTTACTAATTCTGCGGCTTTATTTTTTATGTGCAAAGTTAGTAAGATACGTTGATCGTCTACAGCCATGGCCTGGGTATGAATGAAGGCATTTATAAAAGTTTGTAAAAATATAGGGTTACCGTCGAATTTCGGTACAATTGAAAAAATATCACTTAACTTGTAGGGTTCGATACTGGTACTTTCAGTAGTGAGAGACAAGTTGCTCGACATTTAGATTTTATCGAAAATAAAATTAAGTAAAAAAAATAAAATCAGTAAAATAATGTTTAGTTTGCTGTAAAAATATGTTTCGTAGTGTTAATATTGATTGTGGTAGATATTTAGTTTGCAATATAGTATGTGACTTTGATAGTAGAAATAAGTATGCACCTATATTAAAATTAGTTTGGTCTTTAAGTCGAACTGTACTTCACGCTCACCTCTACACACATATATGTGCGAGTGGATACAGTTAGAAATATCACCCAACTAATATGTAAAAATAAATTGTTTGGTCTTCAAGTCGAACTGTACTTCACGCTCACCTCTACACACGTATATGTAGCGAGTGGATACAGTTAGAAATATCAGAGCCAAATCAAAAAAAAAAAAATAAAATAAAAATAAGAATGACATAAAATAGTTTCTTATTTGAAAAAAAATATATTGAAAATGATAACGAGATGATTCTTAAATGTCTTACGTAAATGTTTTCTTCATAAGGTTCTTCCGTTAAGGGATTGGGATCCGCCAACGTAGTGAGGAAGGGTTCCTTGTTTTCGTAGGCTCACTTTCACTAGTACCTTCTGCAGATATTGTCCTTGTTCTAATGCGTTGCACTACCAGTTAAGGCTTCTTATTTTACGATCTTAAACGGATCCTACCGACTGCGCCAATTCTTATATTTTTATTTACATAAATGCCTCTTTAAAAACTGTTTTTATTTAATTGACAATCAACGTTGACTCTTGAAGAATAAAATGAAGAATTAAAATGTAAAAATGTTTATTGTAACATAGTGAGTATAGAACTAAATTCAAAAATGTTATGATATTAATTTATAAGCTTACTAGTTAAGCTAGATAACCGTTTCTTAAACTTGGAACAAAGCAAGTGCTGAATAGACAATTTGTAATTCTAGGATAGAATTTGTTATCTGCAATGTAGCTGTAATATGATACCCTGGGATATTATGAAGTGAAGCCAAATCGTGTATAAGTTAATATACAGTGGCGTAGATTTTATATAACATTTATATTTATATTTACGCGCTGACACACGACCTACAGCAAATCCTAGTTTTGACGTCATCAATACCAACATTCCGAGTTCTAGTAGTATGTTAGACCATGGTCCCTTACCGGATAATAACAGTGATAAGAGCGGGGGCTCATGACAGTAATTTATTTGGCGATTACATTTAAACGGCTTGAAACATCAAATTGCAATTTTAGGCAGGAATAAAGGGTAGTAGAATCCATTTTCGGATATGTCTCTATAGCTAACCTGATAAGCATGCAGATGCTGATAATATAAAATTTACAATAAAAATAAAACAATAAAAGATAAGATACAACATATCTCTATATTTGAAATCACAAAAAAACACAGATTTCAAAAATGTAAGAAAACATAGGGTGTTCTGTTTAAAAAAATTCAAGTTTGGTTTGTCCCGCTTTTATGAGACAACCTATATATTCCATGCAGGGGTTTCAAAAGAATTCATTTGATTTATTACAACTGTTATTTGAAAATTTTTTTGTGACTCGAAAAATAAAGCAAAAAAAAGGGTGGGCCTTTTCGTTGATTAACCTTGTACATGTTCGTTGACACCCTCGTAGTCAAAGAACCCTAGCTTGCCATTTATGATGCTAAATGCATTAATAATTAAATACAAGGCGTTAAAATCAATTAAAATAAAATGCAGACAAATGGCCGGTTTTTTTTTAGTTTTATGTTTCGCCACAGTATGCCACTGATGAAAGAAAATATTTTCAACAGAAGCCTATCTTTAAACTGGAAGTGTTTAAGAAAATGGCGATTGCAATATCCAGATATCCATTAAAAGTTTAGTTTTCCAGAAATTAGTATGGACCAGGAAGTTTTATATCATATTGTGTATTTTTTGTAGAAGTTTTGATTATTTATTCGAATTTTTCCTAACCAAGAGTTGTTTTGTTATGTGATGAAATCATTATTTATTAAAATAGCTATTATTAATTTATTATTTAGTACATTTTTTCAATGAACTGACGTGTGCAAAATTTATATCATAGTTTTGTTTTAATTCAATTATTTTTCTGTCACGCTTGACTAAAATTTTATTTAAGTTATTACATTATGTCTTGTTTCCGTTTATAAAAACATATTTCTTTATATATTTTTTAATTAAAATAAAATAATAAATATTGTTTATTACTTTGTCCGTTGTTAATCTATCACAATTCAAATATTTGTATATACGTTTTTTGCGCAACCGAGTTCCGAAAGTGATTTACCGCTACAAACCTGCTGGTGAAGTTCATGTACCCTGATAATAGATAAAATTTGTAGTAGGAGAACGTAATTAATTATGATAATGACAACCTTTTCTGTCTATTTATACCATGGTATAGGATCAGGCGCATCTATAACTTACAATTAAATAGATTTGACTCTCTAAAAAATCGAAATATTAAGAGCCTTTGGAATATAGGAAAATATACCTATAGCTTGTTTGGATGTCTTTAATTCAAAGAAATGATATATGCAGAGATAGAAAAAGCTGGCTAAATTGTATTATTGGAAAATCAATGGATAAGGGCTTTGCTACTTCCTAAGGTAAATGACACAATTAATCTGTTGTTGATAAACAAGATTGGCTTAAATGTCAGCGTAATAAAAACTGCAATCTGGGTTCATTTCCATTAAATGAATAATTACTTGTGTAATAACGGCATTTGAGTATTGCTGACGACAGATATTTTGTTCCGATAAATTACATAATTTATTTACTAAGGGTGTTTCAGGTTTCAATAGCAAGAATTCAACAGAGTTAAAAAATAGTAATTTCTAATTTCTATAATTAGGAAAATGCATAAAATTATGAAAAATATACAAAAATTATTCTTGTGCAATAAGCTAAATACGTTTAGGAAAAAAAAGAAATTTTTAATATTATCGCAGCCTGTACCAATTTAAGGCAGTTACTTTATCAAAGTTCCCCCCGAAAGTATATACGAAAACCTAATACTACTACCTAATAATATATAAAAAAGTTCGGATAACCACTTTATTCAAATTCTACTACTGAAACTTGCAACATCACAGACCTCGGATATATAGACCAAGTGACAATGGATTAATGGTGTCCGAGACATATCCACGACACATTTATTTTGCTGATCTCTTTCTATTGTATGATTTCAGGGTTAGCTTTATCTCTCTCTCAATTCTCGGTCAATGCACTGGAAGAAATAGTGTTTTAGTATATGTAACAAGTTTATTTCCAATAACAAGTAGGAGCTGATGGATCATGTGTTAGGGTTTTTGTTTTTGGATTGAAGGTCCCGGGTTCAGTTCCTCGACCCAGCCACTTTTTTTTTTACTTTTGCTTTTTATAAATTTAATATCAGATTCCAATAAGGAAAATTGCAGTTTTTGAGGCGCAAAGTTTTGGCATTTGATTACTATAGGAATTTAATTCCCTACAAAATTATTCGTATAAACTTTTATCCCATGGTTTAAGATATGAAAAAAATTATCAAAAAAATGGAGAACCAGGGAAGGGGCGGGTTACATGTTACATTATAATAACGTTTATTTTAATAAAAAAAAAATACAATACGTTTATAACTGTTTATTATAAACATAAATACACCACTGTAAATATCAAAAATTAATATTTGTGCGTGGGTAATAAAAGAGTTTATAAACTTAAATTGTTTATAATAAAAAGGCACCATAATAATGATAAAAAAAATAGAAAAATACATATGTATGAGTCATGACGAAGAATAAAATTGGTCCTTGGCACAATCCAATATATACCACAATTGTCTTTTAAATCTATAACTAACGTGAAAAGATATTAATTACATAAAATCACAAAAATTATATTTAAAAACTCGATTCTCTTATAAACACTCTAACTGTAAACAATCAAACAAATTTAATGGCGGCGGCAGGCGAGTGGCGACGATTACGAAGCAAGAGACGACATACGCTAAAATTTCTTATAAGCAAGTTCAAGAAGTTCATCTACCCTGAATCGAGAGAGAGTGAGGTAAATACGAAACAAATGACACGAAAGGAGAGGAACCAAAAACGGCATTTTGCTGGTTGTCCGGACACAGTCGTAGTTAGATTGATATGGTATATTGGTGTCTTTAATTTTTATAAGTCTATGTGCAACATCCTGTAAATTTTGAAAGTTCGAATTTAGGAAACTATATTATTATGTATATTGAATAATATTCGCATTTCATTATACTTTAATAATTAAAATTTTCAACAAACTCGCAAATATTTTAAAACTTTCAGACGTTTTGGTATTATTATATAATATACGTGGGTCGTTTACTTTTCAAATTCTCAAAGCATCTTTAATTACTAAATTTTTTATACTTAACCTTATAATATTTTACAAATTAGATGGTAAAGAAAGTATTTTATGCGACCAATAATTTTTAAGGGCAGAATATTAAATTACTACCAAAGTTTTATTGAATATATAAATTGATTTATATGGCCGCTATAAATATCAGTTTGTGTCAACTATATTATTTTATGATTTATAAGTTTTATGTACATTTCTCTGGGTAGCAATTGATGACAGTGTTTTATTTGGCGAAATAATAAAAATTATTTTTACAAGGCTAATTTCCCCGATCCAATTAAAAAAAATAATGGTGTGGTCATGTTACAATTATATGCTGTATTGCCATCTTTTAAATGTAGAAGATTAGTACATAATTACAGAAAAAATCTGAAATACATTTTCTTTAATTAAACCCATATGAATTACCTAAAACTAAATCGCAGAGCATTAAATTAAATGTAGATTTTGTACGATCGTAAAAGGACTGTTATAAATTGAAAACGCCTATAATATGTCATTGTTCAAATAAATAAGCAAGCAGACATACTTGTAAGACAGAACCCCCACCACTTATATGCATTGCAGTTGAAGGCACGTGTGACCTGTGAGCTTGCTGCAACCACGACGGCCGGCCCAAAGTTCAGCAGTTTGCAATTGCATTTCAATAGACAAAATCTTAGGCATTTTATTGTGTTGTTGTGAAAAAATGTCTCGACGGATTCCTTCGCGAAATATCGTGTACCGGTGGATATAAAACAATCCGGAACTAGAGTTTATTGGTACAGAACTTTATTGCAAGAGCTGTAAAAAAGTTATCTTGTGTATACGAAAATCACGTTTTAAAACGTTTAGTATTTTAAATACGCTCCAGTTACGTCTGTAGATGTGGAACGGTCGTTTTCACAATACCAATGGAATTTTAATCCAGTGATGCCAGATCTAGGAAATTTTTTCCATGATTTAGGTTTTTATTTCAAACAGGGAAATAGGGAATTTAGCGGATCTTATATAAAGCGAAAGAATACCTAGAATTCTCTAAAATTTTAAAAGATCCGCTAAATTGCCTATTTCTCCATTTGAAATAAAAACCTAAATCTAGGCAAAAATTCCCTAGATTTGGCAGCACTATTTTAATTATGGGCGCCGGAATCGAATTCCAAATCATTTAGAACAATTAATTGCTTACATTTATTTCAGTGCCAAAAAGCAAGCCCGCTCGTCCTCTATACCTCATCGACTTGCTCGTGTCCGATTTTTAAATAGGGCGATTTGTGTGGAAGCAAGAGCTACTGTCGTTCACACCACCGAGACGAATTATTTTTTAATTATGAAGCATACCTCGAAATATAAGAAAAGAAAAGACTAATATCATCTCAAGGTATTTTAGAAAACAATTTTGAAAAACAAAATTTGTTTTCGATCGAAATGGGTAAGATGAAAATGGGTATGTCATTCACACAAAAAGAAAAATCAGGGAAGTGTAAAATGTCGGAAGAATCTCGTCTTCAGAGAGATGGTAAGAAGCTGAACCAATTGTTAAAAAACAAACCGTGGAAAATTCGCGTCGATAACAAAACGATGACGGTATCACATCCGAGAAGATTTTGAAGGATTTTGAGAAAGCTCTCCCCCACGCGATAGCCGGTCGAGATCCTTCTAGGGAGTTTTCATTTGGTGGACATATGATTGGACAGATTAGGTAGTTACGAACAAACTAAATCGGGCTTACTAATTCAAGAGGCGTAACAAAATTCGGATATACCTCGTATGTTGATACATGTTAATTCCAAATGAAATGATAAGGGTTTTTGCACCTTTCGTTTTCATGATCAAGATATCAGCTGTCAGTAGCTACTTGGAGTATTTTTTGTCGTATGACATCTAATTATTGCTCAATTTGTAATTATAACAGCTTCTGATGCATTAAATCATTATTGTTTTGCTTAAACTAAATAATTTGTGATCCGGTGATTGACTGGTGTTATAGGTAGGTGGTTTGCAATTAATTATTTGTGTGTAAGGAGTTGTTATTTATTATTTGTTATCCTCTGATTATTTGTAATGATATTTTTATGTGTAATTATTCATATTCAAATTGTGTTTAATGTTATTTATAATATTATTTATAGTGTGCAGATTGGACATTAAAATTTGTGGAAACATTCTGGTTGTTTTAATAACAAATACTGTCAAGTGTCCAACCCCCTGAGAAGTCGGCACCCTTAACTTTTTATTTCGTGACATCTTGGCGCCCAACGTGGGGCAGTATTACCAGAATATATAAAATCACACTAGGAATGACAAATAAAACTTTACTAATGGATCCGCCATGGAGTCGTTAGAATCGTAGAGTCTTTTTAATGAATACGGGAGAGCCTCAAAAGTACCTAAACCCGTGTAAACTGAACACATTGAAATCGGAAAACATTTTCCACTTATTAAAATATAGTTCTATTAGTTCTTGCACGAATTTCGTGGTAATATTCCAAACATGCTTTACCAGTCCTTCTTTACAGTCAACTCCATTTTGCTTACGCTTCTGTTTTTCAAAATTAAGCTCAATAAATATTCACGATATCACCTTAAAAATATCCAACTATATTTTCGATAATCATGGTATTATGTATATTGTATATGTATATGTATTTGTTGAGTATTATCGAAAATAATAAATTAATATGGGAATATTACGTACAGAAAAAAAGTATCACATGGTATTTTGTGTTGTTAAAAGATTTACACAAACATATATTTTTGTTTTTGAATCTTATTACGAAAAAAATTAAAATATTAAAGTGGAAAGGAATGTTCGGCACCGAATATTATTCGGAAACCGAATATTATTCGGAAACCGAATATTATTCGGAAACCGAATAATCGATAATGAGTACGACTAAAACTAAATTATTAGGTTACGAAGATCACAAACAATAACCGAATATGCTGAATATTGAATAATTGTCGATGCTTAATAAAAACAAGGAAACTGTGGCAGCTACTTTTTGTTTTATGTAGAAATTCTAATTAATTAGTTTATTTTGGCTGTAAAATAAATAGTTTTAGAAGCACTTAATTCCGGCTAATAACACATTTTGTATCTTAACGTTAACGTACAGGGTGATTCCTATAACGTTCTCACCCCAATTTTTTGGTTTGTCTTTGGAAATAAATTAAAAATACTTAACGAAACTTATAGCATATTTTTCAAGAATTTCGAAAATTTCAACAAAAAAAAAAAACAATTGAGTCGAATAAAAGTGGGAAAAAGCAATGTTTTTTTTAAATAGAATGACCTGTATATTTTTACAATTGTGAAAAAAATCTTTAAATTCAATTTCCAGAAATATAACATAACATATATATTTACCTTCATATTTAGTAAAATACTGATGATAATAATTGAAATAATTTAACACCGAGTTGGCTTTGAATATTTCTTGAACTATCACAAATACTTTGTGTTGTAACTCTTTACGTTAATTAAAAATTAAAAATGTCTTACTCAGCTATTTAATAAGTGATAAAAACTCTTGTGCTGCTCAGAGAATATATACCGTTCAATATCCGGACAGGCAAGTACCGCATCGCGGTTATTCTCCCGATTCAGGGAGGGGATCAGTGCACAAAAAAAAAGAAATAAACATAAAATTGTGTTAACAGAAGAAAATGAGTTAAATATTACACTTTATTTTGAAGAAAATCCGTCCCATTCGATTCGTGATGCTGCTCGAGATTTAAACATATCTTACAAGTCCATTCAAAAACTTTAAAAAAGCATAAATATACGCCATACAAAATACAGCCAGTACAAATGTTACATGACGATGATTAAAACAAACGTGTAGAATACTGCAATAATATTTTAAATAGATTTGCTTTGATCAATCATATTTTTAAATGTATATTATGGAGTGATGAGGCAAATTTTAACGCAGCAGTCATATTAATAGAGAAAATCACATTGCTGGTCAGTAAAAAATCCACATACAATATATGAAATCAGATTCCTAGGGAGAAATTCAATAGAAGTGTGGTGTGGCATAATAAATAAGTTGTAGACCCCATTTTCTTTAATGGGGCTTTGACTGGAGTTAGATATTTTAATTTATTTCAAAATGAAATAGAGGAACATATTGACAGAATAGTGCCTATAGGTCACTTAAATAACCACCAAGATGGCGCACTTGTGCATAATATTATACCTGTTCGGAATTTTTAAAATAACAGATACTCAGAGTGGATAGGAAAGCAAGGAACTATATCGTGGCCTCCAAGATGACCAGACTTAAATCCGCTGGATACTTTTTTATGGGGACACTTGAAAACTGAATTGTATAAAAATAGAAGTAACAGTGTAGATGATTTGAATGTTAAAATTTCGGCAAAAATAGAAAATATAAATAATCCGAGATTAAAAAATGTAATGAATAACATATGTATATAAACGATATACTATTTGTGCCGAAATAATGTTGGACATTTTGAACAGTTCCTTTATATATAAATATTATTTGTTCGTTAAGATATTTGATGTTACTTGCTTGATTTGATGTATTTTCCTTTGTTAAATTTAAATAAAATTTATTTTATTCCTATAAATTATTTCAATTATTATCATCAATATTTTACTAAATATGAATATGAGAACGTTATAGGAATCACCCTATACATCTTGTGTACGCTTAACGCTTTGGTGAATCAGTAACCAGTTTTATTCTAAAAAGTATGTTAAAAAATACTGTTTTCATGTTGTATAAGCGGCACAATGAAATGGTATAGAAAATTTAAAAAAACTAATGCTTTCAGATTTTAAATTACTATTTTTTAATTGTATTATCAAAATAAATCAGTCACTTTTGTCAAACTCAGTTACGACTCGGTGAACCTGAGTACGCAGGGGACCTCAGACGCGCTAAGACTCAGCGCAACATCTTATGTCCAATTTAATTGTGATGATGAAAAGTCTTTTGTAATAAATTTATAAAGTATAAAGAAGAGAGGAGATAATAGATCAGACGGTCCATGGAGAAATGCATATGCACTGACATTAGCCAGCCACACACGGAGATTTCGGTGCGCAGAATTGATGTGTGCCGTTCAAAAGTCGCGCGCAAAAGTGTTCATTAGTGGAGTGTCAAGACAACAAGGTTTGAGTGTCTTTGCCCACAAACGGTCGCTACAGACTTTAGACGTTACTTTTAGATATGGGTTACAATCGGTAAGTAGGTACAAGAAATAATAAATAATTTTGTAATGTGTTAAGTAGCTATAGCAACTGGAATATAAAATAGACGTAAGAGGAAATCTTACGAATGCAAGGAAAAAACTGTTGGTTTTCGTAGTATAGACTTTTTTCTGCGAATTAGTTTTAAACACCTTCAAATGGATACATTTTATAAAGGGTTTAAATAATAAAACAACTACTAACTCCATTTTTCGCATACAAACTTGAAATTTAATGATCTTTAAATTGACCTGTAATATAGGTACCGCGGGTGTATCACTTAAGATTATAAGTCCAAATAAAAACTTTATTATCTTTGATACAGAAAAACGTCTAGTATGAAAGTTGTTGTATATCAATCGGACTACAAATTAACGTAATCAAAACTTATTGAAATTTTCTCTGGTCAAATAAAGTTCTATTTTTTAAATGAAACGCCCTGTATGTTATTATATTTTTGTAATCCCTGAGACAGATGTTTCTCAAAAATATAAACATGTTGGGGTGTAATCTCAAAAAATACACTTATCTCTGTAAGATGTGTTCCATAAAAACTACAACCTTATTTGGCCAGGGAAACTCGAGACACTATATACTATTTAAATAAATCAGTTTGTATTTCAATCGACATGCAACAAAATCTTTGTGATTTTTTTTCGTGTATTTAATAATAAAGATAATCTCCTAAATTTGAAGTGTTGAGCACTCTGTATTTCATGAGATTAAAATTATATTCCAACATGTTTGTATTTCCGAAAAGCATTCCAAAATTGAGTGCTCCATTTAAAAATTTTATATATATGACCAGGGAAAATTTGAGCATCCTGTACATGTTTTGAATACACTAATTTGTAGTACTATTGATATACAACAACTTTCATATATAACTTCTCTCTGTATCAAGATAATAAAGTTTTTATTTGGACTTAAATCTTAAGTGATACACCCGGTATCTACATATAAATACATAATAATATCTAATATCTATGTAACTCCATCCATTTTATGTTCGTTCCATAAGTGTATTTGAGATTCTGAGATTTGCTCGACTGTATTTTTATTATTTCTTGTAAGACTGGTATTTCCGGAGTTAACGGGTTTGCGGTTTAAATCATCGATATCCCGATATCTCTCTCCCTCGTAAAATACAGACACTACAAATAAAAGTTTTCAGATTTATAAAATGCCACAAGCCATTCCAAACCTGCACTTCTAGCACACTAACAAACACTTTTTAACGTGAGACTACAAACTGCCAGCTAAAACTCTCGTAGAAGTCTTGACTGTTTGTGAGGAGGGACGCTCCTGATGCGTGCTGTTCCAGCGTGAGCTTTGGAACGCCTCGGTTTTATGCGCGCTGTAACGAAGTGATTTTATTTGATTAAGTTAAGTTAGGTAGCTAAGTGTTATTTGTCGGTTTTGAAGAATATTTTGTCCATTATATTACTGCGCTTGTAAAGAATAACAGTTTAATTATTAATTATAGATAGGAAGTATGGATATGTTTTGTGAACATTCCACATAGGTCGAATAGCTGGCAGTACGCGAATCGCGACACACGAAGCGCGCATCGTGCCCCGGCACTCTTCTGCCCGCGCTATCATGAAGGAGCCTGAGACTGAAAATAATTAACTTAGTTTCCGTCCAGCTACTCAACGAGGAACCACGCCGGCCAGCACAGTAAGTAAACTCGTGAGTATAAGGATATATTGGTATCTAAATTTCATGCGTAGTTGTAATATACCGCGCATGACTACCGTATCTCATCCTACTCCTGCGTTAGCAGTATCTGGTAGCATGAGGATTTTCACAATCAAGTTAGTCTCCGTTTGACCGCTACTCGAAGCACCACGCCGACTTGGATAGTAAGTAAATTCGTGAGTATAAAGAAATAGGTAATTAAATTTAATGCGGAATTATTCTAAGTCCACAAACGGGTGACGTAGCTGTAATAAACCGCGCATAACTACCGTATCTCATCCTACTTCTGCGTTTTAGCAGTGTTTAGTAGCATGAGGATTTTATCATTAAATTAGTTCCCGTCTGAGCTCCAACCGAAGCACCACGCCGACTTGGATAGTAAGTAAACTTGTGAGTATAGAGGTACATAGGTATCCAAAGGTAATTGCGAATTTTTCTAAGTCGATAAACGGTGACGTAGTTGCAATATTTCGCGCATGACTACCGCGCTCATCCTACTTCTGCTTTTCGGCAGAGTTTAGTAGCTTGAGGATTTTACAGAGTATCCGAGACCAGTCCGTTGCTGCCGCCCGTACTGTTCAGACGTGCCGACCCCGACCGCTCCAGAGAGGAAGCCAGCACAGGATCCGGAAGTAGGTAGCAAGGTTTGATAAAGGTTTGGTAAATAATCGGTATTACTTGGCTGGTGAGTACTTTCCGGGCTTTATTTTTTTTTTAGAGTTAGTGAACCGCGAGCGCTAAACGTATCCGCCTCATATCCTTCCTTAGAAAGGGAGAGCGGCCGAAGGTTGGAATTAGAACCGCGTTCCACCGCGTCACACCGCGTGTTCTCCAGGCCACCTGAGCACGTAAAAATTCTGCAGGGTGACTTGGAGATACTAGCATTTGATACCGCGTGTCCTCTAGGCCACCTGCGTCCGTTTTTTTGGCAGGGTGATTTAGAGGGATTTCCGTAACCGCGTGCCTGCCAGGCCACCTGAGCACGTAAAAATTCTGCAGGGTGACTTGGAGGTATCGTCCGTAATCGCGGGTCCGCCGGGCTACCTGAGCACGTAAAAATTCTGCAGGGTGGCTTGGTAGCTTTGACCATACCGTCGTCGTCTTAGATTTGCAACCGTTCGGCTTGTTCCTCCTTCCCCCCCTCCCAACTTGAACCGCGTTATACCGCGTGCCCTCCAGGCCACCTGAGCACGTAAAAATTCTGCAGGGTGACTTGGAGGTACTGTCAGTTACCATCGCGTGTTCTCTAGGCCACCTGAGCACGTAAAAATTCTGCAGGGTGACTTAGAGGTATTTCCGTAACCGCGTGCCTGCCAGGCCACCTGAGCACGTAAAAATTCTGCAGGGTGACTTGGAGGTATCGTCCGTAACCGCGGGTCCCCCCGGGCTACCTGAGCACGTAAAAATTCTGCAGGGTCATCATCAATTTGCCGCTGTTAGGCTTGTTACTCCTTTCCCCCCCCCTTACCGTGACCGCATTCAACCGCGTGCCCTCCAGGGCGCCTGAGTCCGTTTTCTTTGGCAGGGCGCTTTGGAGATACTCGTTTGCATATGATAAGACCGGAACCATCCATCAGCCAAGCGATAATAAGTAGCCGCGTTAGATAGGCATAGTTTGCTTGTATTGGCGCTTGCTTCCCCTCCTGGTATCCGTCCGCCGTCTGCTCGTGACCGATTAAGTTATTGCTGGTTACCGTTTCACCGCTTTACCGTACCGCTCCGCTTGACCGCTCGCTTACTACCCCGCTCGCCCGTCGTTAAGACATCGCTGCTCACCGTTTCACCGCTTACCGTATCGCACCGCTTGACCGCCCGCTTACTGCCACGCTTGTCCGTAGTTAAGACCGTAGTAGTATAAGACCGTAGTAGTATAAGACCGTAGTAGTATAAGACCGCTTGTAGAATAAGACCGTTTGTAGGTAAGACCGTTGTAGTATAAGTTGTAGTTATTAAGGTGTGTATAAAGTGTAAATAAGAATTAGTGTGTAGAATAAATGTACATATATTGAATGAGAGTCTGTTCCTTAAATGTAGTGTGTAAGTTCCCTTTTTCCCGACCCCTGGCTTAGCCGTATCTTCACTGCAGTTGCCCGGCCTCTATCGTCCCGCCGATAGAGTAAAGTGGTGTTTCTGCACTCTAAACAGAAACTGGCGCCCGAGATCTCCGTACAGTGTGCACCGCCGTAGTGTTGGGCGTCAAAGTGACACTTCTGCTCTTGGGTAGAGCAACGAAGTACCTCACAAATTGGCGCCCGAGCAGGGACCCGAAAAGCGCAACTTACTGAAATTCGGCAGTCCCCCGAAAGCAACCGTTTTTTTCGGAAAAGGTCGTAGATAGACATATGAGGTGTCATTTTCGACTAAACCGAGTACGAGGAATCGATTCCAACTAGTCCCGAACCGTTTTGCGCATGCGCTAAGGAGTTATTAGTAACTTTGGAACGCGAAGAGATACCGGGACACGGAAAAGTGTTTCAGGGGAGTTGGCACTAGAGGAGGTTGGAAACCGAACCTCAAAACCCGAACTCGACCCGAACATTTCCGAAGTCGTCCCCGAGTACCCAAACGCCATATAGGCATGTGGGGTATCGTTTTGCACTAAACCGGACCCAAGGAAGCGATTGCAAGCGCTTGCAGCCCGATCCGACTAACCCCGTCGAAAAAACGTGCGCCCTAGCGCACCCGAAAGTTAAAAACTAGCGAGACCAGAATTGCCGAGTGGTCGTCATCGAACGACACCGTCTGAACTCAGTTTTACCGTTTTTCCGGAGTTTGCCCGGAACTCTTGACGACTCCGGTGGCAAAATCGATTTGCCGTGTGACCTATCGTTTTCTAGTAAATCGAGGGTGCGGAATCGATTGCCGCTAGTTTCAGCTCGATCCGACCACCGTGGTCGAATAAAAGCCTACCGAATCGACACTAAAAGTCGAAAGTCGGTAAAACCGATATAGGGTGACTATTGGTACCGCAATACACCATATATTGAGGACCCGGACCGGTCCACCCAATTTCACCCGAAGTTCTGACCGGAAACAGATCTTACCAGAAACCCGCCGAGTGACCCCTCCTTTTCGAGCAAACCAAGGGCGCCGAATCGAACGCAGTTATTTGCAGTTCGATACGTCCGGCCGTTTAGGAGTTAGGTCTGTCAGGGAGTTGACTCGTGCACCGCAGGCCGAGAAGACCGCTAGCACAAAGTCAGCAGATCATAACCGACAGTATCTACAACCGTTACCGTTCCGCCCAAGAAGAAACGTTAACCGACCGTTACCGTTCCGCCCAAGAAGAAACGTTAACCGACCGTTACCGTTCCGCCCAACCACATGGCCACCGAAGAAGAAAAGAAGGAAGAGATGGATCCCCACGAGGACACCGGAAATATCGAGCTGGGAGATCTCCGCCTCAGCTGGATATACAAACTTAAGAGGGACCAGATTGACGCGGAATTAGGGAAATTCCGCCTGGACTTAACCGGCACGGTGGAAGAAAAGAAGCGACGATTAATCCGCTTTATCCGGGAAGGATGTACCTCGCCGTTGCCGCCGGCTGTCTTTCCGTCAATACCCACACCGTTTTCCCTGCAGCCGCCCCCCGTAGCAAGAGATACCGCCGCACTACCGTACCGGCTCGCCCCGGAAAGCCCGGCCCTAGACCCGTGGCAAGTCCATAAATGGAACACCCATTTCAATGGAAAAGGCGACCCAGCCGCATTCCTGGAAAGGTTGGATGAGATCTGCTCATACACCAACATCCGCCAGGAACAGCTGCTGCCGGTACTCCCGGAACTGCTCCAAGGCCCAGCCCTGCTGTGGTACCGGAACAATAAATCCCACTGGGATACGTGGGCGAAGTTCACGAGGGACTTTAGAACGTTCTATTTCCCTGTGAACTATCTAGAGGACTTGGAGGCTGATATAAGCCGCCGCCTTCAGAAACCGGATGAACCCGCTACGAATTACCTCACCGACTTACAAACACTTGTTCGTCGGCATGGAGACTTGAATCCGGAACAAGAGCTGCGATGGCTGTACCGTAACCTACTACCCGATTACCGACAGTATATCCGCCGAAATGATTTTACCGATGTCTCATCGCTCACCGCAAAAATCAAAGAGTTTGAATTACTGCGAGAGGAGGTGAGACAGGTATATGATGGGGAAGAGCCGCTTCCACGCCGAAATACCATCCGAAGGTTCGAAAATCGTTCCTCGGAACAATATTCCGTCCCGCCTAGACAGGCAGAGTCTCGTCCCGTCGTTGAGCGATCCGTTCCCATGCCTAGGAATACGCGGTTGCCCGCAACCCCTCGGGAGGATCCGCCAAATATCGCCCGACAGCAGGACATGCCAACCGCGCTTCAAACTGCCCCAAGGACTTACCGCAGTCCTGAACCATCCGAGAACCGACAGTCTACCACCGCCGTTACCTATGACCGGAACATCTGCTGGCGCTGTGGGAGGACCGGACATTTCCGCAGTGAGTGTCGTTCCCCGCCCAGGTTGTTCTGTTCCCGTTGTGGTCGTCAGGGTATCATGACCCGTGACTGCCAATGTCCGAGAACGGGAAACCGTACTGTCACGAGGCAGGTACAATCCCGTAACATGACCGCCTTCGTAGACACCGCCGCCGCTCGTCCTGATAACCGACCGCATGTGAAAGTTCAAATGTTTGGAAGAACTTTCTCCGCCTTAGTGGACACCGGAGCTGTTCACTCGTATTTAGGAGACCGTATCAAGGAAGTCTGCGACCAGCTACATATAGCCGCTGATGACGTTATCGTACCTGCTGCTCGGTTAGCAGATGGGAGATTAGCCACCGTCACCAGGGCATACCGGATAGACTTCCTGATAGGTGAAGACAATTTTTCTGAATGTCTGTTCCACCTCAGGAACTTGTCTTCCGATCTGGTACTGGGCATGGATATTCTTAGCCAGTACAGTTTCCAAATAAACCCGTCCGCCGGAACCGTGCTGCTGAATGACCGCCCAATCTCCGAACCGCTGGCTGCGCCCAGTAGCCCACTGGGAGGCATCTCGTTGACTTTGCCACAGCCAGAGGAAGGACAGCTAGCAAGTTTCTTAGAAACCGAACTACCGAGTTTTCAGGATGTACAGGGGACGACACACCTGGTACACCACCAGATCCGCCTAGTGCAACCTGAACCAATTAAACAACGTTCAAGACAGGACTCTACCGGATTCACTCCGGCATTCTTGAATTTTGGACGTGAGTTAACACTACCGAACACCGTATATCAAGATGAGACTGAGATCCCAGAAGACACACCCGTCGAAGAACCGCCGCCCGTAGAAGACCGTACCGACCGTCTAGAAAAGTTGAAAGAGACCTTCCCAATGGTCCGGGTCAACTTGGCACGAGCTTTTACCGCGCAGAGTGCTCCCGAGACCGGAGTTCTCCCGGTAGCCCCGAGCCTTCCGCTCCTTGAAGGGATATCCGTTAGCTACACCGAAACCGCAGGCTTAGAAGGAACCGTACCGACAAAACCAGTATGTCCCACCGACCGTCAGGTGGAGGAGACATCTGGACCAACAACGCGCCGAAATCCAGGCCCGCCGCCGGACACCGCAGTACATCTCCGTGCAGCAACGAAACTTGTGTTGGAGATGTGGATACACTGGTCACTCCCGATGGGACTGTACCAGGCCTCCCTGCCTGTTTTGTTCGAAGTGCGGATTAGTGGGAGTTATGTCTCGACACTGCGGATGTTCCGCCCGTACATCTGTTCGTTACTCACCGCCGCCCCGTCCGTACCGTCGCCGATCCGTCCGTACCGTCACCGATCCGTCCGTACCGTCACCGTTCCGTCCGTACCGTCTTCGATCCGCACCAGAGACCCACCGCCGCCGCACCGTATCTCGAGGAGTACCGTGCTACTACCGCCAGTCTCCGCCGGAAACCTTCACCGTATCCAAAGGAAGTCAATGCGAGCTGCTACCGTAATTCCGAGGAAACCGCCTCGATGAATAAACCTGTTGTTTTTTTTTGGTTTTGACCAGGATGTTTTTTTGTTTTAGGAAGCCTATGGAGAAAGATACCTCGGAGCTCCCGGAATAAGGAATCCCACCTGTTTGGCAAGGAAGTCCAGCTGCGTGGATAGAATCATTTATTAATTTTCTTTGGTAGCATAGTAAGAATCGACCCTGGAAGCCGGAATAGTTTGTTTAGTTTTGAGGTTGTAAAAGGTGTACATACCCACAAATAAAGTTTAAAGTGGCCTATGGGGGGTATGCGCCTTAATCATGACAGGGTTCCGTTTAAGTTGGTAAGTCCCGCATTTCAGGGTCGCCGGAAAGGAAAAAGAAAAAAAAATGTTTTTTTTTTTTATCCGAAGTAAGAGGGGGTGTAACGAAGTGATTTTATTTGATTAAGTTAAGTTAGGTAGCTAAGTGTTATTTGTCGGTTTTGAAGAATATTTTGTCCATTATATTACTGCGCTTGTAAAGAATAACAGTTTAATTATTAATTATAGATAGGAAGTATGGATATGTTTTGTGAACATTCCACATAGGTCGAATAGCTGGCAGTACGCGAATCGCGACACACGAAGCGCGCATCGTGCCCCGGCACTCTTCTGCCCGCGCTATCATGAAGGAGCCTGAGACTGAAAATAATTAACTTAGTTTCCGTCCAGCTACTCAACGAGGAACCACGCCGGCCAGCACAGTAAGTAAACTCGTGAGTATAAGG
This sequence comes from Rhamnusium bicolor, assembly GCA_029963845.1. Taxonomy (NCBI): domain Eukaryota; kingdom Metazoa; phylum Arthropoda; class Insecta; order Coleoptera; family Cerambycidae; genus Rhamnusium; species Rhamnusium bicolor. The sequence goes on along the minus strand of JANEYF010000730.1, from coordinate 163,943 downwards.
ATATATTGGTATCTAAATTTCATGCGTAGTTGTAATATACCGCGCATGACTACCGTATCTCATCCTACTCCTGCGTTAGCAGTATCTGGTAGCATGAGGATTTTCACAATCAAGTTAGTCTCCGTTTGACCGTTACTCGAAGCACCACGCCGACTTGGATAGTAAGTAAATTCGTGAGTATAAAGAAATAGGTAATTAAATTTAATGCGGAATTATTCTAAGTCCACAAACGGGTGACGTAGCTGTAATAAACCGCGCATAACTACCGTATCTCATCCTACTTCTGCGTTTTAGCAGTGTTTAGTAGCATGAGGATTTTATCATTAAATTAGTTCCCGTCTGAGCTCCAACCGAAGCACCACGCCGACTTGGATAGTAAGTAAACTTGTGAGTATAGAGGTACATAGGTATCCAAAGGTAATTGCGAATTTTTCTAAGTCGATAAACGGTGACGTAGTTGCAATATTTCGCGCATGACTACCGCGCTCATCCTACTTCTGCTTTTCGGCAGAGTTTAGTAGCTTGAGGATTTTACAGAGTATCCGAGACCAGTCCGTTGCTGCCGTCCGTACTGTTCAGACGTGCCGACCCCGACCGCTCCAGAGAGGAAGCCAGCACAGGATCCGGAAGTAGGTAGCAAGGTTTGATAAAGGTTTGGTAAATAATCGGTATTACTTGGCTGGTGAGTACTTTCCGGGCTTTATTTTTTTTTAGAGTTAGTGAACCGCGAGCGCTAAACGTATCCGCCTCATATCCTTCCTTAGAAAGGGAGAGCGGCCGAAGGTTGGAATTAGAACCGCGTTCCACCGCGTCACACCGCGTGTTCTCCAGGCCACCTGAGCACGTAAAAATTCTGCAGGGTGACTTGGAGATACTAGCATTTGATACCGCGTGTCCTCTAGGCCACCTGCGTCCGTTTTTTTGGCAGGGTGATTTAGAGGGATTTCCGTAACCGCGTGCCTGCCAGGCCACCTGAGCACGTAAAAATTCTGCAGGGTGACTTGGAGGTATCGTCCGTAATCGCGGGTCCGCCGGGATACCTGAGCACGTAAAAATTCTGCAGGGTGGCTTGGTAGCTTTGACCATACCGTCGTCGTCTTAGATTTGCAACCGTTCGGCTTGTTCCTCCTTCCCCCCCTCCCAACTTGAACCGCGTTATACCGCGTGCCCTCCAGGCCACCTGAGCACGTAAAAATTCTGCAGGGTGACTTGGAGGTACTGTCAGTTACCATCGCGTGTTCTCTAGGCCACCTGAGCACGTAAAAATTCTGCAGGGTGACTTAGAGGTATTTCCGTAACCGCGTGCCTGCCAGGCCACCTGAGCACGTAAAAATTCTGCAGGGTGACTTGGAGGTATCGTCCGTAACCGCGGGTCCCCCGGGCTACCTGAGCACGTAAAAATTCTGCAGGGTAGTCTTGGAGTTTGACCATCCCGGCGTCATCATCAATTTGCCGCTGTTAGGCTTGTTACTCCTTTCCCCCCCCTTACCGTGACCGCATTCAACCGCGTGCCCTCCAGGGCGCCTGAGTCCGTTTTCTTTGGCAGGGCGCTTTGGAGATACTCGTTTGCATATGATAAGACCGGAACCATCCATCAGCCAAGCGATAATAAGTAGCCGCGTTAGATAGGCATAGTTTGCTTGTATTGGCGCTTGCTTCCCCTCCTGGTATCCGTCCGCCGTCTGCTCGTGACCGATTAAGTTATTGCTGGTTACCGTTTCACCGCTTTACCGTACCGCTCCGCTTGACCGCTCGCTTACTACCCCGCTCGCCCGTCGTTAAGACATCGCTGCTCACCGTTTCACCGCTTACCGTATCGCACCGCTTGACCGCCCGCTTACTGCCACGCTTGTCCGTAGTTAAGACCGTAGTAGTATAAGACCGTAGTAGTATAAGACCGTAGTAGTATAAGACCGCTTGTAGAATAAGACCGTTTGTAGGTAAGACCGTTGTAGTATAAGTTGTAGTTATTAAGGTGTGTATAAAGTGTAAATAAGAATTAGTGTGTAGAATAAATGTACATATATTGAATGAGAGTCTGTTCCTTAAATGTAGTGTGTAAGTTCCCTTTTTCCCGACCCCTGGCTTAGCCGTATCTTCACTGCAGTTGCCCGGCCTCTATCGTCCCGCCGATAGAGTAAAGTGGTGTTTCTGCACTCTAAACAGAAACTGGCGCCCGAGATCTCCGTACAGTGTGCACCGCCGTAGTGTTGGGCGTCAAAGTGACACTTCTGCTCTTGGGTAGAGCAACGAAGTACCTCACAGCGCTCCAAAGTCTCCATGTGTGGCTAAAGCTAGAAGTCATATTGCTGACAGTTTATAAAATTTGGGATTGAGTGAGTAATTTGAAATTGTGTATAGCGAGTGTATGTTTTCTGTAGATATTGAAGCTAATTTTATTAACATTAAATGATAAAGTTGAATCCAGGAAATTGATTTTATTATCCGTTTCTGTCTCAACTGTAAATTTAATATTCGGATGAATAGTGTATATAATTTAAAAAATTTTTTTTACCGTCTACGGGTCCCTGTAAGCTGGCTAACATGTCTACATATCTGTACCAAAATGTTATATGTATTTTGGATAAATAGAAATTTACTATCTTTCCTTCTAAATGTGATAAAAATATCTGTTAAAAGAGGGCTTGGGGGAGACCCTATTGCCAATCCCATGTTTTGTGTATATTATTTATTATCATTTTGACTTGGGTAAAATATACCTAAAAACTATTTCATGGAATGTTTTCTTTACATAAATATTTTGTGAGTTCGACAGAATTTTTTTTTAAGTTGGAATTTTGTTAGGTTTTCAGGATTGAATTAATTTTGTTACTTACTATGTGTATAGGACTATTCATATATGATATAACCGGTCGTATGGGAGCATTTTCTTTACGGTTTTTAATAAGACCATAAAGTTTGGGTTGACGAGGATTACTAATTTGTATTTATCATCGCTTAAATAAAATATAGTTTTCTGATAAAAATTGCTTGGTTTTGGATTTGACTCTACTACTCTTAATTTCAACTAATTTGGATTGAATAAATTGTTGGATTTTATCATAATCTAATCTCGAAATAACTACAGTTGCATTTGATTTGTCTGTTTTGGTTAGGATTAAATTGTTGTCTTTAATTTATTTATTAATCGATTTAATGGTTTGATTATCGCTATTTTTAATTTTTACATTTTTTTGTATGGTTAATATATTAGACAGTTTTGAATTTGTGAGGTATGTGTTGTCAATATATTTTAGGGCTTGTTCTGTTTCTACAAATGAATTCTTAATAAAATGTGGTGAGTATTTAGGGCACATTTTTATGAGATCTAGCTCTTTATTAGACAATTCTGTATTTGAATAATTTGTAACTTTGTCACTGAATTGATCAATATTGTTGTTATGGGTTCCATTCTTATTGCTATTAGTTTTTAATTTTACAAGTTTTTTTAATTTTTTGTTTTGTGCTGTATATTTTACAAACATTTATCTGCCAATTTTATTACTCAGATAGTCATCAAACAAATCAAATTCTGCCGGATGGAGATTATAAGTAAGTTTGGAGTGTATTACCTTAATGTTACTATAATATAGTATAAATATATTGCAATTGTTTTTGTTTATTCATTCTCTTCAGAATCATTTGAAAATGGCACGTTAAGTGCCGAAATTGCAGTAACGCGAAGTTACAATAAATTAGTGATAAAAAACAAAATAAAATGTTTTTTTTTGTTATATCATCATGATTGATTATCACAAAATAACGGCTTACACAATTTAATTCAAGCATTATAATTATATTCATTCTTGAGAACATTTTTCCTAAGTATCACCTAAGTCTGTTTCATTCACCATATGAAGTGATTAGTGATTATACGATAAGCATACGTGCGTGTTTCCAATTTGCTTTACATCATATTATAATCCTACAAGTTTTTGTAAATAAAAGGGAGCATCGATTTAATGTCTATAATCCAACTTGTCGACAGTTAAACTATTACGTTTCCACTGACATGACACGTGTACAACTTACTTCTTAATTTAGTCCTTGACCCTTATATGAAATTTCAATTTATTCTAAAAATAACACTACTCTAATTTTGGACAGGCGAGTTTAACTTTTGTTATGTATAATGAATACCTATTTACAGTGCCGTAGCTTTAAAAGAAATCAGAAAAAATGCCATTCGGTCGGTAGAGTTTGACAAGTTTGACTGCGTGTCCATATCAAATCAAACAAGATCGTTGCACTTAGTTGCGGAAAGGGAAGCTAAAAACTAAAGGTATATGAAGTCACTGGTGGACGACATCAGAAATGAAAAGTCCAGAGAAATATATGTTATTTACTAAGCGATCTGAGGAAGCGGGATTCTTTACAGTTCACAACTTCTTGCTGAATATTATCTGAAGTATTTAATAATTTATTATAAAAACAAAATACGACTTACAGACACCCTAAATATGACCCAACATTTTTAAATAATATTTGCACGCTGTGCAATAACAAAATAACTAACACGTAGAAATCTTTGGAGAAAAGTAAAACTCATTGGAACTTATATTCGCCCTGTTGCAGCCAGCAGCCTCCAATATCCAATTCCATTGTGCATTGGTTTGCACTGGTTTTTTAAAATTCATATGTATATTATTTAATGCTGTCATAATTTAAAGAAAGTTATTTAGTTTAGTTAATGTAGAACATATTATTAAAGTCACGAAGAGAACACTCGACCGTCTTCACAATGAAATTTATTTATTTATTAGAATATATATTTACAACATAGACATATACAGTGTGGAACTGCCAAATGGAATAAATCAGTATCTCAATTATTGTGCATATTTATAAAAAATCCCGAGACTAGTCGATTCTGGATTCGAAAATGACATCCTGCAACATAAAAATGTCATCCCTAAATTTAACCTCCTTCGAGTGGTAGTTGCAACTCCTAAATTTTTAAATGGGAAGTAGGGGCTTGTGATACCTCATTTGAAAGGTCTTTTCGTTCTCTATTCAAAAGTGCTATGGTTTTAATATTTATTGCAAAGATTACCTTTAAAAAAATAAATTCATCTGCTTGACGAAATTCGCTACAGCAACCTAAAAAAAACTTAATTTCAACGTAAGAGATGTTCAAAATGAGTTCCTTGAACATCTTGGCAGCATCCTAAACTTAAATAAAAATGTCTTCTAACGTTTTCCAACATCCGAGGCGCGACCGACCTTACCGCAACCGTTATTTTTTCTTCTCAAGTCAGCTATATCGCTTGGCTTAGTTTTGTATACCATACTTTTTACATATCTCCATAGAAAGAAATCTAAGGGTGTAAGATCAGGAGAACGTGCTGGCCATTCTAGCGATCCCCGCCTCCCTATCCACCGATTTGGAAATATAATGTCGAGGTATTGCCGGACATTGATTCAGTAATGTGGTGGTGCTCCATCCTGCTGGAACCATATCACATCGACTGGAACTTGTGGGTTTGCTTGAGCAGGATATGTTTGCTAAAATTGGCACGACATTATTTTGGAACAGAGTTAAATAATATCCCTTCCTAAACATTAACCTTTTCAGGATTTTGCGTATGTAATTCTCTCATCCAGTGAGGATTTTCATTAGCCCAGTAGCGACAGTTTTGACGATTAACATGGCCGTGAAGAGTAAAAGTGGACTCATCAGAAAACAAAACATTTTCTAGTTGGATAACATACCTTTGCATCATTTTTTCAGAAAAATATGTTCTTCTAACAAAATCGTCTTCATTAAGCTCCTGAGTTGGGATCAGTTTATAGGGATGCATTTTATTTTCTTTTAAGGCGAATAATCGAGGAATGGGAAACATTCAATGCTGAAGCTGCTTGTCAACTTGAATTATGTGGGTTTTCTTTAAACTCAAGCAGTATATCAAATTTGGTATCGTTACTCATTGCATTGAAAGTTTCTCTTTTATCTGCCGTACATGTCCATTTTCGCGAAAATGCTCTTCAATTTTGCTAATTCTACCTTGAGATATAGGCGGCAAATCAGGAAATTTTTCTTGAAACAGACGAGCTACTTCGGCCTGTGATCGCATTCTATCTCCATAACCAATCATCTGCAAAATTGTTATTTTATGCATTTCTGTTAAATAAACCATGTTTAGGAATTGCAGTTAGTAAAACTCAAACAATACGCAATACACTGACAACTGTTTATTGCTGTCAATCAAATAGCAAGTCGCTACGGCGTTTTCAATAAAACTGAATGAAGAATTTTGATAAATTTTTATGTATTTTTTTTTAGTTAATAATGTTGAAAAAGAACACAAATTGTTTTTGCTAGCCTGGAAGAACAAAACGCTGCTCGTCAAGCAGACCGTTAATTTTTGCAATAAATATTAAAACCATAGCATTTTTGAATAGAGAATGAAAAGACCTTTTCAACTAAGGTATCACAGGTGGGGCTTCTCATTTAATAATTTAGGGGTTGCAACTGCCACTCGATGAGGGTTAAATTTAGGGACGAAATTTTTATGCTGCAGGGTGTCATTTTTGAATCCAAAATCGACGTGTCTCGGGATTTTTTATAAATCTGCACAGTAATTGAGTTACTGAATTTATTCAATTTGGCTGTTCCACAGTGTATGATAATTGTCATTATATATAAATAGACAAAAAATATTTGATAATGTATCTTATACACTGATAAAAAAAATATACATAACAAACACATTAAACTAGATTTATTACAAACAGAGATTTAGTTCAAACATTTTGTAAATGAAAAAAAATTGACATCTATAATTGATGGTAGATCATTTAGAGCATATGTGACTTCGGGACTGTGACTACTGTAATGTGAACGAAAATGATCAAAATGTAACAGACGTAGGAGGAAAGGTTCGCTAGTTTGAACGACAATGGCGTCAAGTTTGGGTTCCTTCTCGATGTCGACAATAACAACTATAGAAGAAGTGTAAACATTTTGGCGAATTATACAGTTGCTTTGTTGATGAACATCAGCCATATGAAGAAATATTGGATTGCAGAATAAAAATATCAATACCTGAAGAGCATACATTTATTATTCAGTATGGAGGTGAACGTCTTTCCCAATCTTCTCATTGCTATTCAGATAATGCTAACCATCACAAATTCCATCGCCAGCTGTAAACGAACATTTAGCAATTTAAAACTAATACGGTCATATTTGAGAGCCACCATGGGTTAAGACAGACTTGTGATTTTCTTGATTGTAGTTATTCTGCTGTTTTGGTTTCTATTGATTTTTATCATCTATTAGTGTAATTTTACAAAGTTCAAAACTTGTTTTTGATGTCAATGAAAATTTAATTTCAATCAAAGTACAATAAAAGATAGTAAAGCTCATTAGTAATGTAGATAACTAACATTTAACTATTTTAATTAAACACCACAAGTAATACAACCCCCTGTATCCCTGAAGGTACCTCAAGGTATCTTGTGTGGGAGAGGGCTACAAATTTAGAGATAATGGACACACACCCAATGTCAGAGTATGCTAGGAGTAATTTCTGGTTTAGAAAAAATCCTAGCTCCGCGACCGGGGATCGAACCCGGGACTCCATGGGTGAAAGGTAAGTGTTTTTACCATTCGACCACGTAGGACTCTCTGGTGTGCTACACAGGCGGTTCTCGTGTAGCCGCCATACCGTCTTCCGGGAATAGATCATATCTAGAGAAATATATAGCTCTCTTAATGAATAATATTTGTTCACTTGTTAAATACAAGCGAAAGGGTTGTGTTATACCGTTAAGTAGAAAAAATAAAAAAAATGCATTTTGCGTTAACGTTGTGAATTATATTATAATTCCTTTCAGAGATTTATTCTTTTAGCTGCTTAACAAGTAAAATCTGATGTTTAAGTAATTACTATTACTCTCTTAACCGCTTCGTTAATTTTTGAGTTAAAAGTTTAACACGATTTAAACTGGATAAAGTGTAATTCATTTTTGAAGATGGGCAAACAACTTTATTTACTGTTTTATGTAATATGAAACCATAAATGTTATACCCTTAAACAAAACAAAAGTTAAATGGATAATACTGCGTTAGGTTTTTAGTGTAAACTTTTAATGACAAAGTCCTTGAGTTCTCGGTAACTACTGTTCTGATGATATGGAAACAACATATTTTCTCATTAAGCCTGGATTAACCTAGAATTAGTTTTTATTCAAAAATAATTAGTTAATAAATCAAATATCATCATAATATCAGTACAATGTGATAGCTGGTTTAATATTGGGAATGAAGGTAAAATAAACTTCCATCACCTTTATTCATAAAATCTGTTGGAACAAAAACAATAAAACACACTTCAGAATATGTAACAAGCCCCCTATAAGAGATCCTTCTAGAACATGTTAAACAAATTTTGGTTTTAATAACTGACATTGCTTCAAACATGCGGAAGGCTACAACGATGCTGGAAAGTAAATATCCTCATCTTTCTTTTGGGTGTTTTGCAGATATGTTTCACTTACTCTGTCAGGATATTTTAAAATCCATTTCAGTGACAATAAACATTCTAATTTACACAAAAAACAAAATATAAAATATTAATGGAGGTCAAAAATGTTAGTTGTAGCATACAATGAAATTAAGAAACAACTTCACAGTCAGAAGTCGTTTGTTTTCGAATAGCCACACATTGAGGATCTTATGTAGCATATTTAATTAGCCTAGTCAAATGTACACGTGACTCGCAAAGTATGGCCATCAATGAAGATGTTTAGAAAAAAATGGACAAACCCGTAAGAATACAAATTTTAGACGAAGATTATTGGGTGAAAGTTTCTGATCTCATAGACATATTACAGTCAATTGCAGATTGGATATAATATTGTAAATCTGACGAACCCACAATAGAATCTATCTTTGAATGCTTTAAAGAACTGAACAATATAATCAAACCAATTGGTGTGTAGAAGGAAACAATAATAGAGCTGGATATTTTTTAACTTATATACAATAACTTGATTTAGTAACAAATACAGTTATAATAATTCTCTCAATAAATATATATATATATATATATATATATATATATATATATATATATATATATATATATATATATATATATATATATATATATATATATATATATATATATATATATATATATATATATATATATATATATATATATATATATATATATATATATATATATATATATATATATATATATATATATATATATATATATATATATATATATATATAAAAGTTCATTTCTGATTGAAACCATTATTTACAATTAAAACAATTAAATCTCTGGTGTACTGGGTTTCTTTGAAATAAATCCGTTGTATCAGTAGTCAGAGTTTCATACAAATACTAACAAAATAAATATACTAATAACTGAAATGTCTCTGAAGCTCAATTATATAACATGATGTTGTTACAAATAGTCCAGAGAGTTAAGATAGAAAAAAATAGATTTGAATCTGCTGCTGGTACAAACCGAGCTTATTAAAATTATAGGCCTTAATTGCCTTAATACTGCAGTTCAATAGAAAAGATTATGAGAAAAAACAGACTTCAGATTCTGAAACTACTGAGGAAACATGGCATAGCAGTTTACTGGAAAATTCAGAAAATGACACTGATTTTGCAAAATCTCTAATTTTTATGTTACACAATTTGTGCAAACCGCACACCCTTTAAACAGTTACTAAAAACTACTTGTAAATAGAATGGTAATAACTAATAAAATATGTAGTTTTAGGGCACGATTAACAATGAATTAAGCTTAAGTTGCTATTGTTGAGTAAAAATAAATAAATTTGTCTCTGAATTTCCTCAATTGGTTAGAACACTTATCCAACAAAATCATTGTAACTAAATTTTTATATTAGGCAAATAAAAAAATGTAGGTACAACATTATGCACAATTAAAATGTATAAAACTGTATAATAGCTTTGCTTTGAAATTTTACACTTGTTTAAAAATAAAAGACCTGTTCCACAGTGTTGTGTAAAATTTGCCAAAATGGTTTTTCTCTGTGTACAGTCAGGTTTTACTTTTTTTGTAAATAATGTAAATTCATTAATTCAAATTTATTATAGGGTGTTTCAGGATTTAATAACAGAACTGAAACAGAGTAAAGAGAAAACAATTTTTAATTTTAAAACGTCTCAAAAATATATAATCTTAAGCGTTTCCTAAGGGAGCTACAACGCTTTGAGAATAAGTGAGAACTGATTCAGATAATTCCTGAAAATTTTGTATTGTTACCACGTTATTTAAGATATTTGGTTACAAAAAAATTTATTGAGAAAAATATTTATAGACATCTCGTTTAAAAGAGCAATTTACAATTTTTTTACTTATACTCATCCATTTAATGATTGAAGCTTTAGGAGGAAATATTTAAGGATAATTGTAATATAAATATTTGTCTTTGCGTTTACATTCCGGTAAAACAATTGATGTTAGAACTATCTTAATCGAAACAGGTTTCAACAATATACATTTTTCTGTACAAAATGGTGCATATTAAAATTTCACAGTACTTTTTGTATATTTTGCAGCGTAGAAAAACTAACTTTATGCACTTTTGTAGAATATCCAGAAGAAAATGGTTATAAGTTAAAACAATAAATTACACCCTTAAACGAGTCGTCAATCAGTTTTTTTTGAGTAAATTTACGATGTAACAAAATATCTTAAATAATGTGGTATATAATAAACACCAAAGAAATTAAAAATTAGACAACCCTCAAAATCCAAAGCCAAAGCTGTTTAAAAAAACATGGACATACAACCATTCACACCGATATTGCCAGTGCCGGTGGCGGGATTCGAACCCGAATCTACGATAGAAGATTTCTAGTCACAACTGCCATCGTGTGCTCTAGCCTACTACACCACCGAGCCGAAGTACAATATATTAAGAAATGGTCTGAATCAGTTCTTCAGATATTTCAAAAAAAAAAAAATTGTTTCTGTTTCACCCCGTCTATAAATAGGCTAGGCCAAATTCCATAGTAGTTCAGTGGCGTTACACGTATACGAATATGTAAATAACCGACAACGCATTTATTTTTCGATTACAGCGTACTTATTTGGTCGCATTGGTTAATATGACAATAATTGTAAATATTACATAATGTTTAGAGAAAAGTACTTACTTTTCAACTGTCCTGTACAGACGACAAATGCTCAGAGAGAACACGTGAAAACATTTGCATGTGCAATAACTTTTCTGTATTCTCTTCCGAGAAACGCCTCCTTCATTCTGTAAACACATTTGTGTACAGCCAAAGTGATCGTTCAAAATCGACGGAGGTGATATTTTCAAAAAAAAATTGTAAATTATTATCAGCTAAAAGATGTTTTTCACTGAGACACATACTTTTCCATACCCTGTAGTTTTTTTGTAAAATGTCACTAAATTTCTTACTAACTCGCTTACCGAGGACATGTGTCAAAGTTTGTAATACAGTTTGTACACTATCAAGCAGTTCAATAGAGATGCTAGGGACAAGGAAGAACTTTCTAATTTGGAGATACTGTCCAATATTACATTATAGTTGTTATAAAGTATATATCCTCAATATCCACATACCTAAAGAGATATACCGCGCTAGAGAGACGTCCGACAGGTGGAATATAGGAGATCGCCATTTAGATTCCTTGTGCGCGCACATGAAGATAAATGTATAAAATAGCACAACACAACATACACATATTTGCAACATTGGTTACCCACATCCGAGGATGAGGTATAAAACAACAACAAAATAATTTGTGTATCATATTCATAAATTGTAGCTAAAGTAAATTGAGTGATCATCATTAGCTTTTGCTTTATTTAATCTGAAATAAAAAAATTTGCACTATATTCAATGCATATCTTATACATATTTGACTTGACTCCTATGTAAATTGGCATTGATTATCAGTAAAATTGAGTTGTAATTAAGCATAACGTTAATTTGCAAACCTTGAAAGGAAAAACTGTTAACAACAATTCTTTTATTTTCAACTTTAGCTCATTTTTGCCACTAAGCCGTAACATAAATAACAGCAGAAAATGAACAATGTATCCTATTATGTCAAACTTTTAGAATGGGCACATTCTTGTTCACTGTTTTAATTAAGAAATGATTTAGCAAATTAAAAGAAACTTTTGGAAATATATTATTTCTTTATTTACAGAAAAACTGTACAATGGAAAAAAACATTTAAATCTTAAAGATATACATTTAATAAATATGACGAACACAATTTACTTTAAATAATGAAAATAACCCTCGACTCTGTTTTCAATTTTTCTTATCAGGACTATGCTTAAATTAGTTACCTGCGACTTCTTATGATAGAGGTGTACCTTATTGTATAGACAAATGTAATATGCAGTGTTAGTATTAATATAACGTTATTTACCAGGCAAATCTAGCCTTAGTTACTCAACTCAACTTCTTAGATATGTAAAGCGCCAAGTGTGGTCAGTTGGAAAAAGAATACGAGCGATAGCTGTGAACTAGGATGAAATGAGATATAATAACACACACCCAGCGAACGTAAGGACACACTCCAGTCTGTGCCTCATCAACCACCTACAAATACATTCACACTATTACGTCCATCTCACTTCTTCAATCGGTCTTTGTTAACAGTTGGCCACATTTCGTGGTTTACAGATGGTATATACATTTAAAATTAAAACAAATGTAAAAATGAGACCATGAAAATTAGTTATTATAAAAATATTCAAAATAATATACACAGTCACTGGTGAATAAATAATATTAGTTTACTACATTTTTTCTCACAGCATTACCTTGAAGAAGTATTGTGTACTTTTTTTGACAAATTATGTAATATAATTTTACAGCAGCAATTAATTGTCGCTTTTAATAAATTAAAATTGTGTTCATGATTCGAATACATAATTCGTCCAAGATTATGTAAAAGTTTTGCAGATGCATTCGTTAAAATATAATGAACGAGATCAGGGTACGGCAAGCTGTTATCATTTAAGTGCATCAATTGCCTTATCAACATTTCAGTTTCGAACATATTGTTACGAGGCTCTTTGAGGGATAGATATAAGCACCTGATATCAATAGTGTTAATTAAGGCAACCATTTACTTTTGAATATTTTGTACTAGTGGTAATAAATCTTTTGTTGACATTTTGGTTTAATTTCATTTTAAATCAGCATCAGAACATATCACAAGTGAACATGTTCATTTTTACATATGACAGTTATTATATAAAATTTTGTTTCATCGGTTCTTTAAAAGATTAAAAAGGTTCAAATTCGATTGTCAGACCAAGATATTTTAAGTCCTAAACTTAAAATTTTGAGTAAGGTATTCAGACTTAATACAATACTTTTATCACTAGCGGTATGGTGTTTGATGGACAGTATTAAATAACAAAAAAACACTATGACATGATATATAAAATGGAACAACACAATTACCTTATGCAACTTTATTGGTTATGGAATTAAAAAAATAAAGTACATAGTTACCTAAATTTCTTCTTTTAATGAGGAGATAGTTCTTATCGTTAGGATCTTGCTCTGCTAACAATTCTTCATTCTTCACAATAAACAGTTTTTTGCAACATTTTGATTACATATCCTACTATTTACATATGTAACAACATTTTCACTATAATCTGTGAGATTTATTAGTTTTGGTAAAATATCGTAATTATGATCTTGTACGCTATTAATATATTCATGATAATAATTATTGCTTTTTCTGACTTCATAAAGATCAACTTGTTGGAGTAAAGAATTTTCTTTTGATACACCATCACTAGTAATGGTGATAATCGAAGTAGTGTCAAGAACTCTACAATTTTCACCACTACCTGAAATATCTGTATGCATTAACAATTTTTTATAGGACTTCATAAATTGTAGAGCTGATGGTGCTAGGATGAAGTAATGCCAAATTAAAAGTTCTTCTTACGACTAGAGCATACAAATATATGCTCTAGCCGAGCAAAAATGCAAATTTTCTAAGCTCTTCTGGATACTGAGTTGTAGGTAGAGACCCAGACCTTACGTTTTTTTAACATTCTATATATCACCGCATCAGGTATGTCCCCACAAGTCTTCTATAGGTGTACCATTGCAGAGGTGGATAAAACATATTTTAGTTTAAGATTCTGCAATAGATTATTTAAAAAGTTAACTTTCTTTTTAAGTTTTTTCAAAGACTGCCTATTCCTGTAGAGCCTTGCACTTTGTCGAAGCTCTTTACTCTTCTTAGAACCTGTACTTGGACTAAACCTGAAAAAAAATATATTTAATAATTTTTTAAATAAGCAAAGAAAATTTGCTTTTAAATGTTTCAAAATTGTATTTTCACTCTACACGTGTTTCGGCTTTTTAGGCCCATTTTCAAGAGTACAGATGAGAGGTACTCTTGAAAAGGGCCTAAAAGCTGAAACACGTGTAGAGTGAAAATACAATTTTGAAACATTTAAAAGCAAATTTTCTTTTGTTTATTTAAAATATTTAATGATGTTTCACAAGGAGCCAACCGCAGAATCAGTACAATGTATATTTAATAATGTTTCAAACTTACACATATCTATGTTTATAATTTCAGCCACTTTTATGAAGATAATTCAGTCGTAAATATGAAATTAATAATTTTACTTTATTTGGTTTGGACAAAGAAATACCTTCTTTGTGCAGAGAGCATTAAGTAAACATGCTGATTTGAGGTTTCGTGGAAAACAAAGAGAACTATGTTACATTGACCACTAGTTATATGATAATAACATAATTGAATACAACTATTTTTAATGTGCATCTTTATGCACTTTTATGAAATTACTATTTATACAACATTTTGATCTTATTATAAAAACTGCATAATAAAATAAACGCCATCTATTGAGTCCTATCAGTGAATCTGATTGTACTTCCAACAGAAGGATGATGCCATATCAAAGAAGGAATATATTATTTTTCTACACCATAGCCCAGATCAATAGATACAAATGTAAGATACATATACATTTAAATACATTTGAGGTCACTTGCTAACCAGCCATCCGTAAACACATCCTCGAAATTCCTTGCGCCGCCTACAATGCAACGCTTGCAGCAGTAAAGTTGCAGACACATCTTTAGTTTCAGAATAATAAACCTACTGACTATGACCATGTACATAGTATTTTAGTTGCTCCTATATTTTAGTAAAAAAATGAAATAAAATAAAAACATCTTGTTAGGGCTCGAACCCACGACCCCAAGCATAATATAGTAAGAATATAAATGTCACACTCTCATTTATACTAACAGAAGAGCAATTGGGTCTTATTTGAGAGGACGCTAGATACTATCTAAAATAAATACTTACGAATAACTACTGTGCTCCAACTTGAATCGTTTCCTTTTTTTACTAGTACTTGAATCACTTCCTGAAGATTCTACCACAGTTACTACATTTTCAGATGCTGGGGAAAGTAATAGAGAAGATTCAGACCCAGATTCATTTGTGAGAATTCTCCGTTTCTTTTTTCCTTTTGTAGGTGAAGTGGTTGGTGAGAGTGTCGGTTGCAAAAAAAGTAGGAGATTCGTCTCTAAATGTGGTCGACTGTAATCATGAAGTAGAAGATGATGCAACTTTCTCACTTCCTTGAAGATATAAAATTAGCAACGCAGATTCTTTAAGAACACGTTTATTTCCTATAATTTTAACATCTTCAGGTCTAAAATATTTGGAATAGATATATCCTCATTGTCTCCCACGTAACCATCCCCCGGAAAGTTTCTTCGTCAGTTGGAAAACTATTAACATCGTAATTTTAACATTTCAAAATAAAAAAGTAAAATAAAACCTACCGATGAAACGAAATTTTTGATTCTGTATTTAAAAACCTCCTAACATTTTTACAATCTTTAACAAAACAAGTACTTTTATAAATGGTAATCGTCTATGAGTACCTACACTACTTAAATTATCATCACTTATTACGACAACTCGCATAAATTCCACTTTCTCTATTAAAACAAAAAACAACTAAAGTTCATAAAATACCTGGAAACATAGAATAGATAAAAGATAAATTAGAAAATCTAAAGTTATTATATTATGAGAAAATGCCGCATGCGCGTTTATACCTTATCCTAGGATGTGGGCAACCAATGTTGCAAACATGTGTATGTTGTGTTGCGGTATTTTATACTTTTATCTCCATGTGCGCGCGCAGGGCATCAAAATGGCTTCTATATTTTATCTTCTTTTATTGTAAACTCAGTACCGATGCACAGTCGACCATAAGCAATATATCTTTTCTAGGTATGTGTCAACATCTTGATTGTTAAATAATTGAGTATCAGAGATGGCTCGTGAGTCACCAAGATTTCAACTAGATGAGGTCCACAATAAGGCACAGAATACACAAAAGTCTTTTTAGGTGAGTTCTATTGCTTCATTTTCCTCTTCTTCACGGATCGGTAGTCGTTTTCTTGAAGGGAGTATGTTAGTGAAACTCCTGAAGGTTTTACTATTTCCCCCTGGAGATGGAGGTGATGTAGTTGTGTTGATGGCTAATCTACGTCTTCTACACTTACAACATATATAGAGGAATAGTAGTCCAAAGATTAGTGTGATTATGAAATATGTGAACCAAGAGATGTGTTTGGAAATAAATGGTTCGTTGATTAGGTCGTCCAACTCCTTCGAGTATTGATCTAATTTATGCTTGGCAATCTCGAGATCTTCTGTGCTTAGATTGTTTAGTTTCAGCCTAGCCTAGCTTCGCAGATGGCAGTGTTGTCTATCGGTTACAGGGCTCAATAGCCAAATAATTATGTAAAGTTCCACAACAGAAAAACTTTTAAGCATATTAAACGAAACGTAGGCAAGGTAGCGTTTTTATTTTAACCTATTGTCCTGGTTCCGACAATTTCAACCTGTAGAAGATTTTTCAAGGACACAAAATTCACTTTTTAATTTGGTTCCAATATTAAGTTGCCATTCTCTCAGATCCGGAATAGGTAGGAACATCAAAGAATCTCATCTCTCACAATATATTTTTGAGATACTGATAAAATATGGTGCAACCCAGTTCTATTATCCAGAATCGGATTGGGATATAATTGATATGCTGTATAGGTTAGGGGGTCTACCAATGGTATGTTTAAAATAAAAATTAAACTAGGATCAGTTTGAAATGCTCGGAGTTCGATAATATCCAAGTGTTGAGCATCCTTTGATAATTGTATCGAAAGTGGCAAATTATTTTTCTGCAAATTTTGTGAAATTTCCTGTAATGAATTTATTAAGTGATCTGGAGTAATGATAGAAGTATGAATAATTTTCAAGCATGCAAATGTTATTGAATTTAGAGTACCGTTCAGATCGTTTTCAATGTACAGATAACTGGCCATTAATTGTTCACAAATTTCTGGAAATTTTAATTTTGTTCTGACTATTTGTATATCATGTTGCGTATTTAACATAGCATCCTCAATTTCTTTGATATCATCGTTAAATATTTCTGCATCGATAGGTAATTTCTGAATGGTCAAGTTGAAGTTTCTAATGAATGACGTTGTTACTGAAATTTAATTTTTCAAGTTTTACTAATTCGTGTTCGTCTCTATTTAATTTATTGATGCAGTTAGAATAATATTCACCATCTTCGGCATCTAAATGTCCAGAAATTAATTTAAAAATTGTACCTATACCGTTTAAAATTCCGCGTTAATTCGTTGCGAATAACAAGGGCGTGATTTCATGTGGGAGATTCAATATATCGATATTAATTCTTTCGAACGGCGTTCTCGGAGTTTCAGTGATTACTAGTGGATTGCTAAGATTCTTACGATAAACTTTTGACTTTTGACAGGTTTCGCAATTTTTTATAAAGTTTTCGACGTCTTCAGTCAATCCATTCCAATTTTATTTTTCTTTTATTCTTCTAATCTTTTCATTTATACCGCGATGTAAATTATTTTTACCTGAGCGATTTTGATCTAATATGATGGGAATTTGATCTTCATCAGGGACTTGTACAATATTTTGACAAATTACTAATTTTAGATCTTTTTTCTGCAAAAATGAATAACATTTTTAATATTGGTAGGTCTAAGTTATTTTCTGTATGATACGTTTGCGTGAGGTCAAATTCATTTTGATATTTAAATAGTGTGAAAAATAAAGATTCGTTAACAGATTTTGGGTCAAAAGGTAAGAGAATGATAAAGTACTTCCGTTTCCTGATAGTTTTGCTTGTGGCAATGTTAATTTGGATATTGTGGAAATCGGGGTGTTCCTCGAAAATACCTTCGATTATTTTATAATGAAGGTCTTACTTTGTTGAAAGAACGTGATAATGTTTTTATTTTCCCTGTCTAGCAATTGCTTGTTAGCAAATTGAATTTTGGAATAATCGATAAATGATTTTGTCTTATATAAATTAATAAAGATGTCGAATTCGTGAGCAATTTGTTCGTCTGTAATTTCGTTGTTTGTTTTTTTCACAGTCGTCCGTGTCGTCCTCATTTGAGGCTAAGGTTTTAGAATAAAATTTGGAATTTTGCTACGCTTATAAATGATTTCGTAATCGTACTCTAAGAGTTTTAAACGCCAGCGTGCTAATCTACTTCCTGGGCCTTTTATGGAAAATAACCAGGTGAGTGATCGATGGTCTGTGATTAGTTTGAACTTTCTACCGAATAGGTATGGCCTAAAGTGCTTAACTGACCAGAATATGGCTAAAAGCTCCCTTTCTATGGTTGAATACTTGGTTTCGGCATTGCATAAAATTCGAGAAGCATAAGTAATGGGTAAATCCTTATCAATAGGTAAGGTGCGAGAGTACTGAGCCGATCGCAAATGTGCTTGCGTCCGTAGTTAACACGAAAGGTTCATAGAAATTTGGATAGATTAAAATGGGTGATGTGGTTAATGTTTGAGTTCGGTAAATGAATTTTGGCAATCATTTTCAAAGTTGAAGGGGACGTCTTTTTGTAAAAGTTTGGTCATGGGTTTGGTGATTTTGGAAAATTTAGAATGAACCTCCGATAATAACCTACAAGTCCTAAAAACGATTTAATTTCTCTTTGGACTTTAGATTGTGGAAAATTTAAAATAGCGTCAACTTTACTCGGGTTAGGTTGTACACCGTCCTTTGTTATTAAATGTCCTATATATGCGACTTCCTTGCGTAGAAATTCGCATTTGTCGGGTTGTATTTTTAAATTAGCTTTTTGAAGACGTTTGAATAACTCGGTTAAGCGAGAAATGTGCTCGTGGATGGTAGGTGACTAAATGATAATGTCGTCCATATGACATCTTTCTTTTTTGAATTCCACGTAGAATGTTATCCATCACTCCTTGAAAAGTTGTTGGAGCGTTGTTTAATCCAAAAGTCATGCGTGAGAACTCGTAATGACCGTTTTCAACTGTAAAAGCTGTTTTTTGAATATTCTCGGAATTGATTTCAATTTGGTGAAATCCTGATGCCAAATGTAAAGTGGTAAAATATTGACATTTTCCGAGCTGATCTAAAAGATCCGAAATATTGGGCAGAGGATATTTATATATTCAATTACAACGCGCCATTTTTGTGTATCAGAAGCATCAAATTTTTTGGGAACTACCCTAACAGGGGAGGACCAGGGTGAGATTGAATGTTGAATGATACACTGACTTGATTTTTTATTTCTTTGTGAATTTGGGGATACCGATTAGATTTTGTAAAAATAGGTTTAGAGTCATTAGTGTCAGTCGCGTGTTTAATTTCGTTTGTACAAGTCAGGTTATCATCTTCTAAATAGAATATCTTGGAATTCTAAACATTATTTCGGCACTTTCTTTATTTAGATGATCCAAGCGTAATTCATTTTTTATTTAGAAATTTCTGTCCGTCTGTATATGTGGGTCAAAATTTTGAGTATTTAAATAAAAAATTGTTTTAAATTTTTGAGTTGGTTCGAGGTTTAAGTTGTAAAAATTAATAGTTTTAGTAATTGCGTTTGCGTTAATTACTGTTGTTACAAGTTCACCTTTTTCGTCTATTTTTACCAGAGCATTAGGTAAGCGTATCTTTTCAATTTTCTGCGCTAGCAGTGTTAACTAAAATACATTTTAATTTGCATATTTTCTCAGTACGAGGTTCGATCAAAATTTCGTTTCGGATAGAATTTTGAAATTTATTTTGACATAACTTGGGAATTACGGGTTCTGGTGAGTTTTCTGTTACTTTTGAAAAGCTGATATGTTTTGAAATAGGTTATTAATCGTTTATTTTTAAAATCAACAACACATTCGTAATGTTCCATAAAGTTGGAAACTAAAAGTCCGTCAAATTCTATGTCCAAATTATAAATGTAAACTTTATGAGGTTCACTGGGTATAAACTGAATTAAAATTGATTCACTAAGAATTAATTTTTGATTAGTTATGCCTTAAATTACAATATTTTCTGGATACCTTTTTGAGTTACAAGTATTTGGTTTAAAAATGGATATTCCAGCACCGCTATCTATCAAAATTTTCAAAGCGTTGGTAGAGTCTTTAATATAATATAAGTTTTATGAATTTATGGTGTGAAGCGTTGTTCTTCATCCGGGTCCCGTAGATTTATATTTGGTATTTGGTGGGATATTTGCTCGGTTTGTGTTGGAGTACTCGTGGGATACTTCGGACCTGTCCGAAAATCCTGAGGATTAGCAGTATAATCCTCACATATATTTTGAGAATTAGCAGTATAATTTATATGGCTCCGTGGTCTAGAGGTAACGTTCTTGCCTCGAAACCTCGGGGTCCCGGGTTCGATTCCCGGTCGAGGAACTGGGATTTTTCTGTGAGAGAGATTAATCATAGTATTCTCGGATATTGGGTGTGTGTTGTCTCTAAATGTGTAGCCCTCTCCCACACAAGGTCATTCCAGACCTTCAGGGATAAAGGGGGTTGTAATTTCATGTGGTGTTATTATATTATAAAAAATTCTCTTGTACATTTTGCTGGTTAACAGAAAAATCGAAATTTGATTGTTAATTTTGAGGGCAATAATGTTCGAACTGTTGATTACAATCGTCATACTGATTGTAAAAATCGATAGTTTCGCATTTTGGTTGATTATAATAACCGTTAAAATTTACGTGGTTTGTCCTTTGTGGTTTAGGACGATAAAAATTACTATTTTGTTGATAAAATGGTCTGTTTTGAAATTTTGAATTAGTCTTCATTACTGGGGGTCTATTTTGTTGAGACGGGCCTGGCGGTTGAAAATTTTGTTGTGTCGTAAAATTTCTTTGAGCATTTTGGTTGGGGAAATTTTGAAAATTAGGTCCTGGTTGATTAACGTACGTAGGTCTGAAATTTTGGTTTTGTGGGGCAAATTGTTGCCTCGTGCGGCACATGCTAAAGTAGTGTATGTTTCGTTTACAATAAGAGCAGAATTTTTGATTATTAAAATTAGATGGCTTTGGTAGATTTTGAATTGGTTTATTTACCGTTTTATTTGTAAATTTTTGAGATTCAAAATAGGATAATTGTAGTTCTCTTTTCACACGGTTTATTGCTTCAAGTATATTTAAAGGGTTTCCGGCTCTTACGATTTGTCCTATTTTTGGTTCTAATCCTGTTAGTAATGTAGTTAACGTCATATTTTCGATTAAATTAGATTGCGCGGTTTTTTCTTCAAGAGTGAGTCATTGTTTTTGCACAGCGGCGTGCATTTTTGCGTTGTGAGTTTGTAATCTGGAAATGAAAGTAAAAGTGGTTTCGTTCGGCAATTAGTGAACATGCTGTAAGTCTTGTATCAAGGCGGTCAAATCGGGTCGCCAAAATGAGCATCGAGTAATGCTTTGATTTCGCCCCATGTATTTGGGTTGCGTGAATTTACTAATTCTGCAGCTTTACCGCGAATTTTATTTTTTATGTGCAAAGTTAATAAGATACATTGATCGTCTACAGCCATGCCCTGGGCATGAATGCAGGCATTTATAAAAGTTAGTAAAAAGATTGGATTGACATCGAATTCTGATACAATTGAGGAAATTTCACTTAATTTATATGGTTCGATACTAGTACTTTCAGTTGTTAGAGACATGTTGCCTCGATATTTAAATGTTATTGAAAATAAAATTAAATAAAATGAAGTAAAATAAGATAAAAAGATTAAAAATAATGTTTAGCTTGATATGAAAATATGTTTCGTAGTGTTAGTATAGATTGTGGTAGATATTTAGTTTGCAATATAATATGGGACTTGGATAATAGAAATAAATATGCACTTATATTAAAATTAGTTTGGTCTTTAAGTCGAACTGTACTTGACGCTCACCTCTACACACGCATATGTAGCGAGTGGATACAGTTAGAAATATCAGCCAACTAATATGTAAAAATAAAATGTTTGGTCTTCAAGTCGAACTGTTCTTCACGCTTACCTCTACACACGTATATGTAACGAGTGGATACAGTTAGAAATATCAGAGCCAAATCAAAAAATAAAATAATATAAAAATAAAAATGAAATAAAATAGTTTGTAACTTGAAAAAATTATAAATGAAAACGAGATGATTCTTAAATGTCTTACGTAAATATTTTCTTCATAAGGTTCTTCCGTTAAGGGATTGGGATCCGCCAACATAGTGAGGAAGAGCTTCTTGTTCTTGTAGACTCACTTTCACTAGTTAGATATCTTCTGCAGATATTGTCCTTATTATAATGCGTTGCACTACCAGTTAGGCTTTTGTAAGGCCAAAAAGCAGAGATAAAAAAAATACCAGTTAGGCTTCTTGTTCTTCGATGTTAAACGGATCCTACCGACTGCGCCAATTCTTATATTTTTATTTACATAAACAACTTTTTGAAAACTTTTTTTTATTTGATTAGAGACAATGTTGACTCTTGAAGAAATTAAATGAATTATAAAATAAAATATGTTTATTCAAACAGGATGAATATAAAATTGGTTTGACAAATGTGTGAAGCTAATTTGTAATCTATCTGATTTATGCTGGATAAGCATTTACAACAGTTCGTGGACTTGAAACAAAGCAAGTGCTAAATAAGCAATTTGTAATTCTAGGAGAAAATTTTTTATCTGTAACATAGGTGTAATATGATACCCTGGGATATGAAATGAAGCCAAAGTCGTGTATAAGTTAATTTACAGTGGCGTAGATTTTATGCAAAATGTATTAAATGTAGAAAGACAGTTTTTAGCAACTGTCCAGCTTTAAGTAAGTAAATATTCATTTACACATTTATTCATTCAAAAACAAACAAGTTATATAAATCTAATTACATATTTCTCTTATACTAACACATAACTAGGTGCTAAATACATCATGCTGCATCAGTCACTAGCATTAACATGTGCGGTAGTCCTTTTTCTAAGTACTCGCTGTGGTACATATGTATTTGCTCCAAAATATGGGTTCGTTTCTGCAACGCCGTTGAATTACTCGGAATTTGGTTCAGCCTTTTTATAAGGTATTTTCAGCATAAAGTTAATGTTTTTTACTCTATTAAAGTCATTTGAAACATGTTAATTTATTACATCTTGAAAATTCATGTGTTTACTCAAATGTAATAGTAATAAACACAAATAGTGTCAAGGACTGAATTTCGCAAAACGTTGTTTATTTTATAAAGATGAGAATAATTAATTAATTTAAGTGTTAAATGCTTGCAGAACTCTTTACAGTAATTAACCTAAGTACGATCATTAATACATACCGTTTATAACGTTTGTAACAAATAAATTAGTCATTACACCCAGAAAGGAAAAACAGCTCAGAAGAAAATAAGGATTTCACATCGTCTAGATGAAATATATTGTACTGAATATAATGTTAAACATTAAATAAAGTATAAAATTAGATATTATGTCAGGCTGCTGGAATAAACATCGTGTTATTTCATTCATCTGATTATTACCAATTGTGTCTTCGAGAAAAATATATTGTTTCAATTTAAATTAAATAATTGAAAGTAAAGTTATTTTATATTTTCATCTCCCAATACATTTTTTTTTAAGAAAATTGCGTTTATTCAATAATTTCAAGTAACTTAATTCTCAAACCCTTATCTGTGTGTAAATATAACTCATACAAGAGCGTGGCAAATATAGATAGATATATAGATATACTTATTGGCTACTTTATAACAAATTATTTGTAGCAAATCATTCAATTTCTAGATCCATTATTACAAAAAAAAATACACAGTTAGCAATAAAGAACTAAGACTAAAATAAATAGTTGTTAAAAACCATTACTAGTACACAAGATATGACAACAAGTTATATTAAGCACAAACTATTACAAGTATACAATCATTAAGATCAGCTGTCAGCTGACCGCTGGAAATGATGGTGGGTGTCTATATACTCCTTTACGGTATAAAAACTGTTTTCGAGAAGGTAGTTTTTCACGTTTCTTTTAAAAGAGATATTATCCATTTGCTTAATTTTAAGAGGTAGATTATATAGTTGGATATTCAAAGTATTTTTTGAAGATTTAGCGTGTTTGTATTTTGTTCGCCTAATATTATTTCCCGCTCTATTATTGTGGTTATGAAAATCGTTTATGTTGAAAGTGGATTTGGTACAGTGTATTTCAATTAACTGATAGTAGATATATAAGGAAGGCTTGACAAAATTCTTAATTTTATAAAAATGCAGCTTGCAGTGATCAATAGGTCCTGCATTGGATATTACCCTAATGGATTTTTTTTTGCAATTTAAATACTTTAACTGAATTTGTGGCGTTATCCCATAATATTATGCCATAAGATAGGTGTGAATGAAATAACGAATGATAAGAACTAATTAAAACTACAGAGTTGAGAACCTTTTTAAGTTGACGAAGCAAAAAGTTAGAGCTAGAGAGCTTAGAACATAGTTGTTGTAGTTCAGACTACAATGAAGGATAATCACTAATAAAGTAATGGAATTTCTGATTATGGTATGTCTGTTCGAAGAAAAGGTTAAAAGTTGAGTTTTTTTTATTTAGTTTATAATTATTATTAGCTGCAAACCAGTGTTCCGCCATGTTTTCAATATTTTTTAATGATTATCAAGGTTGAGTTTATTTGAGTCCGAATAATGTAAAGTTGCATCATCTGCAAACAAAACACATTTGTCAGGAGGTAGGTAATAGAATATAAAGCGGTCCAACCACTGAGCCTTGGGGCGCGCCATGTACAATTGATTCTGACTCTGATTTAATATTATTATAAATAACAAACTGCATTCTATCTTTAAGATAAGATTTTATAAGTAACAAAGGCAGATCACTTATACCATAATGGTTTAACTTTCCGACTAGCAAATTGTGATTGACACAGTCGAAGGCCTTACTTAGATTACATAGGGTTATGGCCGTATCGTGGCCTTATTCAAAGCCCTCAACTATGTCATTCACAATTTTTGAAACTGCCTGGACAATACAGTGATTTTGACGAAAGCCATATTGACAGGAATGTAAAATGTAATTTTTTTCAAAATACGGGGTTAGTCGAGCTTTGATTAAAATTTCAAATATTTTTTCTAGATAAGGAATAACGGAGATAGGTCGAAAATTGTCAAGACAATCCAAGCTGCCTTTCTTAACGATTGGTACTACTCGTGATAATTTAAACGAAACTGGAAAGAGACCCACACTTATATAAGTATTGAACAGTGTTGTAAGAGGGTATGTAATTATATCAGCAGTTTCCTTAAGCAATTGACTATTTATGTCATACAGATCTGTAGCTCAAGACTTTTTTAATGATTTTTTAGCATTGAGTACCTCAGCAATTGTGATGGGTTAAGGAAAAATGATTGAACACGAGGATTTTTTAACGGATATGTACTTGAGTTACACTTGGGTAAAGTTGTGATAATATGTTCCGCAACAGTAGTAAAATGGTTGTTAAAACATGTAGCATCAATAGCACTAACATTGTTTTTATTATCGTTTACATGGTTTCTTTCATAACACTGGTCTGCAACGAAATCCTCCTTTAAAAAATTATGCTATAAGTATGAAGATTTTAATGCTCTGAATCTATTCCCGTTGGCCGATTTTTTCTATCACGTCTAGATTTTTTTACATGATTTTTTTTTTAATTTCATAAATTTTGTTTTTTTTTTAATTTTTTTTTTGTCAACATCAAGAACAGTATACATACATACAAAATAAGTTTTAGCGAGTTGTAAGAGAAAGAAAGAAAGTATTGACAGTGATTTTTATGGTAGTAGATATGCGCATGCGCAGTATTCGCTGTGACTTTACTTTCTTTCTCTTACAACTCGCTAAAACTTATTTTGTATGTATGTATACTGTTCTTGATGTTGACAAAAAAAAAAATTAAAAAAAAAAAAAAATTTATGAAATTTAAAAAAAAATTCATATAAAAAAATCTAGACGTGATAGAAAAAATCGGCCAACGGGAATAGATTCAGAGCATTAAAATCTTCATACTTATAGCATAATTTTTTAAAGGAGGATTTCGTTGCAGACCAGTGTAATTTATTAACTTACAAGAGTATCTAATTTTGTTCGCCGAGGTTATTATATAATTATCATGTGCTTTCTTTTTTTGAAACAGTTATGTTATTTTTGTAGTCAGATAGCAGATTCTTATAAATCATAAATGGTCTGAAATTTTTATTATGTCATAAATTATTTTTACAGCAGATACTGTATCCCTTAATTCTTTTAATTCGGAAGTAAATCAATTTACCGGTGATAATATGATTTTTTAAAATGACATTTTTTAAGGGAAAATGAAATTCAAACAGTGCTTGGAAATTTTTTGAAATGTAAGATGCTAAAAAATTTAAATAGTCGAGACTCGTATCTGTGATATTGAAAATATTGCAATCAATATTGCACAAGGAAACTCTGAAATCATTCATACTTTGTTTAGTGTAGAACCTTTTGAAGATGCATTTTGAGGACATTTCTACTCTCCAATTAAGTTTAATGTAGATACCCAATTGATCCGAAAGACTAGGATCAACAATGTATAACGTTGGTTATAGACGTATGTATGTAGGCAATATCATGTGCGTATGCAGCAGATATAATTGAAATTTCTGCGAGCCATTTTTTCAGTCTGCAGTAAGCAAGTATTTCATAGCGACCGCATAAACTAATAAAAATAACAATACCACCCGGTATATTTTTAACCATATATAGACAACTATCAAGATCAAAAGTTTAATGGCACATCGATCTCTTGTCAAGTAGGCAATGCAACGCTGGTATTGGTAGACTCTTCTAACTGGAAAAGATACATAAAATCTGCAACACATGAAAAACGAGTTTTTATTTGCAACATTTTATGCGACTTTATATTTATGTGTAGTATATGTAATATTTCAGTACATATACTGAAGAGAGAAAAGTTTAGAGTAATTTGGAAAAAAATATGTGCCGAACTAGGATTTACTGTCAAGAACTGATCGTAAACTGAACTAGCTAAAAAACTTAATAAAAAACAAACTTAAAAGTGCATTAAAAAATAACAACAATTCTTCTGCGTTTTTGTCTAGGATAAATCTAAATATGTATTTGTAGGCATATTAAGTAGATTTAAATGAAACAAATTTTAAACGCGCACAAAAACTAACAGCAGTTAGAGAGAACAGAAACTGACAGACCGCTAAAAACATACTGTTGTTTTAGGTTAACTTAATGGTCAAGTACGATATGCACATAAATGTACTGTGTTCCGAAAAACATGCATATAACATTTATCAGTATTATATTTCATTATTTTTTATAAACAATATAAATTGTATAAAAAAGGTATCTGTATCCTTATAAAGTTACGATAAAACACCAGTATTTGCAGGACATAACAATTATTGTAAATTATACAAACTTGTTACATTTTACGTAATATTACAGAATCTTAATATGCGTCGATTATGGAACCTGTTACTTAGCATTGATAACATAAATATTATAATTTTGTGGTCCATATGATTTATAAAATATTATTTTATCAATATAACATAAAAACTGTTTTAATTATATAGCTTTTATGTAACAAAGAAAAAACATTACCACCTAATGAACATGTTAAAAAAAATGGGCACAAATACGAAAATAGGACAACATTTTGTTATAAAACAAGGTTCTTTTTTTAAATCTCATCAAGTTATATAACTACTACAAGTTTGGTTGACTGGGTTGTAACTCGTAACTTACAAAAATAATAATATTCAAGCAAAATTTTGGATTTCGGTTGAAAATAAAATTTTAAACAACTTTTTTATTTAGCATTTTGCTTCAAAATTAAAGATTAGGCCAATTTACCATTAAGCGAATTTCAAGTTTTTTTAATTTTTAAGCACGCTACATAAAAAACATAGGTAGTTTCTCAACGTGAATCGTATTTTCTTTAGGAAAGTAAAAGCTTTTATGGAGAATAACTTTTTCTCGAAAAGTTCAATATTTTGGCAAATTCACCCATTGTAAACCCCATTCTATATGGATTTAGTCAAACGAAATCGGCTTTAACCAAGTAACCGAGTAGTAATCGAGTTGAATGACTTTAATGGCAATTATTGAGATTATTTAAATACGAGAGTTTTTCGACTGAACTACGTTGCGGTTCAGAGGTGCTTTAAGAATTTTTTTTATCATTTATTTAACGCGGCCTATTACCGCTACCAGGGCCTATCATCGACGTCAGGAGACGAGCTACACCCAACCTGGAAATTTTGCTGACAAGTGACCAACTGTTTTACATCCGTTCTGATAGAAGGTATATCACCTACACAACCTAAGACTGCATAGCTTCTGCGTATACGTTGATATACAAACCGCTAGAAGACGGGACGAGGTCGCCGAATTTCATTTGAGTTACCATCAAATTACTGATTGTGACTACCGTAGTTTAACATTCGTATCGAATACAAATACTGTTAAGGCAGATCTACGTTCACCCCCAACTTCCAGAATTTTGGTCTAGTCATTATCAATTTGACCATTTATGTGACTGTGAATAGACGTAACGTAATTAACAACCGGGTGCGAAATGGGCTCTCACGCTATTTTATTGGCTGTCTGATATCATTTGTATACCAAGGTCTACATTCGGGAGCTGCTCTAATGAAATGACATTTAATAAATTGCGGAATAGTGTAATTCGTATTTTTAGTGACTTTTTGATTAATTCACAAATAGCAATGAATACTAAAAAAGAATACTTAAAAAATGTACCAAAGTCGTAATCCTCTCACTTTATTAAATTGAGGATTAAATAAAATTGCCACACACACTTCTTGATTAATAAATGACTAATATTTAGGTTTATTAACTGTATTGTGCGATTAAAATTGATGAAGTGTTGGGTTGACTATAAAAAATAACCACTGAAAAGGTTTTAATCTTTATTTCCATAAGTAAGTAAACATAATCCATAGGCGTCGAATGCGGAAAATTTTTTGGGTGTGAATATATATCTTTTTTTTTAATTGCCAAGACTTTTTTGCTTTTTTTTTAATGTTGAATAAACCCTAAATATACTTATATGTTTAAAAATATTTTGTAATTAATGTTGAAAATAAATATTTGTAAGAATGAATGTTTGAATTATTTTTTGAAATTTTTACTCCTGTTAGAATGTACGTGAATGTTGCTGTTAGAACCGCCTTTTCCTCTTCTTATTATGATAATGTTGGATCAGTTGTATTATGGGTTTCAATTATTATCTTAATAAAGTACGAGTATAATGCACACTTGTTCTAATCATAAATGGTCGAAGGTTTATCATATAAAAATGTGAGAAAATAGACGCAGTTATGTTGGGTTAATATATTCATCCCTTAAATTAAAAATGAATAAATAAAGAATATTATACATTTTTGGACACGAATAATGTCGCAACCCTGAAACAAGCCGGAAAATGTAGACGCGCAATTTAGTAAATCTCGGTTTCTCTCGTTTCTGTATTCCCCCAACACACGTGATCACATAACCAACAACTTGTTATTGGCTGGTGGCTTCGTGGCTAGTGCCTTTGTCTGTTTCTGTTGTGTACGGTGTACGCCACTGTCGCTGTCCTCAACCGCCATTTGCTTTGTACAAAGTTGAATGAAAAATATAAAAATGGCAAAGGTACTTCTTTTGTTTATTTGTCTATGAGTACTGGATACATGTAGCTTACCATCTGATAAATATGGTGAAATGGTGAAAGAAAAACTTATTCTGACAAACCGAATATACGACCGACAGTTCCGTCATACTTCAAGCCCAGAAATCGCGAAATATATGTTTGAATACGATTAACGTGCGTTGGATACCTACGCGACATATTCGGAATAAAATACAGAAATCGTACATTTAACTTATACAGCGTATAGAGTTACATTTATATGTTGAGCTTGGTGCTCGGCCTGTTCGTATTCATGCCGTCTGCCTGACCTCTGTCCGACGCACCGGAAATCCAGTGCGATTTAACAACTTTAAAGTTAGTCTTGCATTTACATCACTAATTGTAAAAAATACGTAAATAAAAATGTGTGACAATCATAAAACGGTTAAATTTTATTTCGTTCAGTAATACAAATTATAATATTGCACATATTTAATTAAATAGGAACCTTAAGTAATTCATATGTCAAAAATTTTTTTTATTAACATTTTGTACAACGATAATACACAATAATAATTTCTTGGAAATTTTTTTATAAACTTAAATATCTCTAGATAAATTAACCTTCCTACAGTTGCTATAAAGTTTATTGAAAGCGGATGCCCTATTACACATCGTTGCGGTTTTTCATATTCAACACACGAATATAAAAATCCACCCTCATATCACCTTAACTGAAATTTAAGGGTATGTGTGGGAAAGATAAATAGGAACGGACGTGAAAAATGTTTCTTACATAATGAATTGCACATTACACAATACGATCAAAAAATAATTGATATGGGTTGGCAGTGCGAGGGAGCAAAACATGTAACTGGATCTCAGTCGAGGAAGTGTGTGGTAGCAAACTGAATATCCCAATACAAAAATGATTATGAATTAATAATTAACTTTTTGTTACAATAATAACAAATAATACGTTTTTCCTGAGTGATTAAATTTCTTTTTGTGAGAATAAATTGGTTTACTGAATTAAATATCATCACCACAGGTAATACACTCGACGCACATTCGTCAGTCAAGTTGGCATTATCGGGAGATGATTAAAACTGAAGTTTTAATTAAAACACCATATACTTCACTCGATATGAGTTTCGACAACTAAATTGGTGTAATATGGAGATGATTGAAACTGAAGTATTAATCGCCTCTAGATGATGTCAACTTGGTTGGTGAAACGCGCCTCAAGAACAGTAAATGGTGTTTTGTGGAAAACCACGTTAGTATTAACTTCATATCAAAGGTTTAAACCCACGTCAAGAAAGCAATAAATGCGTAAAAAGGACTATACTTACTATCATATCACTGACACCACCATGATTCAGCACATAATGTTAAAATAATTATTGGCTAATTCTAAAACCAAGCAAGAATTACCAATAAATTGGAGCCATAAGACCCTTGATAGTTTGGTAATTTAGGAGATGTTCACTTTTTAATAATTTGTGATACACACACTCTAGAAAATAGTCAGCTATCTGCATCATTGGTCCATTACAATCAGGAACAAGCTGACACTCTCAGTCATAATATTTCATGCGAGCGAGATTGCAAGAAATGGTGGAAAACACGATACCACCATTGTAGTAAAAACAAGCGATACAGATGTCTTTGTATTATTAACGTGTTTATACCCTTATCTCTCTGTATCAGTTTCAACAGGAGAGGGAAAAATAAAAGAATAATTTCCGTTAAAGTGAAAATCTATCCCCAACAAAAAAGGCATTAGAAGAGCATATGAGAAGAACAAATTATTTGTCTTTGTTATGGAGGCAGTCTATAAAAAAATTTCAGAATTTACCATCACCTGAAACTTCAGGATCGGTGAAACATAATGGAAAGTATAGTTTATTTCATACTTATTTGCAACATAAGAAACGTCGGATTCTTTGATCTCTTTACCGCCGTCAGAGAGACCCACGTTTTTTATGTTGCAAATAAGTTTGAAATAAATTATATGTGGCATAAATTCCGATACAGTTACCATTTATTTAATTTTCAGTTAAATAAAGCGAGAGGATTACAACTTTTGGTGTCAGGTATTTAGGTATTACTTTTAGTAGGTATTTATTATTAGTTGTAAATTTACGTATGTGTTGATTTATTCAGTTATACTAGTAAAGATTTTATCTAATCGTTCCCTTATTCCTCAATAGTCACTGTCATTCTGTACTGTATTCCTTTTTGATATTAGCGACTTCCTTTGTGTAAAATATAAATCTTGCTGATGACGGCACTCTCCAAACCTTTTTAGTGATCAAACACTGCAACTTCTCTTTAATGTGTTTACAGAATAAATCGATTAATTCGGACTTCTAGAAGATTTTAGAAACCTAAATTAGTGTTTCAACACTCTTGTTGATATTTGTCCTTCACAAACATTAACACAAGACATGCATTTTTTTTCAGGTAAAAAAGGAAAAACAACCTATATGGCGAATCTAAATATAACATTATATTAAATCATGTCTTTGATTGGAATTTTATGAAAAGCAGCTGTTTAGAGAATTTTCCACAAAACTCAATATCTATTTAAAAAAACACTGATTAATACACTACATACACGTGTTTTCAAAAATACCCTGTATTATTTTTTAACTTGATCACTAATAGCTCTATTTTTCCAGTAATCAGCTGTTCGGATGACTATATTGTGATGCAGAGCTCAGCAAAGCACAATATATTTTCTTAAAGCATAAAGCAAAAAGTACTTAAACAAATTGCTTTCAATTATAAAGCTCTTGGAAAAGTGCTTGATTCAAATACAAGAATTAAAAAGAACTATAATAGCTTGGTTTACCTCAAAATTGCCTTAAGAAAAAAACTACTTACAAGTGCAGTGTATTGTTATCAATTAACGGTTTTACGATATTTCAGTTGAACATATTGAAAGTTGAAATCACAGTACACAAACAAACCATATAAAACATTAGTGTCTCACATGTCCCGTATGTTGTCACTATGAGAGACCCCTGTAGCTCTTTTGATATATAAAAATGTTGTATCTGCTTTTTACGTTAAAGCAATAAAAACATTAACTATTATGCACTTGTAAATCATAACTAAAGCTGCAAATCGTTCTAGGTATCATGGTCGTAGAGTACAGATGTACTTACTGTCGCCGGCATTCATCTTGAACGCAAAACTCTTTCTCCAGTCCAGTCTATTATTAGCTTTCGAGTTGTGTACACGTTAAGTCACTTGGGCGTATTGCATATTGTTTTTGTGTTTTTATTTTATTTGTTGTACTGTATTGTTGATATTAATTTAATAATAAAGTATGGCAGACGTACGCAGGGGTAGAAAGCGGCCATTTGCTGACAAAGTGAATAAATTCATAGGTGAATTCCCAGATTTATTCTATGATGGTGCTTAAATAATTTGTAAAGTGTGCGAGAAAGATTTGATGTACTGGGATAAACGTGATTGTGGACTTCACGTAAACAGTATACACTATAAAAATAAAAAAAATGGCGTGTCTTCGACAACACAGTTTATGTTTGATTTACTATTAATGCTGATTGCCTGTGATGTTCCGCTGCACATACTCGATAAACAATCATTTCGAGAATTCTGGAATAAATAAAATGCCCAGGTGAAGTTACCAAGTCGCACAACGTTATGTAACTATCTACCAACTGTACACGTAGACATGGTAAATAAGATGAAATGTGAATTAAAAAATACACGGCTGTGGTTATCTGTTGATGAGACAATAGATTGTAAAAAAAAATTCTATTTTAAATGTTGCAGCACGAGTACTGGACCCTCTTAAACCGACAGTTCCGCTGTTACTAGCTAGCAAAAGACTAAGTCAGTATACTAGCGAAACAATTACCAGGGTGGTGCTGGAGACGTTAGAAAAATTTGAACTGTCAAAAAGTCAAGTGTTGATGTTTGTGACTGATGGTGCCGTGACAATGCGTTCGGTAGGCCGTTCTGTGCAAGAACAAGGTTGTACGTTTATATATGTTGCGTGTAAAGTGCATGCTTTACATATTGTGGCAGAAACTATTCGAAAAGGTTTTCCAGAGGTGGATGCATTAATAGCAAGTACAAAAAAAGTGTTTCGTAAATCTCCTAAACGTCTCCGTGCATTTCATAGCAAGTGTCCCGGTATTACCGAATCACCAAAGCCGATTTTTACACATTGGGGAACATGGATGAACGCAGCTTTTTATTATTCTGAATATTTACAACAAATAGAATCTGTGATACTAGAATTCAATCTAGACAAGGCTGCAGCTATTAAGAAAAGTGAGACAAAATTCCAAGATGTTTCTGTTGAAACAGCTTTAAAAACTATTCACAAGAACTATAAAGGATTACATGAAAGCATAAACAAATTAGAAAACAGTGAGTTGTCGTTAGCGGAGTCATTGTAAATAGTGGACGAAGTAAATCTACTGCTACACGCTATAGGTGATGCAACAAATGAGCACGTTAAAGAAAAGTTCACAAGTGTGTTAAATAAAGGCACCGGTTTTACCAAATTAAAACAAATATGTGATGGTGCAGCCCCAGAACCGTTAAGCGCATTCAAAGACTATTTTACGTATGCGTGTATTACATCAGTAGATGTCGAACGGTCGTTTTCAAAATACAAGAATATATTTTCACCAAAGCAAACATCACTCATGGAGACAACCATATAAACATATGTGATGCTGCAAAATAGTTACACATCTTCTCCAGTTTGTGATAAGCAAGCTAGTTTATCAAGCTAGTTAAGAAAGTAAGTTTTACATACATTGTTATAAATAATTGTAACAGTTTATTGTTTCTCATATTAGTTAATTTCGCGTAGGACAGTGGCGCCCACGGAACATTTTTGACAGCCCTAATCATAGCTATGTAGATATCAGTAGGTAGCGATACATTCTAGCGACGACTTTTACGTAGATATAACATTATATTGTAAATACCTAATGAAACATTCCCAAATCATATGAAATGATAAAATATTCTTATGTACTGTACAGGGTGTTTCAGGTAAGCAATCATTAATTTTTTTCTTGTTGTAACGCCATAGAACCAACCGTTTTCGAGCAATATGAACCTAAAGAAACACATGCAAAAGACAAGCTTTCTTGTGTATTTTTGACAAAGGAATCATATTCCGATAAAACAATCTCAAAAAATACACATAAAAAGTTTGGAGGGCGGAGAAGTCAGCCACTCTTCCCATTTCGCGCTTGCATGACTGAATTAACTCTTAGTTGATAACATAAGATAATAACTTTTATTAATATCAGATCACGTGCAAAAACTAGTTACTGTTGCTCAAAGGTTCCTGAGATAACTGGATAACCGAATATTCGATTAACCGGTTATTTGAATAACCAACTCTTCGGATATAATAAGCATTTCCGTTCTTTTAAATGTTGTTGAAATCTGACACAACAGGCGAACAGGTGCCCACCGTTCAGTTTAGAATTTGTATAAAACCTAATATATTTTGCATTGTGAAAATGTTGTCGTAGTTTGCGAATATTAATTAGACAACACAATAATACACAACACTAAACATGCCTAGCTAGATTTTCGTCATGACTCAACATCCTCAGGGTGAGTTTTTCTAAATAATAATTTTAAAAAATAATCAAGAAATATAAATATTATTATTTTATCTTGTTTAGTTTAGTTGTTTAATGTTTACTTATGCTTAATTTAAAAAAAAGGTCTATACAATTGTTGTTTCGAGTTTCTTTGTACTAGTACTTACTGATATGTGACTTTGTCTTCTAGAATCTAATTTCTAAAGTCAATCTGATATGTCTTATTATTAACCGGTTTTTTAAATATCTGTTTAACCGGTTAACGGATAATTGAATAGCCAGTTTTTTAGATATTCGAATAGTCGGTTAATCAGATAACTGATATCCGAATAACCGATTATTCGAATATCCGGTTACCCGAGTAACCGAATTTAACCATTATTTGGATACTAGATTTTATCCAAAACCGGTTTTTGAAGAAACCGACTAACCGGTTTGACTTTTTTCCGGTTTTTTGTCAGCACTAGTTTTTATCAGGTAATAGAGCATCTGGCACATGATCTTATGGGCGTGGCTAACTTACTTGGAAGTAAAACAAAGCAGAGGCCATAACTTCAAATGCTATTTAGTCATATAATAATTTGGCGAGTGGTTTTAATATTTTAATGTGAGCGTATTCCTATGTGTACTGTGTAAGAACATTTGATATTGATCTTGTATAGCGATTATTATTATACCTTAGACAATGAAAGTGGTGCTGGTTATATATAAAAAATGTCCGTACATTATAGACATTAATTAATGCAGTGGTAATATCGAATATTTCCCCAAAACGATATAAGTATCTAGATATTGTTAATTATTTATTTATTATTTTATTATTATATTTGGTATTTCGCATAAAACAGTTGCAATTAACTTTCTTTGTTTTAGCTGTTAATAATAGTGTAAGTTATTATTTACCTGAAATAAAATGTTTCAAGCATATTCTATTCTACCACATTAATATGTTTGATTCTGTTAGATCTTCGCTTTTAAAAGCATTTATACATGCCTTTCGCCTATCACACGCCAACTGATTATATTGTTTATGATTATCAAAGGCTATAAAAACTGACACTGTTTCTTATTTTTACAACCCACCATCATACAAAAAATTTGTCATTTTAATTAAAAATGTAAGGTGATAAAAATTTAAAGTTATTAAATAAGTAAAATGGTATTTTATAAGGAACTGAAGTTAGATTATGATTTGTTATTTGTGTATTCACCAGGTAACGACCGTGAAAAACGTGACGTCACGTGCAAATGGTTTGCAGTTATAAAAAGTTATAAAAGCAGTTAAAAAAAATAATTACTTACCGACCGTCCACCGACGCACGGGGAAATGCTCGTTATTGTCGAGTGTTCAATAGCAATTTATAGATAGATATAGGCGGATCGCATTGGCCATCACGTTTACGTCCACTGCCTCATGTTGAAAATGAATAATACTTTCTAAATACGTAGTATTTATAAAACACCTATGTGAATAGTACATAGATACGTAAACAGTGCGAAATAAAAATGTCTCGTTCAGTTAACTCCTTCAGAGGATAAATAGATTTAGGGATTTCCAGGAGTTGCAATTTAACGGTACAGAATTATATTGCACAATTCGTGCAACATCAAAGCCAACATTAAGAGACACATTTTCTCGAACATTCATAAAAAGTGTGAGTAGTGGTAGTATTATTAATAATGATAGCAAACAAATTTTAACTTAGATTTAGTGGAAATGATGGTTGTGTGAAATATACGTGGATGAAACTATTTAGACAATTTTTACAAAAGTGTGTTAGTGGACAGCATATCAATGTTCAGGTGTCATCGGAAACGATATTAACAAAAAAATATTTATCACAGAGATATGACAGTATTAAACAAAAAATTCATTCTGAACTGAATGACAAATACATCTAGATTAGCGTGGATGAAACCACCAGTGTTAGAGGCTGGAATGTGGCAAATGTTTTAGTGGGTGCTATTAGTAATATACTATTACTCTTGTGATCGCTAGTTACAAATATGTACAAATTGGTGTTAGTGTTACATCCACCAATACTTTTAGTCCTTTTGGTATTAACTTTGGATGTTACCGAACTCACCGAAATAACTACAAGATATTTTGTCATATCACCATCTTAAAAGCCGATTTTGTTGTATTTGGATTGGAGGAAACAAGGATACACTTGTGGTAATAGTTTCCTATAACCAATCCATCCCAAGCAATATGATATAATCCGCCATATTGGAGATCTAGTTCGGTCTCTGATTAAATGTTGCATTAAATGTTAATCAGGACGTAGAACTTCCTTTTATACATTATTTCTATGGCGCCAATGCTATATTGTTCACAAATTCAATTCTATGTGTATTTAAAGTTATTTGATAGAAGTTCATGGAAACTCCTCTTCTAAGTTTAGTCAGAGAAATTTCTGTTTGCATAGATGTGCAATAACAGGTCTTGATTCTCGACTTGAAGTACAAAGTTGAATTCCGGTCGGTGAACTGGAAAGTTTTTATGATAAATTGTTTTAAGTCTACTGGAATAAATTAAAGTGTTTATCCCGATCCCGATTAAGTATCTGTATGTTATACGCAGTTTAAATTTTTTTAAATTCATGTCATTTTCCCTTTAATTATACCTATATTAAAAATTCTTTGTGCATAAGCATTTGTAAACAACTTTAAACATACACTTCTTGTAGACTTGAATTCTGGAAAGAAATACCTTTAACTATAGCTTTTTATTAAATTCCTAATATTTAATATTCCATAATTGGTTTAAATGAAAAAGATCACTTTGCGAACAATTTTCAAGCCGTTTTTAATTAAAACGTTTTTGAAGTAATTTCTCCGAAAGGTAGGTTGATTAAGTAAATAATTACCGAAGTTGAACTCTTTTGCTAATAAAGATTCTTTGATTATTATTCTTTAGTTTACCGAG
Source organism: Rhamnusium bicolor (assembly GCA_029963845.1). Lineage (NCBI taxonomy): Eukaryota > Metazoa > Arthropoda > Insecta > Coleoptera > Cerambycidae > Rhamnusium > Rhamnusium bicolor. The sequence continues at coordinate 125,324 of JANEYF010000730.1, read as the reverse complement.
TTCATATTTCACTGTGGTCAAATGAACATTACAGATCATCATATATCCGACATACTTGTGGTTTGTTAGCGTCATTTTTAGATTGTGTTGATTTATTTAAACTACATTTAAATATATCACTTATGGCAAGCTGTGTAAAGAATTTATCAAATAATGAAAATAATATATTACATAAAGTATATGTTGTATATTGTGTTTAAGGAATTGTTAGGTAACTAAACTTTAAATAGGAAACTATTTTACAGTTGGTCGCGGGAATAACATGTCTATAAGAAGCCGTTGTTGTAGCAACTATGATAAGCCTATGTTGTAACTATCGGATGACTAGTGGGCGACTCATGTAACGACCAGAGAAAGGCAGTCGGAGGCTGCAGCGAGCACGTCATTGATCGTTGTCCTAAACGGGTAGTAATAGATGTGTGGTAGTTAATGGTGAATAACAACATAATGTTGTAAACGGTTTGTGATTCAGTAAGTCTTCGAATATTTATTGGCACTCACAGGTCACGGACGTATAGTTGCCTATTAAAGTACGTTATTGGCAGTGTAATTTAGTTTATTAAGACAAGTCAGACAAATTATATATTATTTTAATTATTAACTGTGTAACTATTCAATACATTCTGTATTATGTACTGATTGTTAGTATTTAACATTTATTACATCAAGGTTGTCTTGGTTCTATTGTATTCTGTTTATTAATATTTCGTCAGTAAAATATGGAATAAATTCATTATTTCTTAAACCAAAAATATTTAGAAAATATTCTTGAGTATGTCGATTTTTAATTTCAATTGCCACCTTATCCTTTATTTTTAGGTTATGACGTCATCACTGTTTTCGTTATGACGCCATCGATGTATTTTTAAATTCTTATATTCAAAATGGCCATATCTTTTAACTTATCAATTTTAGACCCTAAATGTGATAAATTTTTGAAATCAACTGTTGATTTAGAATCCAAAAATGGAGAAATATACAGTTCCATTTAAAAAATATCGATGACGTCATAACGGAAACAGTGATGACGTTATAACCAAGAAAAAGGATAAGGTGCGTAATTGAAATTAAAAATCGACGTGTCTAAGGATTTTTGTAAATCTTTTTGGTTTAAGAAATAATGAATTTATTCCATAATTTACGGACCCACTGTATATATATATATATATATATATATATATATATATATATATATATATATATATATATATATATATATATATATATATATATATATATATATATATATATATATATATATATAATATTTGAAGGAAACAACTACTCAGCGGGCAAATACCCCGACCTGCATTGAATTACACCTTCAAATCATGATAGATGGAAAGCCAATATCATTTGTCAATTCCTAACCAGACATAGATCGATTTCGAACTTATTTGTTCTCTTCAGTATGCCATAGGTTATGGAACAGACAAATGATAGTGGCCAACCTGCTAGTTATATACTAACTAAGGTGAAGTGAATAGTGGTGAGAGGTATGAAACTTCTCATATGGTCTAAATGCTACTATCCGACCGACATCCTAGATGTCTCTGTGGCAGATAGCGACTTGCATCACAGCAAGTACCGAGAGCGGCGACCCCTAGCCCAGGTGGACTAAAAAAATATATATATATATATATATATATATATATATATATATATATATATATATATATATATATATATATATTATATATATATATATATATATATATATATATGTATACATATATATAGGCCTTTATCGCCCTTTTGTTATATAAGATGTTTTCGAAATTAGTAAAAGGAGCGTGTAGAGAAAGTCAAATGGCGACGAAAACCTTAATAAAGTTTTTCTCTCAAGTGATTCCTAAAGGAGCTACAGCCCCTTAACAGTCACTCCCTGAGAATGGTTTTTATTAAATATCTCTAAAACCGTTTAAGATTAAATAATGCAATATTTTAAAGCCATTAACCTCTTTATGCTTAACAATACGGTACATTTGAAATGTTTGTTCTGAGTTGTGTCAAACTGAGGGGGGGGGGGGGGGAATGGTAAAGATCTTCTAACTTTAGTGCATGTAGTTTTCGTAGTTTTTGACATGAAATGATGAACTCTTAGGGTTTTCTACGAGAAAAAGGTACTCCTGTTGAACGTCGATAGGACGCACCGTTTTTGTGTAAAATCGATTTGAGTATTAAAGGATTTAATTATACTGCATTTACATGGAAAAGAAATCCTTATATACACCACCACCACCCTACACCATATCATACCACACACCAAACCCCACCATACCACATGACACCACATCACACTACACCACACCACATAAATTAGACAACCCCTAAACTTAAAGCCAGAGCTGCGGGTGTTATATTGTTGAAAAACCGCGGATATACAGGTACTCCCTTCTAATTTGTGAGATTAGAACTTGGGATTTGAGCCCGGGAGTCTGCAAACGGTAAAACAAAATCAACTACGTCATCACTCAGCGCTCTAGCCCACTGTGATTCCGAACTCGATAATACGTTCGTACAGCCAATGCGATCAATGAATATTAATTGACGTAAGTGCTGATCGCACAAATCAAACAGGAACCTTTATCATGCAAGCACCCAATCTACTATTAACACATTTTTTGAATTGAAGATCATTTACGTGTACCAGCTATATAAGAAGATTCAAACATGGAGATGAATTAATTGACAAAAAACTTTTTTAAAATCAAATATGATTAATGCATCAATCAGAAAAACAGCATCCTCGTTAAATAATAAAAATTATAAATAACTTATAGAATAAAAATAGTAGAAGTAGTAGATTAGTAGTTGAATAGTAGATTATGTTTTACATTAGGATTTGATGAGAAGTAAAGTAATGTGCATGGCTGTTCTTCATTCCCCATAACGAGGCAGAAATTCAGCAAATGGACATTTTACGTCATAAGGATTTTAAAAAATCTGACATTTTATTTGCTTCGTATTACGCAATTTTAGAAAAAAGTATGTGGGTATTACATAAGCATCCTTTCAAACTAAGTATGACAGTGTTAAATATAGGAAACTATAAGTAGTTCATAATTAATTTATTTTTTATAGAAACCTATATGCAAAATACAACTCGTACCTTTATGCCGGTACCCACATAAGGTAGGCTCCTTCTTCAGCACTCTGTGTGGCTTCTTTGCGAAAGGGATATCAATTTTCGTTACTACATTCGCGAAGTTCAATTTTGTATCAATTTCGAATTTCTTTATTTTGGAAAGAATGTTATTATTTCTAATTTTATCTCTTATGTCATGTATGTTGGGATCATCATTCAAGTCATTCGATACCAAATTAACCAAGAGGAAGAAGTTAATCTCTCTTCTATTGGTAGATGGAGTTACCAACTACTGATTTGTTCTCGGTGTTCAAGAAGAGACTTATGATTTGAAATCCCCTTTGATGACATTGTGTACGCACTGACGAAGACAATAACCAGATACTGGTCTACGAATGGTGTGCACGGCGTCCTTAAGAGGGATTTCCATTTATTTGGTAAACATCTTTTACTATGGGCAATTGCAATAAAGCTGACTAAGCTGAATCACTTCTTGTAGTATGATATAAATGTATCAATTATTAAGAAGTGTGGTGGCAAGTTTATTTAATCTTCAATTAAATAAATTGAGAGGCTTTCGACTATGGTACCTTAGGTATTATGTTAGTACTTGTTACTATTTGTAAATTAACAAAATAAACTTTATACACAACACACAACGTGGTTCAAAAAGTTTGAAACAAACGAAAGACTTTTTTGATTAATAATTTCAGAGCCAATGAAAACTCTTGTGAAACAAAAACGATGCCTATTTTTTCCAAAAAATTTATTTGGGTAAATAAATCACCCCTAATATTGTAACAAAGTAAACTGTTACAGGTTTTTTTTTGGTAGATGTTATTGAATTGAAAATATTTCTCTCAAGAAAATGACAGACATCAATTTAGTTCGGGAGCAAAAAGCAAAAAAGATGAAATTTGAATTTTCTCGAATTGGTCAACGAAGTTTTGTATTTAGATACAAGCTGGAAATAACAATAATTGTTTAAAATAAAATTTTTCGGTATCGTAAATAAGAGTAGTTTACTCTCGAGTCAATTTCAGATAATTTGATTTTCTGACATAGGTACTCAGACTAATAGAAATTTGTGTACCCAGTATTTAATTTAAAAACATGCACCAACTTTTTTTGAAGAATAAAATTTTCTAAATGAAAAAGTTTTCCATTTGTTTGAAACATTTTGGACCACGTTGTATACAGGGTGTTCCAAAATTATGTAGCCAAACTCTTACAATAAGTAGATTGGCTCAATACGAAACAAAAATTCTTATAAATATTTGGTCACTAATACATATTAAAGAAGTTACATCCTCTCAAAGATGGAGGAAAAAAATGTTGTTTGTACTGTAACTCAAAAACCATAACATATACGTATATCAAAATTAAGATTACTTTTTGTTGTGCATTTACTTTTGAAGAGAGTGGTCAGGGAAGGTGCATATGGGACTTAGGTTGCGTGAATTACCATCATTGGAATGGTGTAACTCCTGTAATATGTGTTTTTGACCAAAGTTTTCGATTTATATTAAGTCCATCTACTTACTGCATGAGTTTGGCTACATAATTTTGGAACACCCTGTATATAAACAAATTTATACCTAGTAGTAGAGTAAGTACCTATCTCTATACAAACTACTCAGTAATCAAGATTATTAGGTAACTTTGCTTACTCTGTAATCAAGATTATTAGGTAATCTTCAATACTGTGAATGTACTTTGATTACTCGCAATTGATAATCATAACATTACCCAACATAAAATGTAATTATTACATTACGATTACTTAATTTCTTCACATTGCTTTTTGAAAAAATTAATGTGAGTAGTAATATGGTTACTACGTAATCGATTACTCCTCAGCTCTGCTCGTGAGGAAGGGATCTTGAATATCTCACATCGTAGATACACTCACAGTTTTTCATCCCTTTCGAAAGATGGTGATGTGAGTAGGTCCGCTTATCTAATATACCTTATCGATTTAGTCCTGCCTGGTTTTGAACCAGGATAGTTTGAGTGTAAGTACACGCCACTGTCCTTCATACCATTGGGCCTGATAATTTGAAAATAAAAAAAAATGATTAATTTACTTTGAGAGCAAACTTTCAATCGTCAAAATCTCTGGACTGGTAAGTTGTCAAATTTTGTGCACATTTATTTTGCAGCTGATTAATTTTAATCCAGATGCTTTTTTATTTGAGGTCACAATAGAGGTCAAAATTATTTGCAATCGCTTTTTTTTCACATAAAGCATATTTTTAAAAAATTCCAGTTTGTGTTCAGTAATAATTTGTTTTCACAGCATCAAGTACAAAGATGGATCGCTGAAAAATAAATTAATTAACAAAAAGAAATATGCTACATCATCGTGCTTCGTCGTATGATAACGGCTAATACCAGGTCGGCCCGCGATGCTTCAAGAACTGGTTTGATTTATGCCGGCAAAAGATAATAAACTGCCAAAATATATTCAAATAGCGAAGAGAGCACTGAATTTTTTCTTGAAGAAAAAGTTCAATGCAATATAATTTAAAAACTTTTTTGGATGTGTTACCTCAGTATACGATGGCTCATGAAGGTTAGCAGTATAATGGAAAAAAGCGAATCCCAGGAAATTAAAATGAAACGTTTGCGCTCGATTGGGCATCCTCAACATTTGCGCCATCGAAATAATCCAGATATTTTGATTTTTGTAGTGAAGGTGATTTTAATTAAAGTTAATCGTCTAACAGAAATAGACATCTGAATAAATCCTGAATCTGAGATGTCTCTTTCAATAAGATACTTTCAATGAAAGAATCCAATATCAGCAACGTGGTGAAGTATTCGTATTATACGAATTTCTTTTATTTATGGTGATATTAGTAACGCGATTTTTGCTGAAAATTTTCAGGAAAATACCTATTAAATAGATCGAAATAATCATCAATATAAACATAGTTCATAAAGGTGATTTTGTAAAATTGGAACCTTTTAGTCTCCTAACTCATGTTTCTGTATATTAGACTAGTAGTTCCCAAGTTTTAACATCAATTTAAATTCAAATTACACCTTCTTATTTTTTGTCAGTATGATCTCATCGTGATCTCACCTTGAAATTTGGTATAAGTGTGTATAATTTGTAAAGGATAAACAAATATTTTTTAAAATTTTCAAAAATATGCATTTTGAAAAAATATATTTTTCTGTAACCTTGACCGTGATCTTTTAAAATTGACAAAATTTATTTATGATCTATGGAATATCCTCAGAAATTTATTACCTATCCTTGTGCATCCATTATTATTGTATCATATTTTCCAGATTTGTAAGATTTTTACATTTTCAAAGTGCCGTTCGAAAGCAGCTGTAAAAAAATTAATTTTAGGAATTTCACACAACCAACTGGTGTTATAACTGTGCCAAAAATGATTAAATTTCAAATTTTACTCTATGTTAATTGGCATTGTATTTAGTCCAACCCGTGTCTTATCATATTTTTTTCATTATGAACAGAAAAAACATAAATTAACCAGCCCTGAAGATGGTAACAAATATAGCGCACCGTCCACTAATTTAAAAAAAGTAGTTTTTCTGTTGATACTGTCCCTTCACACCAAATTAGAACATTAACAATCTAGACAGAGTAATTCAGCTCGGATGAATCAAACTTTAGCAAGTGATAGAGCATCAAAAGGTAAATGGAGATTTTCTAATAAATTAGCGTCCATAGGCGTTGCAAATTGAAGTTATAGCCTCTTAAAATGGGCATAAATTACATTTATTGTAAAAATGGAAAGGAAGCGTCCATTTAAGTTGCAATCTGTCAAAAACCTAACGTTAAATTAGGATAATCTTTTATGTCATTTATTTATACTTTAACAGGCCTGTCAAAAACTTCAGCGAAAATTCCTTATCATCAAAAGTGGCGGTTCAGATAATAAAATTATTTTAACAAATAAAGTAACGCATTATGTTCCGTTTGAATTATATCTTGAATAAATATTTAATTTATATGTTTGAAAAAGGAATATTGTATTTGGATTGGAAATTAAATACCAGAAACGATGGTGATAATATGGAAAAACTTCAGTAACCTAAACCCTATTCATCTAAATGACGTTTCCATTCACACTTGTCTCAGGTCAATCACCGACGATGTTATTTAAACAACATTCAGATGTTTTTATTTTTGTTGCCACATATTTGCACATAGATTATTATCCATTACCTAAATTGTTAAATTTATCATACATATTTTTCAAAAATACTGTTTGGTAAAAAAACTTGAGGCAACATTGTTATAATAATTAAACATATCAAATAATTAATTTTACCATCCAAATTGCCTGTGTTATTATTAACATAGAAATGCATCGCTACTCAAAATTACTGAAATAATAAGCAGTCCTACAATCGACAATTTTTGCAAAATAAATAGATTAATCGTGCAGCAAGGCAACTCACCGAGTTCATACTCTGATTCCTGATCCTCGACTATGGTTTCCATGGTTCCATGATCGTGGAAACATCACCGGCACTACCGTTTCACTTCCAGTGTTAGTCTATGGACGGGCGGCACTTCTAGGAGCACTTCATGGTAAGGTTGCACTCGGTCACTGACAAACGCCATAGCTCTCTCTTTACACGCACTACCACAATTTAAGTCGGTTTAAACCATTAATTAAATCATCAGTTACATGTGTACTTGGACTCGGGATATTATGTGCGGTTCGATAATAACTCAGAGATTGTCAAGCACAAGCGTGCGGCATTGAAATAACTCGTTAACATGGGCGTGTAGAGCAAAACTCCCAAGGGTTTCTTTTATTTTCGCTAAAAAAAATTTCAGCTTAACAAAACTAAGCTTACATATACAAATCGTTTAGTATATGTGTATAGAATTTATTCTTACATGAATAACTGAAAAAAATTATGAAAACAAAGCTCTGAAATTGTTTGAAATGTTTTAGTATTTCACAGTTCTAAAAATGGATCAATTGCTAGCACAATAGCGAGCATTTTATGCAATAATAGTATACTTAGGGCCGGTTTATCAATGCACATTTTAGAAAATAACGCAAATTCATTGATTTATTACGATACCATACAAAATAAATCGATATAATACAAATCATCACATACATTTTTTAGTAGTGAATTACAATTATAAGTAATTATCCAAGAGGTAATATCCAAGGAAACAAACATTGTTACAACAATTTCTTTGGATGTTATCTTCTAGTTAGCTAAACATTGGTAAACTGGCCTTTAGTGTATAATGTGGTTTTAGAAGAAAGTGGATTAACGTTTCCACCCAACACTAACGTCATGGATTAAAACATTAGGAAACAAAGGAATCAGTTTATTTCAAACTCATTTGCAACATAAAAAACTTCGGTTCCTTTGCCATCTTTGCCGCCGTCAAAGAAGCCAACGTTTTTCATGTTGAAAATAGGTTTGAAATAAACTGTACTGTGTGAAATTCAAGATCGCGTCGTAGAAATAATTCATACTGGCACGAAGAGATTCGTAAATAAAGTTGCCTTAGCTCTAGAAATATATCTGATAACAGGACGAGGATATTTTATAAAATTAAGATTCACCTCTATATAATTCTCTTGGTGCAAAATTCGACGATCGCTTCAACTTATACCATTTATAATTTTACCAAAAGTCTTTTAGCATAAATGACAATATTGAAGAGCGGCTCTTTATTTGAGATGAAGTCAATTTTTATTAAAATGTATTTTTTTAATAAACATTATTGGGCAATCAAGTGTTCCCAAGAAATGTTATAGTGCAGCATGTTGTTTTCTAATTGAGCCGTGTTTACTTGAAGACAACGAATGCCCAGTGATTTTAATATCTATGAGATATTCTCAATTGATTAAGACATGCTCCAGTGATTCACCGTGATGAACAAGATTTGGTTCCAGCAAGATTGTCCGATCAACTATGCTGTGAGAATAACTTTGAAAATATTTCACAATATATTTTCCCTGCGTCTTCTTTTACGTAATTCTCTTCTAATTTTCTTAAACCATGTGTATAAATTGAAATCTTAATATGTGATTGAGTTGATATGAACGATATACGAAGAAATTCGCAATGTAGCATCTAATCTTCTACACAATTATATCATGTTTTGTACAAAGAATAAAATTGTGTATTGAAGAATAAGGAAGTCACCTGTCCTAATTAAACATCCCATCTGCAGTTTAATTTGTTATAGTTAATTTTCGATTTAATATTACAAAGCGAATTATCCATCCTTATACCTTATTTCATTTCTTATATTCAGTTATGCTGAAATAAGTTTAGCATCGATGACGTCTTACAATATGATCGAAAATTGAAACTGGGATAACTCACTGGTTTATACTATTATTCCTCATTAATTATTTGCCACTAATTATTTACAGCACAGTTTTATGCCTATATTAAACTTATTTCAATTTTACTTTTATCTAGAGAGACTGAAATCGAATAAGGAGAATCATTTACAACGTGAGTTATGAATATGTTCTGCGTCACGAAGTATAAAAATAATTGCTAGACAATAATTGTTCGTCGTTTAGGTCTGATTTCCTTTTTTTTTTTCGGGTTCTCTGTACGCAGACTTTTAAGAATTACTTATCTGATTATAAGTACCATAAATTTTGTACTATGTAATATTAATATTATTTGATACTATTTCAATACATTGCATAGAAAATATTAATTATTAATAGTTTCAATAATATTACGGATTAAAACATCTATTTTATTTGTACAAATGACTAAATAATGAGTTGCTGTGATTGTAAGAAGATTGGAAGGCGTGCTTATGAATCCTGACTGTAAAGGTTCGAGGATAATAGGATCAGGGTAACATGAATTCGCTAAGCGAAGCCTCGCACACGAAATTGTGTACAACACTGTTCCAATAAAGACGTTTATTATTATTTATATTATTATTTTCATCGCTATTATTTGGCGTGATGATATCAACACTAACCTAAAAATGGGCAAATGATATATACATATTAAGGCATACTTAATGGGAAAATATGATTATTGTATCTCGACATGTGTGTTAAAGGTTAGACGAAAAATTAGCCTAACCTGCTTTGGAACATCAACGTGGGAAGTTGATAATGAATCACAGTTTGTACTATTTGTGGTTTTAAAAATGGTTTAATCAAAAATGAAATCATACCTATTTATAGGCACTGCATTTTGGTATATTTTATAATAGTATTAAAAACCAGAGATCAATATAAAAGTGTTTTAGTGGAATGGCTTTTCATGGCTTTTATTAATTCTTTCAGCGTGGAATTTAAATGCAATAAATGCTCCTATATGTATAACAGAGAATACTCTCATATTTGTTCATATAATTACTATCTTGAAACTTGGGTCACGTTCACGAATTATCATGATAATCAAAAATCTTTAATTTTAGAGGTTTAGTTATATTTTAACCTTTAATTGTGTGGAGCCTTAGGGACAATAATAAGTGTCTCACACTTAGAAATTGGAAACTTGCCTGAAGTTGACGCCATGTCAACTTTCCATTAGGTAGATAATAATATATTAAAGTATAGTGTAAAATTAGACAATTTGCTCGGTCGTCATCTAAAGGTGATTTGATAACGAAAAAAACGTAGGGGAATTTTAATATTTCTAAAATCTTCTGAAATCCCTTCAATATTTTGTGATCTCAAACAGATTTTAAAATAACAAATTCCACGCCTAATTTCACCATTATGCCTTAATACTGACAACACGGGCAACACTAGACTTATCTGTTCTACCATATTTGATATGAGCCATATACTCCTTGAATCTAATTTGAATTGATTGTCTAGTTTTTCCAACATACTTTTGATTACAGTCCTTAGAGCTAATTTCGGAAATCCCAGAGTTTTTATTTGTTTCAATTTTGACTTTTGGATTGCTTAAAAGTTGTTGTAGTTTATTTCCCGATGAATAAACCACTGCCATACCAATATCTTTAAAAACGTTACCAATACCATGGGTGAGTCGGGAATCGTATGGAATCGATAACAATTTCGGATTTTCTCTTTCATTTTGAAAGATCGTGGAATTTCGATGTATAATTTACGTTTTCTAATTATTTTATCAACTAAACTTACAGAATATCCATTACTCACAATTATATCCTTAACCAATGCCTTTTCTTTTTCAAACCTCTCCTAGTAGACGATGAACTAGAAAATTAAAACTCGCCATTTTGTATTGAGCACAATGGGGAGGGGCCTTAGGAATATATTTTAAAGTACTGGTATCTTTTCTGTATATATCAGATTTTAACTTATTTCCCTATTATATATATTCCTAATTACTCCTAATTATTAATAGATTTAAAAATGGTAGTGATCCACAATTATTAATTTTATATGTGAATTTAACTGACGTGAAATGACTATTTAATTTAGAAACAGAGGAGTTCGAAAGTTACTCATTGCACCACTTAGTTTCTCTGTGATTAATTCCAATAATTTTTGATTTCATTAATAAGGTAAAAAATTTCCAGTTGCAAGAAGGTGAAATCATGATCTCCTTTGATGTTTGTACATTGTTTTCAAGTGTTCCGATACCACAGATCTAGGAGTACCTTGACGATTTACTCGAATTAAACAATATGTCAAGATGTCTACTTTGTTGTTTGGGATTTTAGCGTGTACGTCACAATTACAAGCTGTATGAAGTAAATATACATATAGGTTTATTTATTTATAGTGTACATAATTGTAATATAATCCTTCATACACTTTCTAGTTGTGCTTGGTCTTAAAAATATGAAATATGAATGAATAAATAAATAAATAAATATTAAAGTCAAGATTGCCAGAATTGTGAAAAAAATACATAGGCCGAACTTGTAGAAAAGTAAAAGAGAGAATTACATCACACAGGAGTGACGTCAGTCATAATAAAAAAATCATGCATGTTAGCAAAACATGCATTAATACAAAATCATAACATTAATTATAATGAAGTTATTAAACTCTGGATTGTGAAAAAACCAGGGAAAGAGGAGGTTTTTGGAAATGTGTCACATTTTCAATGAAACACATTCAGTGAATGCCAGAATAGATATTAATAATAATATTTCACATTGTTAAGACTAAACTCAACTGGAAATAAGTGTATGAAGAATTGTGTTACAATTAGGTGCACTATAAATAAATAAATCAGTAACTCAAAATTACAAATAAAGGAAAAAAGTGGTTTGACCGTTAAGCTTGACAGTTGCTGAATAGATAATATTTAAATAAGAGAAAGAATTGGGTTAAAATCAATGAATAATGATTGATTTATAGCTTTGAATCTAGGATAAGAAAAAAATTGTGGTCGGCAGGTCTTGCGTCTGAATCTCAAAATGATGTTTTTTAAAAAAAAATTCGATAGCAAAAACGGTAAATTTATGAAAAAAAAATATTTTTTTTTCAAAATTAAAAAAAAAATAGTTTACAAAGTCGTACCAATATGAAACTAGGTTTAACATTTGTTAAATACATAACATTATTTTTGAGAATTTTTTTGAAAAAAAAAAAAACCAATCGACGCTCTTAAAAAAAATAGTTTTTTATTTCAAATAAGAAAAAATACAGAAAACATAAATTAAGAATGTTTTTTTTATGAAAGTACAATTCAAGACGAAAAAAATGATCTTTATAGTTTTTTGGATATCTTGATTTTTAAAAAAAGTTGTAGCCATTTTCTTGATCAAAAATCATAAAAAATTCATTGCCTTTAGAGGGACTGAGATAAAATTTAAAAATGTACCTGGATACTACTTTCAAGTAGTACTTAAGATAAAAAATTTTCAGCGAAATTAAAAATGATCGGTCACGTGCTCAGTGATTTGGCGTGGAATGACCCATGTACAGAACAGATACCAGTACTTTAAGATATCGCCTTAAGGACTCTCACCATTGTGCTCAACATAAAATAGCGAGTTTTAATTTTCTAGTTCATCGCCTATTTAGCTTCCCCCTCAATCAAGAGAGGTTTGAAAAAGAAAAGGCGTTGATTAAGGATATGGCTATGAGTAATGGATTTTTTTGTAAGTTTAGTTGATAAAAAATTAAGAAACATAAATTTAAAGACACTTTAAAATTCTTCGACCTTTCAAAATGAAAGAGAAAATCCAAAATTTATATAGATTCCATGCGATGCTTGATTCACCCATGGTGTTGGTAAAATTTGTAAAGGTATAACAGTGGTTCATTCACTGGGAAATAAACTACAACAATTTTTAGACAATCCAAAAGACAAAAGTCTAGGATTTACGAAATTAGCTGTAAGGAATGTTATTAAAGGTATATTGGACAAACCAGACGATCAATTCAAAGTAGATTCAAGGAGCATATGGCTCTCTCAAATATGGTAGAATAGAAAAATATAATGGTGCCCAATATGCGTTTGAGAACAACCAGAAAATATATAGTAGCAACTTAAGATTAATTAGGAATAAAACAAATACTAGATAACTGGATGCATTTGCAAGCTTGGAAATTACAAACTATAAAAATAGTATGAATAATGACAGACGGGCAATCCCATATGGTCCGCTCTATTGCTTAGTTAGTCACGGGTCACTGAACCATAAAACTAGTTTAGGTGTAAGTAGGATACATTAGTAGCATAAGGTTATTTTTAATAATAATAATAATAATAATAGTAGTAATAATAATAATGAACGCCTTTATTGTTAGTTTTTTAGTACACATAATTATTATACCGCCAAACCCGCGGATATCAATGTGGGCCACCCAGCGACCGGAGGCATAAGGTCACCCATCTATTTTATATGGATGACCTTAAACTTTATGCCTCCGGAGAGCGTGAACTACAAAACGCTCTTAGGGTGGTCGAAGAATATACGCGGGCAATTGGTATGGAGTTCGGGTTGGACAAATGTGCAGTCGTCCACCTCAAGAGAGGACGATGCGGGGAATTCCCTGAAGATGCGCAGCTCGCGGACGGAAGCATCCTAAGACATCTGGATGCCGGAGAGACCTATACATACCTGGGTGTGCAACAAAGGCACATCCAGGATGTATCACAAATAAAGGATTCTCTCCGCGGCAAGTACAGACACCGCCTCCGAAAGATTTGGTCTTCCGAACTTTCGGGGAAGAACAAGGTGTCTGCAACTAATATGCTTGCCGTTCCGATTCTGCTCTATTCCTTTGGAGTAGTAAAGTGGAGGGTAGATGAGCTGCGCCAATTAGACAGAGATACCCGCAAGATGATGAATATTCACAGAAGTATTCATCCTAGATCGTCCGTTCCTCGTGTGTACCTCCCACGTCATCGGGGGGGGCCGAGGACTCTTGAGCCTGGAGTGTACGCATGGCAGAGTAGTACTGAGTATGGCATGTAACATACTCAGGAGCTCAGATCCCCTCCTGCGGTTCGTAAAACATCACGAAACTGTAGGAGTGGGAGCAGGATTGTTCAAGGCAGCAAAAAGAGCCGCAGATGAACTCGGTCTCGCATTTGACATCAGGCGAGGAGGCCGGCGAGGTGCTGATGTTGAGTCAGTCACCGAACTTCAGCCAAATCGTCTGAAAGCCCGAATCAGAGCTGCCGAACAGGAAAATCTGTTTCGGCAGCACGTCGATAAACCCCAGCATGGTGTCTTCTATAAGAACATAGAAACACTGGGTTTATCGACCAGGCTGACCTTCGCCTTTCTAAGGTCAGCAGGGCTTAAGTCGGAGACCGAGGGATTCATTATGGCCTGTCAAGATGGTGTTATCAACACCTTGGTCTACCGTAGCCGCGTGTGGCGTGTAGAGGTTCCTGATATCAACTGCAGGACCTGCCATCAGGCGCCGGAATCGCTCATGCACTTACTATCTGCATGCCCTATATATGCGATTTCGGCCTACATCCACCGGCATAATGCGGCGTTACGAGTGCTATACTACCATCTAAGGCACTCGTACGGGGTAGACCAGACACCAGTGCTGCCTTACGTCCCCGGAGATATTGAGTCCGTTGTCGAGAACGAGAAATGCCGGATTTACTGGAACTACTCGTTCCCGACTGTCAGGCTTATCCAAGCCAACAAGCCTGACATAGTCCTCCTCGACCATCAACTCAAGGTGATGTATGTCATCGAGTTCTCGGCACCTGCAGAGAAAAACATCACCTTGAAGGAGGAGGAGAAACGGACCAAATATCGCGATCTCCGGTACGAGCTCCAAGTGCTGTACCCAGGCTACTCGGTAAAAACGGTCGTCCTTATAATCGGTGTACTCGGAGGGATAAAGCCTACGCTACTTTCGGAACTAAAGATCATACCGGCCTGCCAAAAATCAGCCGAGTGGCTGGCAGGCCAAATGCAGAAGGCGGTCATTCTGGGTTCTCTCCGTCTGCTTAGGGCACACGATTCCGGAGCCTACAGTCACTAACCCTGCGGGATGTGGGGAGTGGCTGAGGTTAATGTGCTGGCGCGACTCCCGTGAGGCGTCGGAGGCCACGGGAGGACTGTCCAGCGTCGGGCAACCGAAAAAAAAAAAAAAAAAAAAAAAAAAAAAAAAAAAAAAAAAAAAAGTAATAATAATAATGAACGCCTTTATTGTTAGTTTTTTAGTACACATAATTATTATACAATGATTATAATTATACAGTATGATTATGGAGTAGTGTGATGAAGTTTAGCCAAAGGCTACTCTTACTTAACCTAAATTAACATGAACTTAACTAAATTATCGACTAAAAGAATTCTTATACAGCAGGCGAAATAGTCGAAACGATAGCAACTTGGTTGGCGAAACGCGCGTCGAATGCAGCACATGGTGTTTTGGTGTTTTGCAGAAAACCATATGTTTTAATAAAATAAATAATAAAAAAATACACAACCACATAGGAGCTAATTAGGGCTATTACTCGTAGTCATCGATAAGACTTTAAGTTTAACACAAAGTCACATACTTTAAATTTGTGAAAATCGTTTTTCTTTACTATAAAGTATGGAACAAATAGGTCAGAAAACTTTAAGAAATTGCGTTTATAACGCAAGTACAATTATTACACTTTGTCAAACGAATATTTTCCTAGTTGGCATTTTTCCCTATATTGTTATATTGAATCTTAATGGTAGTATTATATTCTAATAAATGGCGGTAACAAACACAGATTCTAAACACCCTGTATGCCTAAAGTAAATTTATGTAGGAAAGAGAGGCAACTAGCACCAACCTAATATTCGAGAAAACTGAGATTAATTTCTGTTTCCACAAAAGTTCCACATCCTCGATCGGGAATTAAACCAGGAACATCGAGGTGTGATATTGATGAGCTTACATCTCTGCGATGTACTGCTATGAAAATATGGGCAAAATAGTGTTTACGAAAGTATGTGAATGGGATACAATGGGTTAACGAACTTATTCACGATAAGTTGGGCAATAAATTGCCTCTCACTAAGAACGGTTGTTATTAAACCTACACGCACAAGAAATTTCCAGCTGAGTTGCGAGTGCTTAAGTAACCTCGATGCTGTATTAACACGAAGGGATAAGTTTAATGATTACTATCACAGAATCTTACTGTACATCTATTTGGATGAATGAAACTTAAAAAGGCTTTAACAATTTAGTTGACACAGGGCGTCATTTATATGAAAAATGACGGTGTTGAATGTGACAACTTCTGAAGGATGAACATAAAAAAGGCAAGCAGCAATACATTTTCCCCTTCTCAGTTAAGTTTTCCTTATTTACACTTTTAGTTTTTTATACATATTATATATCTTTTATTTATTATAAAGAAGAGGATGATATAAAAACACACCATAATTTTTACAGATTATAGGGATTAAAATAAGATCATTTAGCCTAAATTAACTATACCAAGTTGCACCCTTACACTTACAACATTATGGGAGGAGCGAAATTGATTTTCCATCAATAAATTAAGAATTCCTAGAGATACCGTGTTTAAAAGCTGGTATTTTTCCTATATGCCTGTTTTATTTTCTCATCTATTTATAGATAATAATAATAATAATAATAATAATAATAATAATAGCGCGACTCCCGTGAGGCGTCGGAGCCACGGGAGGATTGACCGGCATCGGATATTCCGAAAAAAAAAAGTTCCACCGCGGCAATTACCAGCTGATGGGGAACATCCATTAGAGTTCACCGATATAGACTTAAGGACAAGGGATAGCCTTAACACCAGGGCTAACCTAAAGCCACAAGACCTGGCTAGAATGGACGCGGTCATCGATGAGGAAATTCCGGAAGATGCAGACATCTGGCAAATCAACTATGCCGTGTACAACACCGCAAAGCAACTCGACTCCGTGAGAGGTCAACCAATCACGGGGTCGAGAAAGCCAAGCGGTGTGTACAAAAAATCGAGGGCAAAATACAGTCGGCCAGACAACACGCTTCTCGGATCCAGAGTGTGGTGGAATATAAGACGACTGGTAGAGTTTTACTCCCAGAATCCGGCGCATAGCAGCCGGATTAAGACGTCAACACCATACCCTAAATCTGACAGTGATGCTTACCATCAAGCAGCACTGTCTGGATAGGATCCGAGCGCTCATGGCGATAAAGAAAACATTGAGGATGCGGGTGAGGAGTATGGAACAAAACAATTTGTTCCGTACGAATCCTTCCCGCCACTTTCAAGAGCCACAGCGTGTTGTAGATAATCCGCCGACTGTAGAAGATGTCGAAACCTTCTGGAAGGGAATCCACGAAACGACGCGTCCATTCAATAGCGACATTCCAGCAATTGCACACTTCGAGGCTCTGTGCCACAGACATCTTGAAGAGCCAGAAGAAGTGTGCTGATAATCAGTACGGAGGAAGTCCAACAAGCACTTGTTGGTACCAAGAACTTCGCTGCCCCGGGCCCAGACGGCATTAACAACTGGTGGTGGAAGAAATTTCCTTCCACTCACCGCCGTCTGGCGCGAGTTTTCAACTCATGGCTGAACGAGGGGCAGCAGATTCCAGACTGGTTTGTCGAGGGACGTACTGTGCTTATCCCCAAAAAGGGGGATCTTTCCGACCTGAGGAATTATAGGCCGATCACTTGCCTCAACTCCTGCTACAAGATATTTACACGTATCTTGTATGCTAGGACACTAAGGTCTGTTGATCCTGGTTGGACAAATGTCAAGTCGTCCACCTCGAGAGAGGACGATGCGGGGAATTCCCTGAAGATGCGCAGCTCGCAGACGGAAGCATCCTAAGACATCTGGTTGCCGGAGAGACCTGGGTGTGCAACAAAGGCACATCCAGGATGTATCACAAATAAAAGATTCTCTCCGCGGCAAGTACAGACACTGCCACCGAAAGATTTGGTCTTCCGATCTTTCGGGGAAGAACAAGGTGTCTGCAACTAATATGCTTGCCGTTGCGGTTCTGCTCTACTCAGGGGCGTGCGGTGAGTTTTGATACAGGGGATGCAGTTTGTGATATAGAGTGATGGGTAGCGCGAGGCCCCGAGCGAAGCGAGGCAAAAAATTATTTTAAGAAAAGGGACGTGGCTTCCGTATACTCATTTTAAAACAAATGTCGAAAGCTGCAAAGTTATGATATCTAGAAAAAAGTACACTTGTAGGACCGCCACTCCTCAATAAACATAAAACATAAAAACATCACAAAAATTAGACAACCCCCGATTCCAAAGCCGAAGCTGCACGGGCGAGGGTTACACTTATGAAAAAAACGCAGACACACAACCATATCCACCGAAATTGCCAGCGCCGGCGGCGAGGATTGAACCCGCAGCGAAATAGAGAGTTTGTTAAGTAGTTAACATGCACATACCTACCTATTTACAATGTAGTTTAATCCGCCTCTCCTTTTTTGCGATGTCGGAAATAACTTCGTCGTAAAAGTTTGAATTTTTGGACATCTTCACAAAGTCACTTTCTATTGTTAACAGGGACAATTTTGAAAGCCGCTCTTCACTGGTTAAATTTCTTGAAAAAGTTTTTATTCTCGTGTCCGTTTTGATGATTTTGAAAAAAAGGCAGCAATTCCACTAATACTTGAAAAAAACACTTTGCACTCTTTAAGACACGCTGCAGATTGAGCTAGAAATTTAATCGATGCGCAAAACAATGTACAAATATTGCATTCTGAAAAGTCTCTTTTACTTTGGCCTGCAGGCCCCCCAATTCACCAGCCATTACAGCGGCCCCATCATAACTTTGGGCGATAAGTTTGGCACCACACTGTAGATCATCGACTATCTGACAAACTATAGTAAATAAAGCTGCGGCCGTTCATGGCGTTGCTACGTTTAAAAATCCTAAAAAAGCGCTCTTGGAATTTCCCATTTGGATTTATGTAGCGTACTACGATTGACAACTGACTAATATTCGTAATATCGGTTGTTTCATCTAACATAACTGCAACAAAAGGAGCTTTTTTATTTTTTGCATGATCTTTTCTAAAACAATATTGCTTATCGACTGAATCAAATCATTTTGAATATGATTTGATGTACCGCGAAATATCGTGGAGTGTTCCAGATGGTTACTTAAAATTGTATCGTATTTTGCTAATAAATCAACTAAATTGATAAAATTGCCCCTATTAGCAACGCTTCGAGATTCAGTATGACCTCTAAAACTAAGTTCATTTTCGCCGAGAAAACAAACAATATCAATAAGTCCTTTTAACACTTTCTTTCAACTGCTGATCTAATGAATGCTCAATTCGTGATTTTCCAAATGTTTATTCTTTTAGCACCGCTCTCAAATGAGTTTCACACTTACCATGCCTTTTTGTCACTTTGTGAATGTTGTTTAAATCTGAAAAGCCATTTTTATTCCAAACACCTTTTTCATTTGTGAACAGTACACATAGCCAACAAAACAATTTACACAAATTTTCCACTTTCTAATAATATCCAGTTTATCTTGAAACGAACATGTTGAAAATCCCCTTTTCAACAAATTGCACACCACACAAACGCAAATAATATTTTCCACAGTGCTAGAACCAGCTTCCAAATTTAATAAGTAATTCTAAATCTGCGTACACGCGCACTAATATTCAACGTTTTAAAAATCACTTGTCGCCGCACCACAGGTTTAGAAACACCAAAAAAGTTTTTACAAATATAGCACAAAAGCTGAGAATAATACTAGGAAGATTAATATTAAGTATAATATTAAAATCGATATTAAAATCGAGATTAAAATCTATAAAATAAAACGTATTACGATGCTATACAGCTCAGATATCAAGATTATGAAGTCGGGATGGGATGCATTTCAATAAGTTACCTACTTACCAGAGACAGTTGTCTCTGTTTACATATATCGAAGTTGCGCAAGTTCGTGTTGGCTCGATTAATCGAGTGCGTCATCGTTACGGTTTTATCGTGCAACATTATCTCAACTGCATAAAAGCAGGGCCGTATCTATTGAAATTGGGTAAAAGTAAATTTTAATGATTAATATATGTGATAAATAATAATTAGGTTCTATTTATGTGTTTTTTTAATAATCCCAGGGGAAGCACTGCTTCCCTTGCTTCCATGGACCGACCGCCACTGGCTCTACTCCTTCGGAGTAGTAAAGTGGACAGTAGAGGAGCTGCGCCAATTAGATAGGGATACCCGCAAGATGATGAATATTCACAGAAGTATTCATCCTAGATCGTCCGTTCCTCGTGTGTACCTCCCACGTCAACGGGGGGTCGAGGACTCTTGAGCCTGGAGTGTACGCATGGCAGAGTAGTACTGAGTATGGCATGTAACATACTCAGGAGCTCAGATCCCCTCTTGCGGTTCGTAAAACATCACGAAACTGTAGGAGTGGGAGCAGGATTGTTCAAGGCAGCAAAAAGAGCCGCAGATGAACTCGGTCTCGCATTTGACATCAGGCGAGGAGGCCTGCGAGGTGCTGATGTTGAGTCAGTCACTGAACTTCAGCCAAATCGTATGAAACCCGAATCAGAGCTGCCGAACAGGAAAATCTGTTTCGGCAGCATGTCGATAAACGCCAGCATGGCGTCTTCTATAAGAACATAGAAACACTGGGTTTATCGACCAGGCTGACCTTCGCCTTTCTAAGATCAGCAGGGCTTAAGTCGGAGACCGAGGGATTCATTATGGTCTGCCACGATGGTGTTATCAACACCTTGGTCTACCATAGCCGCGTGTGGCGTGTAGAGGTTCCTGATATCAACTGCAGCACCTGCCATCAGGCGCCGGAATCGCACATGCACTTACTATCTGCATGCTTTATATATGCGATTTCGGCCTACATCCACCAACATAACGCGGCGTTACGAGTGCTATACTACCATCTAAGGCACTCGTACGGGATAGCCTAGACACCAGTGCTGCCTTACGTTCCCGGAGATATTGAGTCCGTTGTCGAGAACGAGAAATGCCGGATTTACTGGAACTACTCGTTCCCGACTGTCAGGCTAATCCAAGCCAACAAGCCTGACATAGTCCTCCTCGACCATCAACTCAAGGTGATGTATGTCATCGAGTTCTCGGCACCTGCGGAAAACATCACCTTGAAGGAGGAGGAGAAACGGACCAAATATTGCAATCTCCGGTACGAGCTCCAAGTGCTGTACCCAGGCTACTCGGTAAAAATGGTCGTCCTTATAATCGGTGTACTCGGAGAGATAAAGCCTACACTGCTCTCGGAGCTGAAGATCATACCGGCCTGCCAAAAATCAGCCGAGTGGCTAGCAGGCCAAATGCAGAATGCGGTCATTCTGGGTTCTCTCCGTCTGCTTAAGGCACATGATTCTGGTATCTACAGTCACTAACCCTGCGGGATGTGGGGAGTGGCTGTAGTTGATGCGCTGGCGCGACTCCCGTGTGACGTCGGAGGACTGACCGGCATCGGATATTCCGAAAAAAAGAAATAATAATAATAAGGAAGAAATCCAATAAGCGCTTGTTGGTATCAAGAACTTTGGTGCCCCGGGCCCAGACGGTATTAACAACTGGTGGTGGAAGAAATTTCCTTCCACTCACCGCTGTCTGGCGTGAGTTTTCATCTCATGCTTGAGCAAGGGGCAGCAGATTCCGGACTGGTTCATCGAGGGACGTACTGTGTTTATCTCCAAAAGGGGATCTTTCTGATCCAAAGAATTATAAGCCGATCACTTGCCTCAACTCCTGCTACAAGATATTTTCACGTATCGTATGCTAGGATACTGAGGTCTGTTGATCCGATCTTCCAGCAGATACACGAACAGCGTGGTGCCAAGAAGGGCATGGCAGGTTGCAAGGACAGCCTGCTGATAGACCGCTGTATTACACATGAGTCTGTGCAACACAAGCGGAATCTATCGATGGCCTGGATTGATTATCGCAAGGCATTTAATACAACATCGCAAGAGCTATTGTTGTACTTGCTCGAATGTTTCGCAGTACCAGCACCATGGTATGGAGTTCGGGTTGGACAAATGTGCAGTAGTTCACCTCAAGATAGGAAGATGCAGGGAATTATCTGAAGATGCGCAGCTCGTAGACGAAAGCATCTTAAGATATCTGGATGTCAGAGAGACCTACACATATCTGGGTGTGCAACAAGGGCACATCCAGGATGTAACACAAATAAAGAATTCTCTCCGTGGCAAGTACAAACATCGCCTCCGAGAGATTTGGTCTTCCGAAATATCGTGGAAGAACAAGGTGTCTGCAACTATTACGCTTGCTGTTCCGGTTCTGCTCTACTCCTTCGGAGTAGTAAAGTGAACGGCAGATGATCTGCGTGGACAGAGATACCCGCAAGATGATGAATATTCATAGAAGTATTCATTCCAGATCGTCCGTTTCTCGTGTGTACTTCCCACGTTATCGGGGGGGGGGCGAGGACTCTTGAGCCTAGAGTGTACGCATGGCAGAGTAGTACTGAGTATGGCATGTAACATCCTTAGGAGCTCAGATTCCCTCTTGCGGTTTGTAAAATATCACGAAACTGTAGGCGTTGGATCAGGATTATTCAAGGCAGCAAAAAGAGCAGTAGATGAACTCGGACTCGCATTTGACACCAAGCGAGGTGGCCGGCGAAGTGCTGATGGAGAGTCAGTCAAATCGCCTGAAAGCCCCAATTAGAGCTTCCGAACAGGAAAATCTATTTTGGCAGCACGTCGATAAACCACAGCATGGTGTCTTCTGTAAGAACATAGAGACACTGGGTTTATCGACCAGGTTGCCATTCGCCTTTCTCAGATCAGCCGGGAGACCGAAGGATTCAATATGGTCTGCCAAGATGGTGTTATCAACACCTTGGTCTACCGTAGCTGCGTTTGGCGTGTAGAGGTTCCTGACATCAACTGAAGGACTTGCCGTTAGGCGCCGGAATCGCTAATGCATGCCCCGTATACGCGATTTCGGCCTACATCCACCGACATAACGCGGCGTTACGAGTGCTATACTACGATCTAAGGCATTCATACGGGGTAGACCGGACACAAGTGCTGTCTTACGTCCCCGGAGATATTGAGTCCGTTGTCGAAAACGAGATATGCCGGATTTACTCAAACTACTCATTCCCGATGGTCAGGCTAATCCAAACCAACAAGCCTGACATAGTCCTCCTCGACCATCAATTCAAGGTGATGTTTGTCATCGATTTCTCGGCACCTGCAGAGAAAAACATCACCTTGAAGGAGGAGGAGAAAGAAAGAAAAGAAATTTTGCGAAAATTGTTTAATGACCGATTCGGAGATGTGTTGTAGCCCACCAGGCCTTCTGACTTAACAACACCCGATTTCTTTCTATAAGATGCTCAAAAAGATTTATTTAAGTCGTCCTGTAACAATAATTGAGGAGTTAAAAACAGATTTCGTGAAGAAATTACACGAATTGATAGAGATTTGCGTGTGATGTACAATTTTCGAACCAGAATGAATGAACTTGGAAGTGGTTATTTAGAAAATATAATTTTTAAAAGTTATGGCCCCGCCCCGTTGAATAAATTTTTTGTATTTGTAATATATCTTAAAGAATTACCTATAATTTAGTCTAATAAAAAGTTAATTTTCATAAGTTATGAAGGTTGTAGGAATATCAAATTGGGTAGTCTATTATGGCGAACCATGTATCATGTGTAAACATTGAATACTACTCAAGGGATTTGGCCTCACTAATCCGTAGAGATACAAAACTATGTCATTTACAGTAACTGGTTCTTCTTTGAACTTGTAAAAATTGATTGAAGATGGCAATATCAGAATTAATTATTCCTGATGATTGAATTTATTTTACTACTTGAATCCGAACAGAGGCTTACATTTGACTATTTCTTCATGCTTTGGAAAATTTAATAACACTTTAAACTTATAGAAAATACTAAATAGAAATCAGTTTAACAATCTTTAAACATATTTTTTCAGTTTTTTTAGTAAAGTACGTTATACTTTTCGTTTAAAATACCAAAAAAATGCATAAATAACGTTTGTTGACCGTCTTCCAAGTCACCGAAGTAACTTCTGAAATCTAGGAAATCCAGATTTGTGTGAAATTGACAATTTAATGTATCAGCAAAAATAATATCAAGTTATATATTATATCGTTTGAAAGCTGAGGAATCAGGATCTGTAAACTAAATTATCTCTTTTTCGTTCAAGACTAAGGGTCCAAGCCCTTAACCATCGTTTTGTGGCAATTTTAAGTAAATTCCAAAGTTTATTTTATATATTTTTTCAAACAATATATTTGAAATTTAAGTGGACAGAGCTACAGAGTATTTCATTATTTTGTGTTATTTGAGAAAGAAAGATAACGAACTCTAACAAGTAACGACTTAGATATATTTGATATCTAAATATTACACCATCTGAATAATTTACAGCAAAATAACAAGTGATGTTGATCAGATCTACATTTTGTAAAATCCCATCAAGCCTTTCGATACTTACCAGTCATGCTACATCAATTTTGATATCAATTAAAATTACGCAAAATTTTATAAACTCAATTTAACATTATAGGAGGTGAACAGTTTAAGGAAAACTTTATGTTTAAAAATATAAATTGAGCTGCACAAGAGGCATTATAGAACAATTGTTAATATTTAGTGTTTCAAATCGTCAATACTTATAGAAAATAAAATATCACTTTTTAAAATGTGCACCGTTTTCACTGTACTCCTTCCAATACAAAGTCTGATGACTTTTTTCTTAACGGTGTCTGTGTGCCCGTATACCAACGGTACAATTAAAATCAATATAGTTACATTACTACTACGATCTGTATATGGTAGACCCCATCGATATAATATAACGGGGGTAATTAACACCAAACCGTCAGCTGCAATAGAAATCATCCTGGACTTGACACTCGGATACTATGCCTACCATGTTCAACTACGAGCTGACTTTCAACATATTTATACGGAAAAGGATGAGTGGTATCGAAATAAAGCCGATCTACTAAAGACAGTTTCTGAATTACAAACGTCTCCAAAACTTCCGAGGGAACAGGAGCTGGAGTATGTAGCTACAGACCAAGGATGAGGATATTCTCAAGCGTAGGTACTAATGCAACAACATTTCAGGCCGAGTTTCATGACACTGAACTGTGTGTGCGTAGGCTGGAATATATGAATCCTATACGTAGATCAATACAAATTTTCTTAGACAGCCAAGCAGCTCTAAAAGTTGTTGGCTCCAACCGGTGTATTTCTAAAACGGTATAAAACTGTCAGAAGGCTCTAAGTTATTTGCGCAAAATGATTAAAATGACTCTGATCTGGATATCTCGCCACTCTGGTCTGGAAGGTAACGCAATAGCCGACCTTTGATAGAAGGAAAAGGATCACGAGTCATAGAACCTAAATCAATACTGGCATACCATGAGGTACTGCCAAGATGGCTATCTTGATCTGGGCTGAAAGGAAAACCCTCCAGTATTGGCAAGAGTTACCAGGACTAGTTGATTCGAAGGCGCTTATAAAATATCTTTTGAAATCAAGAATTAAAAAACTTTTAGAGTTAAACAGGGTAAACCTGAAAACCCTAACAAGCCTATTATACTGGGCACTGCCGACTAAACTATCATCTGCATAAACTCAACCTGGCGCCAGTGTCTGGAGTATGATGAGAAGGCAAATCAGGGCTTGTGTACCTGTCCCGCTGTGGAGAGGATCCGATTGTCAATATTTGGTAATGGGTAATTGCTACCAGATGATTTGCACACACTCTCACTCAATAAAGTTATCAGTTTCATTAAGAGACTGAACTTGTTGGCTGAAATATAATAGGCCTACTGATGGCCAGGACCCCTTCACAAGAACCTAAACTTAACATAATTGAAGTTATGAAAAGAATTCAAAACTTTACATATATATAAAACTATATAGGTAAAAAAATGTTTTCTTAACCGCCGTTTTCCCAAGTCACCGAAGTAACCTCCTAAAAATAAGAGACGAGGTCTTATAATTTATTGTGAAGTCCGAATCACATCTAGAGCATCGACAATTCTCTCTCATATCCGAAAGAAACTACAAATTAAATTTCTAACTTGCTACAGGATAGAATCGACACATAGAGTTTCGAAACTCTAGTCTGCGAAACCTATATTGTGACGGGACCTGCGGAACAAGACGCGACATGTGGGCGGGAAATGTATAACACATGACATATTCCGTCTTTTACACCGCTTATATTAAATCCAGAACGATAATTGTGTTTTTGCTGGCACGTGATCGAGGCAGAGTTTAGCTTACATTCTGTGATAGTTCAGGTCCGCACTTAATTTTGTTACCGAATCATCTAGCAGTGCTGATATATTGTAAGTATAATATTATAAGATAAATAATTATTATTTAATATCTGTATATTTGCTGGCGTGTTTTTGAAAATGTTTTACGAAGGTTATCGTGTTGCAGTGAGTTGTGTAATAGTGTAATATAAGTAATAATTATTTCCTATCTCTTTATTCGCTGGTGTGTTTTTGAAAATAATTTAAGAAGGTTATCGTTTTGCAGTGAGTTGTGTAATATAAGTAATAATTATTTCATAACTGTTTATTTGCTGGTGTGTTTTTGAAAATAATTTAAGAAGGTATTTGATGTAAAAACTTTTCGACCGTGGGAGGCCTCTACATCTGCATCTTATTGTGTTTGTGAAAATGAAAGTGATAGTGATTACTGTGATAAAGAAAATCAAATTCCATTAGTGTTTTCAGTAAGAAAAAAATAAGTTACATTTGAACGAGAAAGCGAAACAAATTTGCCTTAATGTTTACAACAATCTTTTGAGCGATGAGTTAATGACCCTAATTTGTATGATATGGATGTACTAGGTGAAACAGCATCTCTGACTAACGTTCCCTGTCCCACAATACACAAACTGGTGAAAGAAATCGAAGATCTGACGCCGGTCCATCGAAAACTCTGGACCCATCGTTAGCAAAACTTTTAAGAACTTTAGTTTATGACGTGTATCAGAAAAATGAAATCCGAACTATTGATGTGGTAGATAGAAAATTAAAAGAAATGGATTATCATCTAAAACATGCCAAAAGAACTTTAGGAACTTGGCTGAGAAATAAATATCAAACTATTAATATACGCATAGCGATTATGGAAAGTAGACGAATAGTGGATTGGCGAAATTCATATCTAGAAGAGATAAAAGAACTCAGAAGGGAAAATAGACCAATTTCTTATTTAGATGAAACTTGGTATAATACTCATGCCACTGTAAAATATAATTATAAATAATTATAATATAATAATTAAATATAATTATAAATTTGAACGAGGATAGTAGCTGATCTCGAAATGGGTGAGAAAGACGAGGATTCAGAGGAAGAAGCAATGTGAGGTGAGGTAAAGTGAAATGATGTGAAGTGAAGAAGTGAATTTTGTGATATCAACTGCATTATTTAATTCCGTTTTTGTGCTTTCGTGGTTCAGTGCTTGAGAAATATTCTTCTTCAGGATGTTATTATTTATTAATGTTATTATTTTTTTCATTTTGACAAAAATATGTCCTTCTGTTTTTATCATAGTAACAACTTTACTATTAGAATTTATTTTTAGTTTATTTATTGAGATAAATATTGGTTTCTGTTACTATTTTGAGAGTATATATATTTTTTTTTATTTTGTTTTTAAAGCTCTCTTGTTACTTTTTAAATAATCTCTTTTCTATACTAATATTCCATACCCATCCTTTTCTGGCAAGAAATGCTCATACCTCCTCGCGGTTCTTGCTGGGTAGTAACAATTTATATTAAGCAAGCTTGAATACTGTAACTGCTGTATGTGTAGTCAATACGTTAAATTTAATAAGATAGATTTATTGGGTTCAAAATAAAACAAAGAAGTTTAGTCCATATTCCCCAAAAAGAAACAATTATGAGCTACGGACACTTTTCGATTATTCCCCTCATCAGCTAGCTAGTAAGGACTGATGATAGATCAGAACAAGAACAAAACTGGAAAGTACGTACAAGACTCAACGCATTGGGGCCTGATGACACCTGAGTTATTCCACCTGCATAAATACAAGAAGATTTTTGGGTTCAAATAACAGGTTTAGCCCCCCAAAAGAAATTGACCTTTGATTTCCCCTTCAGGTAGAGTTGTGGGTGAGCGGTGGTAGTACTACTCCTTCGTTCCCTTGCCACCAGTCAAACTCTCATCCGATCTAAACAAGTATTTTAATAAAACATTTTATATTCAAACTATTTTTGATTTTTTTTTCTAGTTCAGCTTATTTTTTTCTTTTCTATCTTCCCCTTTTTTATTTTATTTTATTTTTTACTTTCCACTTATTTTTTTTTGTTTGTTCTCTCATTTTCTAGGCTTATTTTTCTCCTGGAATTTTTTTTTCTATTTAATTATATTTTTTTTAATATTAATTTTTTAAATTTAATACTTTAAATTCAATTTATTACTTTTTTGTTCAATTGTTAAATTGTTGCTAGCAAAACTGAGCACAAAAACCTACATTGAAAAAGTAAACAGGAGAACAATACAGTTAAATCCGGCTCTGCATTCCGTAGAGTCTTAAGGTACATTTACAACCAATTCCACAATTTACTAACGGATTGTGAATTGTGCCGAGATAAAACTTAGGTCATTTATAATGAGTTAGAAGCTGCCATCTGTTGAGATTTTTTTAATATTACGTGTGTGCAAATTCAGTTTGATTAAATAATTACAATTATTTAACGTAACTTCTAAAAACATAATATTTTCTAATACTAAACGATCTAATCTTCCAATTTCAAATCACAAACCGACTTTAAATATAAACAATAAATTTGTGTCATAGTACGCATGCGCAATTTGAAATTTGTGCCGCAATTGAATTGAGTATGTGCAGTTTGCAAGCATCCAATTCAAACCTAAAGTGCAATTCAACGTCGTGCCGACTTAAAATTTTATTGTAAACAAATAAATTCAACCAGATATGCTTAAAAACCAATTTACAATTCACCAGCAGAATGTGCCCGTACCCAATTGGTTGTAAATGTACCCTTATCCCGGACGTCCCGACACAATATATGTTTCGCTAACCATACAAGCACTTTACCCACTCCGTTACTATGCCCCCGTTCATAATTAATCAGTAAATAAATAAATCTTTCTAAATATTACTGATATATTAGAAAAGAGTAAAAAGAACATCTAATATTTAGCTCTGCTTATTTCGGTCCTTTGATTTATTTGGTCTTTATTGACGCAAGAATCTGAACATGAAAAACGTAATAGATTTGCTACAATGTGTTGCAGGTTGCATATATCATGCGTCATAACTAATGAAGTCTCTAATTAGTTGTTGTAAAGTAGTAATTATTGCCAGGTTTAATGAGACTATGTCAACAGATACCATTATTTAAAAATGTAACTTTAGGTGCAACGATGGCATTTCGCCACAGGCCATATACTCATATTTTATTTAAAATAAGGTCAGTTAATTCACTCTTTTAATTGAACGAGCTTAGACAGTGCTGTATTTCACAGGATAACGTACAGTCTAAGCCCGTTCGATTAAAATAGTTCATTAACCAACCTTATCCTTAGTAGTGCCAAATTATGCAATTTGTATTTAACTTTATAAGCCTTCTTCCTGTTTCCCGACTTTTAAATAACGTTTCTAAATAGGAAAGTCAATTTTATAACTGAAAATTGTCTGTGGAATTCCTATAATTGCTACTTTACAACTGGCAACTGCCTCTTTAAATCTGTCAATTGACACATTAAAACTGACAATTGTCTTTTCAATGTAAATTGTTTGTTTAAATCTTACACTTACTTTAGAACAGACAACTGCCTCTTTAAATCTTACAATTGCTTCTTTAGAGTGCCCGCGTACTAAACGGCCAGGTCGCGGCCTCCATGGTCGTCGCGGCCAGGATATACACGACCGAGAACGAGACCAGCCCAGAGCATCCAGCAAGTGTGTACAGTCAGTAAGGAAGAAAGGATAAAGCACACTGCACTTGAACTAGTGAGTTTTAACGCGTGACAATGTTCTGTACGGATTGTACCATATTGGCCGCTGTGTAGTCGACTGCTAGTGGGCGGGGTCACCCATTACATTCTGTACAAACCACTCGCTGCGTGGTCTGCTGGCCGCGTGTGTACCGCGCCTATTCTCGTTGGCCGTCGCGGCCAGTGCGTAGTAGGGCATATAATTTCATACAAACCGTTGACCGACGCGACCTGGCCGCATAGTGCACGGGGCTCTTAAAATTGACAATTGTCTTTTTAATACCAAAACATCATATGCCGACCACGACGCGCGTTTCTCCAACTAAGATGTCATCATCTGGAGATGACATTATTATAGTATTTTTTGCAATAGTTAACTCGGTGAGTTGTTTAGATATATTTTAAATTATTTTCAGATCCGTTGGTCTTTTCCACCATTTTAAATAAGTTCCCTACTTCTGGTATTTTAAAGTAGGTACATTACTAATATCGTACCACTATAAGAACTACCCCTAAATTAGTATATGGGTATATTATTTTATTTATGAAGAGTTTTATGACAAAAAATGATAGAAATCGCTCTGGTTATTCTCTACCTTCTACGCCGTTAGGCTTTTTAAAAAAGCAAAGACGCTGGAAAACCACCCTTGGAAGTCGCATTCTCTGGATGAAAAAAGATCAAATCCAACCACTTTATTACATTGCTTGCAAGTGTTGTTGTAGCAACCTATCTGCTGTGAGATTTTAAAATTAACAGATTTTTTTGGTGTGCAATCATTAATTAATTTATTAATAATAGTAATAACGTTTTTGACAACGATCTTAAAATCGAATTAAAAATTTAATACTTTTTGTGTGAACCGAATGTAGATTTATAGAAAGATTTTCTCTAGACTGACGTGTGTACTAAATTGTTAATTATTTTAAACTAAATTTAACTTCACCTCTTAGGCAATCATTATATTATTGGAAACATGTACCGTTTTATTAACTTTATTAAAGACTAGAAAACCACAAGGTGTTGTGTTCATTGTTTAGTCAGATTTAGGTCTTTTAGTTTTCTAAAAATTTAAGTGGCGTCTGGCAATCAATTTCAACTAGATACGTAAAGTCCCACCCCAGTGTTCACCGACGAAGAGCTGCCGCCACCCACGTATGTCCTACCTTACCAACTAAGGATTATAAATTGACGGACAATATACTTTTTTTTATGTAAAATAATAGTTATTTATGCGCCATGGGAGAAATGTGTAAAGGACTAAAACACACTTTACTCCCGAGATGCATCCAATATTTTTTGTACGAACAGGCACAATTTTTATTACAAAAAAATTAAATGTAAAAACTAACGAACAGTAATTGGCCACGAAGCTTTTGTATTTTATTTCGAATCTATCTAGTTATCCTTGTATTTAATTGTCTGTTTGACATTTTTTTTTCTGTTTGACGTTCAGATTATTAAATATTATTAATTGCCAAATATTATGAACTGTGAAAATTATCTTATTAATACTAATAATTTGAAATAAGTTACTTTTTATGGTTTATATGTTTGAATTTTAATTTTTTTGTTCCATCTCAAAAATGATGTTTTTTGCGTTTTTTGTCGATTTTGAAAAAGTATTTTCTCGTCTTCTATTAAAATATGCAATAATTTGGGATTGAGGACAATTCCTTATTGAATTAGGCATTAAAAAAATGAAAAAATAAAAAATTATTTTTACTTTTTCATTTTTTTTTAATTGTGCCACTTTTGAATCCAGATCCATGAAATAGATTTTGTTTTTAATTTGACTAGCAAATACAAGAGAAAAGTTGTTATAAGCTTTGATCTGAGGTTTCCGTTAGACTGTGCATTTATATTTTGTTTTTGTCGATCGGTCTGAAAAAAAAGTCAAAATCCACAGTTTTTGGACAGTATATTCACAGACCACAGGACCAATTTTTGTTCCACAGATACAAGTAAACGAGTATTATAAAGAAGACTATACAGTGTGTTTCACGTAAAATGGTAACACCCCAATAACTTTTTTTATTTTTGATAGAATTTCAAAAAATAGCTTTTAACGATCTTTTAAAGATCAAACAACATTTTAACTTAGTTAAAATAGTAGCCTATTGTGATCAAAAATAAAGCAAAAAAATTGAAAAATCATTTTTTTTCGAAAAAGTTTATTGAGAAAACTTGTTCGGAATCACCTTAAAACCCCAATATCCAAGTTTGGCTAAAAAAAAGTTCACCACAAAAAATCAGCAGTAAAATTAATTTCAATGTTATAATCATGATTGCCATGATTTATTAACAATGCCAAATTATCATGAGACCTATCACATAAAATATGGATGTAATTGTGTCAAACTGTTAAAATATTGGTTATATTTATTTTTTAAATAATTTAATTATGGCTGCAGAAAGGCTAATTACTCTTTTTTTTTTGCGAAATTTTTTTTTAACCAAACTTGGGAATAGGGGTTTAAGGTGATTCCGAACAACTTTTCCCAATAAACTTTTTTATAAAAAAAAATATATTTTTTCAATTTTTCGCTTTATTTTTTATCACAATAGGCTACTATTTTAATTAGGTTAAAATGTTATTTAACCCTTTAAAATAGCGTTAATAGCGACATATAAAAAAACAAAAAATGTTAAATTCAACTAAAAATAAAAAAGTTATTGGGGTGTTACCATTTCAAGTGAAATACACTGTATATACATTGTAATGATTCTACGGTTGGCTCCTTGTGAAACATTATTAAATATTTTAAATAAACAAAGAAAATTTGCTTTTAAATGTGTCAAAATTATATTTTCACTGTACACGTGTTTTAGGCCCTTTTCAAGAGTACAGATGAGAGGTACTTCTCAGTACCTCTCATCTGTACTCTTGAAAAGGGCCTAAAAAGCCGAAACACGTGTAGTGTGAAAATATAATTTCGAAACATTTAAAAGCAAATTTTCTTTGTTTATTTAAAAACACTGTATATGTTTATTTTCGGTATATTTATATTCACAAATTAATAAATGTTTGTTGTGATGAATTCCTTAATACGTATAAGATTAATATATTTGTTTATTTATTTAATTATTAATGATTTTTTACAGGAAATGAGGGCTCAAGTAATGAAAATATTGCAAGCAGTGGGACTTCAACGTCTTCAAACATCAATTTTCCTCAAAATTGTCAAAAACGAGCGCCAAGCACACTTTCGTTTGTAAGTTTGTCAACATCTACTGATTCATTAGTTATCCCTAAAATAAAGAAAACAGACGCACCAACTAATTTACAAAACTTTGTTGTTCGAATACGTGCAGATAAAAAGCAAGAAATCGACAAACAAATCGCAAAAGTTGTATTTGCAACTAATAGTAGCTTTAGGTGTATGGACAATCCGCAAGTGAAAAAGGCGATCGAATTATTAACACCTGGTTATAGACCCCTTTCAGGAAAAACACCTTATACAACAAATTTATGAAGAAAAACCAAAATGTTCTGGAAGTCTTTCTGGACAAAGCGTAAACACATCTATCGATGGTTGGTCTAATGTCCACAATGAGCCTGTAGTTTGTGCCACAATAATCACTAAAGATGGACACACATTCTTATATGAAACAATAGAGACACATCTGGAAATCCTCACACAAGCGATTATTTATCTGAGATTGCTTACAATTTAATTTTGTCTTGTAAATCTAAATACAACTGTAACGTGAAATTGTTTGTAACAGATAATGCAGCGAACATGGCACTTATGAAAATAATGATAGAAAATAAATTAAACGCTAATGTTAGAGTCATAACTGTGGATGCTCAGCTCACCTTCTGAACTTACTCTGCAAAGATTTAGAAATAAAAAATATCAAAGAATATATTACAATTAAGTATTTCAGAAATAATCATCGGGTTAGAGCAAAATTCAAGCAGGTCGATGGAAAAACATTAGTGCTTCCGTGTGACGTGAGATGAAATAGCATGGTAGATTGTTAAGAAGTATATGTAAGTCATTGGGAGAAATTATTAAAAGTATGTGATGAGAATGAAAAACAAATAGACTCAACAATATGTCAAAAAGTTTCAAACATTGGTCTAAAACGAGCAGCTGAAGATTACCTAAACATCTTAAAGCCTATAGCTGTGGGACTTAATAAATTAGAGAAAAAAATGCTTTCTTATCTGACGCAGTAGAAGGATGGAAGGAATTAGAAAGAATATTTAAGGAAGAATTAGAATTACCCTTGTCTCAGCTACATATTTTCAAAAAGCTATATGAATAGGCACTTACTCCCTATCATTTTGTAGCTTATATTTTGGATGTGACTAAAACCAAATTTAAATTAACTGCAGCAGAAAAAGATCAAGCGTTAAATACCATGCAAGAAATGTATGAAAATAGTGGTTTACTACCATTCATTATAAAACTTCAAACAAAAATGGAACCTTTTGCAGCAGTTATGTTTTCAGAAGAGGTAATATGCAATGTTAGTGCCTTACAGTGGTGGGTTTCACAAAAAAACATCCCTGATATTGAAAAACTTCTTTCTATACTGAGGCAATTTCTTTGTGCTGTCTCTTCATCAGCTTCGATGGAAAGAGTATTTTCTACATTTGGGCTCAGTCTCTCCAATTTACGAAATAAATTAAGAGTGGAGAAAGCAGGACAATTAGTGTTCCTCTACAAATTTTATAATGAAAATCAATGTTAATTGTTTTAGAAATTACCTGTTTTGTACTAAAATGTTTCTTATTTATCAAGAATTGATTTATATTTTGTAATAAATAGTATTTTTTTTTCAGAATTTCTTTTGATTTAAATAAAAAAATTATTTGATTAAAACCATGGATTTAAATCATGATTTAAATTAAACGATTTAAATCGGGCGAATCCTGGAGTAAGATTTGAACGAATCTATACGAGACTTAAAGAATTAAGAACGTGTGTAGCAAAGTTTTTGAAAGAATTGTTTTGAAATAGTAAAGTGTCTTCCATTGACGTTAAAATACTCTGTACTATCCTAGACGTAGAGTTCGCCAATCAAGGTAGCCTCATACGGTGCTTATAGTTTTAATTATCTCATTATGTCAATTTGGTTGATATGAGTACGTCAAATATATCATGCACTTTTGATATTGTGGAAATTAAAGGTTCCAAAAATCATATCGCACGAAACAAGTTTTGAAGAAAGGCCATTGGCATTAGAAACTCACTGTATACTAGTGTGCATTATATGAAATGTGCACAACATTTAATCATCTCGATGAGAAGTCAATGTGAATGTGTCCACCACCATATAAACCGCACCTTAGAAGTTAGTGACCTATAAACGTATTTACAGATTAAAATGTCCAACTTTCGTATTCACATAAACTTTGAATGACATATTGTGGTCAGAATGTTCCTTCAACCATTAGCATAACTTCCTAAATGAGATTTAATCAGATTATGAAACGAATTCTGTCAGCTGCTTTATATTCACTTTGGAAAGTATCATAAGTTAGGGCGTAAACAAGAAACAAAGAAAAATATTTTCAGTTTACATTTCCCTACGCGTATCATCACTAGCTACCACACCTGTTTCAGTTATATATTTATAGCAAATTCGTCATTATAGCATAAGAACTATGGTTAATCAATATTCACTATTTTGGGATGTGATGTCATTTGATAATAATAGAATAACACTGACGTAGTTTTCTACGAAACACTAAAACACCATATACTGCACTCGACGCTCGTTTCGCCAACCAAGTTGGCATCATCTGGAGATGATTAAAACTGTTTTAATCATTCAGTATATGGTGTTTGGTGTTTCGTGGTAAACTACGTCAGTGTTATCTTCACACCAAAAGTTCCAACACACTTTAAGAATAATGGAGTAGATAAAATAATTCCAAATGGTTAGAAAACAACGATTATTTTCTAACAATTTTTGTATAATATAGAATAAAAATTATTGGTTATTGAGGCGGTCTTGCTATATAAGAACTTTAAATTTTATCCAGTGTTATAAGAAAAAGATAAGAAAATATGTTTTTTTTAGATAGAAATATTGTACAAATTTTAATAAAGGCAAAAAATAATCAATATACTGTACAATTTAGATTTTCAAATTTATTCCGAATATGATTTTGATTTGGACCCTTAGTATTTATTGTTACTAATATAGTTATAAAAAATATATACGTAATTATATACCAATTATATTATTAGTAATAAAAAACCATGGTGAATGAAAGAAACTCCCATGCGCAACCACTGGTTTTTATGGGACTTGTTTTGTTTATTTACATTATTAATATTACTTATATTTATGTCTAATTCACATATTTGTAAATTTAAAGTTAATACTACTAGGTATAAATTATTCTTCAAAAAATTCTATGAACTGTATTATAGCAGCTGTACTACTATTATGAAAAATATGTTTGTAGATATTATTATTTTTATTTATTTATTTATTTATTTTTTTTTTTTCGGTTTTCCGACGCTGGACAGTCCTCCCGTGGCCTCCAACGCCTCACGGGAGTTGCGCTAGCACTTAACTACAGACTCTCCCCACATCCCGTAGGGTTAGTGACTGTAGATACCAGAATCGTGCTCCTTAAGCACACAGAGAGAACCCAGAATGACCGCCTTCTGCATTTGACTTGCCAGCCACTCGGCTGATTTTTGGCAGGTCGGTATGGTCTTCAGTTCCCTCTGAGTACACCGATTATTAGGACGACCATTTTGACCGAGTATCCTATTATTTTTATATGCAAAACGATAGGAGCTTAATGCAAGATTCTGTATTAGAGCTTATTTAAAAATGAATAAAGAGCTTATTAAAAAACGAATTAAAATCTAAAAACGATTTTAAAAATATAGCGATTTTATATTATCAAGAATGTTAGTACGTCTTGGTAAGAAATTCAAAATAATATAACACCTTTTTATGTTCTATAGCTTCAGTGAGAAAACTAATATTACCATCAACAGACTCAAAAACGATATTTCAAAAATCTTTTTAAACACTAAAGAAGTTTTTGGTACGTTTTCTAAATAGTTAAATTCAGGAAATGCTGAAGATGAGCCTCTTGAATACGTCACATTATAATTAATTGATTGTTGTTATATTGTGCTGTTATATGACTGGTATGGTTCTTATGATGAATGTGAGTTAATTAGATATTGCATTGTACTGAATGGCTGTAAATGGAAGCTGTTAAGCGTTCTTTAATATTGGTGTACTAAGTAGCATTTGTCAAAACGAAACATAATTGATAACATTCTCGCCGATGTTTCTTCTGTAGATAATATATCATTTAGAGTTCATGGATTTCCGTTATTTATCATTACACCGATATAATAGTTTTTTCGTTTCAATAAATGTTAAATTTCAATACTAAAAAAATCTGTTGAAAGCACTCGAGTTCAATGTTTCATAGAATTAACAAAGTCATTAGTAATAAAGATTTGCCACTTTCTGTTTATGACCGTTGTTAGATCAGCGGTTCATCCCCAATCTTCAACTTATTTAAAATTATTTCGATTCCAACGTTATCTCGTGAAAATTACGTATTTACTGCGTAAGCGGATTGTATTGAATTAGATATTTCCAAAGAAACCATTTCCAATATCCCTGAAGAAACCTACTTTTAAAAATCGAAAAAAATTCAAAACGGTAAAATATGGGTCCCTTAATTTTCGTTCGTCTACATGTGGTTAAATTTTTTACCACAATTAAGAATTTTTGCTGTATGATACATAAAAATAGAATTAAAAGTTTGTAACTAAAAATAATAAATTAAATCGTGTTAAGAGTATTGTCCCCATTTGTCATCAATTGTATCATAATAGCAAAACATATCCTTGGACGTGCTCCAAATTTCTAGAGAATGCCATGCAACATTTGGTTAGGCTTAGAAAAATGTAAGCCAATTTATGATACAGCGGTATTAAATGTTATTCTAATTTCCTATAATTTGATTTTGGTTTTCGTGTGAGGAAAAATACAGGAAATAAATAAATACTTTAAAAAATTATGATTTTGAGTATGAAATAATCGTAAATGGTAAAGATAAGTTTACAACACATGTATGGCAGTGATTCATATATCAACAAATAAATTACAAGTCTTAGGCAATCCAAAAGACAAAATTGGAATAACTGAAATTTCAGGGATTTACGAAATCAGTTATAAGGACGGTAATTAGAGGTATATTGGGCAAATAATATGATTGATTCAAAAGCATATAACATATCTCAAATATGGAACAACGGATAAGTCCGGTGTTGTCCAACATGCGTTTGAAAGCAATTATATAGCAATTTAAGATTAATTTTGGAATATAATAAATAATAGACATCTGGATGCATTTGAACGCTTAAAAACTTTAAATGTAAAAATAATATGAATTGTAACAAAGCACCCACCCCAAAAAGTCCGCTCAACTGGTTAGTGAGCCATAGTGACTAGTTGGTCGAACAGAGACTGAAGTTTAGATATAAATAATATAATAAAACACCATATAAACTAGAAAACCCTAAATCCAAAGACGAAGTTGCACAGGAATGGGTTAAAATACTTGCGGACACACAACCATTCCCTTCGAATTTGTCAGGGTTGAAGCCAAGATTTGATTCCGGGAGTCGGCAAGCAGTAAAAGCAGCTACGTTTGTCACTTAGTGCTCCAGCACATTGCGCTACCAAGCTAAATAAATAGACAGCGTTATTAGTATAAGTTTAGTTTTAATCATCTCCAGATGATGCCAAGTTGATTGTTTTGATGTTTATGCCGAGTATTAAGTCAGAAAGTTCAGATAAATGTTACTTAAACCGAGGTATCATCCATCTAAATGTCAGACTTGATCAGTGTTGCTACGCTTCATTGATCGAATATTGAAAATTAACCGGATAACGATACCTCATCCGTAGATCACTAAACCCTGTCTTTTCGTAGGAATACCAAATCCTAAATCGTCTTTTCGTCAAAAATACAAATCTTCCGATGTATATCAATCACCAGGTGCCGAAAATATTTGCCATTTTTCAGAGAATAAAAAAAATCATATTTTTTAATATATCTTTTTTATATAATTAAATTAATTGATATGTATGCGTTTACATATACCTGTAATATTGGTTGCATACCTGTAATATTGGTTGCATGCCTGTAATATTGGTTGCATATCTGTAATATTGGTTGCAACTAGAATCTCTGCGGGAAGCCGGGATTTATCGTATATAATTTATTGTTCCCCTGTTCGTCAGTTAGACTTGTCTCATATGACCGCGTAGAGTTAGTTACTTTCACAGAAGGGTGTTTAGCATATAATTTGCTAAACAGTAAAAATATTATATTATTTTAACACTCGCCAGAGTGTATATAATCCACAGTGTTCAGTGTTATGTTTGTTTTTGTAATAATACTATATTAGGAAAAATATTTGGTACAATAAATTAATATTAGGTACATATTAACAGGTAATCGAATTTACGAGAATTATAAGAAATTTATGATACAATTAGACAAAAATTAACATGTAATGTTGATTTGGCGTCAACCCAGAAGATCCTATCCCTTTTTCCACTTATATTAGTTTACATTTTTAACACCACAATTTGTAAATTGACACTTAAATTATACGTATATTATTTTTTCAAATTTTAGTTATTATACCACTTATATTGTGTTAAAAATAATATTTCAGACATTTACGATTCTAAGTTTTGCATCAACCTTCTGCATAGACCAGGTTTTACAAATAAAATGTACAAATATTAGTAAAACAGTAAAACAACTTTAATTAGTTAAAAAGAAAAGGTGCAACAATCTGCCCAAAAGTGTGTTGCAATATCTTTCAGCATACGCATGTCCTTCTGTCAACCATATAAGGCAGTAGTACATATATATCTAATCATTGAACTCCAATGTACAACGATACTAAATAAAAGAATCTTGTCATTAGAAGCACATTTTTTTTATTTAAAACATTTTTTTTAGATTGTATTTAATATTGTTCAAATAGGTACAAAAGAAAACTTTCAGAATAAAGATTTATTTTTCTCATACTTTGCAAATTAATCGTTTTTAAGCAATTAGAGAATATCCTACTAAAAGAATTATTCATTACCCACGATTTTTTTTTAATGTTTTAATGCATAAATTTTGGGGTACTTGAAAATCACGACCTTGAATTTTCGAAAAATTTTGCATGCAGCTAGCGCCTCGTGTGCACACCTCTCGCATTAAATTTGATTCTCCCACAAATTATGTCGCGAGCCGCCACTGAATAATTTAATAGAGGAGCAAGTATATAAGTACTTGATCTTAATTTGGGTTTGTTTTCGGTAATGTCTATCATTTTGAATTTCACTGTTCTTTTAAATATTTCTGTAATTCATTAATTCTTAGAGGTTATTACAGTTTAGAATAAAAGACAGTCAATAAACAGACAAGTTGTGGAAGGGGATTTAGGGGTGATATTTTTTGACCTGCGCTGTCCTTATTTACTTGTTAAAATCAATTTGTTATATAATTTGTTTAGCTGATTTTTGTTTTTCGTCTTTTTCTTGTCTCTTAAGAAAGAAATGGCAAGAGATTAGTATTCTCCGAACGACTAGAAACACAGACATCTCTGTTAAGTAGAGAGGGATGTATGCATTCGTCTTTAATTTTCTTTTATTGGATTACATTATTTCCAATAATTTCTGCGTAGCCGTTTTCCTAAGCAAACTGTGCCAATGTAATCATCAGGCTGGTAATGTTTAATGTTATTTGACGTTAGAAGGCTACACGTAGATCCTATTGATGATGTCGGTCGGTCCAAAATGTATGTTAACTTTCACGGAAATCTAGTAATATTTATTTTGTAAGGAATTCTATAAATATTTACTCTCTTCCTAGACCGTTACGTCCGAAAATATTTAATTTACATATTCTCTATGTTTATTTCATAATGAGTGCCTCATCTTGTTGAAACTGTATTCTATTACTTTCCCCTGAAAATAATATTATACAATTAAGAAAAATGTGGTATTGTAAGAGATCGTTTTTTTTTTGATAGCCACAAATGAACAAAATAAAATTTATTTATTAGCTCTCAAATCGTGCGATATGAAACAAAAACAAAATTATCAAAAAGTCTAAAAAAATTAGCCGAACTTTTATTTAGATTTTTTTTTTCATTAAATAACTATGTCACAAGTTAAAGCAGTGCTGTTGTAATTATACTAGTCACAGAAAACTGCGGAAATGAACGAAGTTCACCATTGCAAAGTTTCAACATAGATTTCAATAAGATTTCATGGAATTCAGTGAGATTTTAATATTTCAATGAACCTTCACTGTTCTTTCAAGTTTTTTGGAACATTTTAATAATTGCAACTAATTTATGACATTGTAAAGAATTCAAAACATACCGCATTTGAGATTTCATGTTAAATGTATTAAAATTTCATCAGCGCATCGACGGTACATACATTTTTGAGACCGCTGACTACGGAACTGAGACCAAAACTGAATAAATTAAAATGATGGAAGTCAAGTAGGTAACTTTGATAAATATGAATCTATTTTCACGGATGTAGTCCCGCGGTGTTGATGTTGATAAGTAAAGCTGCAAATCGTTTCTGCTGTCTTAACTATTAGCTGATGTAGAAGATACGTATTTTATATAAGGTGTTCGTAAAAGCACCGCTATAAGTGTCTAAAGCGGCCCGACCGTGGTTATTTAAATGACGCAGTCACATCTGCCATCTTCAGATTCTGGTTGATAACTGCTTATGGCGGCTTCTTATTACACGAATTGTGTACTGAAAGCAACTTTTTCGATAATCTGGTTAATCCAATTAGGTGAAATTTTGAATTCCCTATTGAGTTAGCTTGTGTTCTGAAATTCATATCTGTTCTTTTTCCCATCTGCTGCTTCTAACTTTGATTCCCTTTTAGTTGTAAGAGTTCAGATTGTGATTCTTAACCGTCCCAACTCTTCAGAATCTACATTGACCATGTCACTTTCGAGTTACGAATCAATGAAAATAAC
Source organism: Rhamnusium bicolor (assembly GCA_029963845.1). Lineage (NCBI taxonomy): Eukaryota > Metazoa > Arthropoda > Insecta > Coleoptera > Cerambycidae > Rhamnusium > Rhamnusium bicolor. The sequence continues at coordinate 82,803 of JANEYF010000730.1, read as the reverse complement.
AGCTGAATCTGTATTGTCATCTTTGTCATTTTCTGAAATAGAATCGAGAATTTCTCAATTTTTCAACATCTCTGCTGATTCAGTAAATCAGAGAACCAAGAACAAAGATAGTTGTAAAGAGAACGGATTCAGGATAATGAAATAAACAATTCTCAAAACAGTAAAAACTGTCACATCAGAATATTTCGCATAAATGTATTTAAAAAATTATTTACCAAATAGTAGACACTGAAAGAAAGAAACTGACATCATTTTTCAAATAATTATAAAATCGTGCAAAAAGGCGCATATATTTAGGTTAACAAAATGGTGCATGTTAATTTTTATAGGTGGCGAAACGACGGGGAACAATGAGTTGGTAGCTTGTAGCTTTAAGGGAAATCGTATAAATTGAAAAAGTACAGTTTTTTCTCTGAACTGTAACTTTACTTATTTTTTTATCGTCACGGTATCTGCTGCAAATTTGAGTGGTGAACTTAAATAAAAAAATATTAAAAAGTACCCATAAACATAGGTTCGGAAATTCATAATAACAGAGATATAATTACGAAGGCGTAGAAGGGCCAAAAAAATAAAAAAAAGTCACATTTTGACGTTTCAAAAAAGTCACATTGGTGGAATGTCACTAATATTTTTTTTAGACATTAGGACCGATTTTGCTCATTAACGACCTAAATCTCTTTCTTGACCTCTAGAATGTGTGCACCAAATTTGAAAGCTTTATCTCAAAAACTGTAGCTGCTATCGCGAACCACACAGACACACACACAGAAAATTTTATCTGTTTGAAATTTTCTGTATCGTCATAATTCGTCGAGATTTGTCCAGAAATGCAATAAAAAATTTTCAAAATTTTTTTCACGAATACATGACTTCCTCACTTTGAGGGGGTGAGGAAGTAATAAAAAAATTGAATTTCGACTTTTATCTCAGAATTCTGACATCTCAGAAATCTGACTATTATCTTAGAATTCTGACATATAAGTCAGAATTCTGACTTATCTCATAAATTTGACTTTTAACTCAGAATTCTGATTTTGATCTCAGAATTCTAACTCATAAGTCAGAATTCTGACTTACAACTCAGAATTCTTACTTTTATCTCAGAATTTTGTGTTAAATGACACAACCTGTTCAACGCAAAAAAATTGCATAGGACTTAAACTTTAGTAAAATATAGAAGAAGAAGAATGATTCTGTCAGTAGCCAGAAGTAAGATACTGCAAATATTACTAGTTTATACGAAGGCATAGAAGGGCTAACAACTTCGAAGAGAGATTTGTCACCTTGAAGTGAAAATTGTCACTTCAAAGTAGCAATTATGTATCAAGAAAAAAAATAAAGTTGTTGGCCCTTCTACGCCTTCGTACAGATTAGCAGTATTTATTTGCGTTGAACAGGTTTGTTATTTAACACAAAAATCTAACATAAAAGTCGGAATTCTGACATATGTCAGAATTCTGACTTTTATCTCAGAATTTTGACTTATAACTCAGAATTCTGAGATGTCGAAATTTTAATTTTTTTGTTTGTTTTTTATTGTTGTGGCCCTGCTACGCCTACGGGTAATTCTTAATTAAAATTATAAATCACGTAGAGGACACAACATGATAATAACCCAATCGTGAGTGTTTTTTAAATCTGTATTCTCACAATTGGTCAAAAAAGGTAAAATGTGCGTTTGAATCGATATATCAGAATCGTTCGATTTCTGTAGAATTTTAATACTTTAAATAAAAAATGTTGGATTTTATTTTTTGAAAAATACAGGGTTGTGCAAAACTTCAGTTTACAGAAACTTCCTAGAAACATTTTCCGGAGCTCTTTTTCAATATTAAGATCTTCAGTTTGATGAGAAATGCCTTTTAGAGTAATATATGAATATACCAATATCTGATTTTCTTATAAATAGCCCCAGGCAATGTAACCGGAAACATTCTTAGGAAAATAATTTACGATGTTGAAATTCCCCAGTTTAGCCTATAACCTTAAAAAAGTAGGTATCGAAATATTATTTGATTTTCTTTGATAAACAGGAGAAATATATTTTCAAGATATATAAAAAATGTGTAATTTGGTGCTCTATCTCCACCAAAAGAAAAATTTAAAAAATTCGTTATAATGTTTTAAAACAAAAAATATACCTTATGCAAGAAAATTCAAACAAATATAAATGACCTATTTTTTTAAAGGTGACGTTTTAAAAAAAGTATTATAATAAAGTTTACAAAGCTGTTTGCCATAACATTACATTTTTATGCATTGAAGATACCACAAAATAAAGCAAGAGCAACATTGTCTATGTTTCATTTTATGATTATTATTAATTCATGGCCATAAAATGTAATGTCTTGATTGGACAAACATCTTTGTAGACAATAATTTTCATATTTTCTTCATGTGGGAATTCCTTAAATTTGTCTGTGCAGATAAAGTGAAATTCAGCGATAGCTAAGATTTATTGGAAAGTGATTTATTAATGAAACAGGCTTATTTACACTTTTCTATTCTTTATTAGCTTTTATCAAAATAATAAATGCGCATTAGTTTATAAAACTGCTATTTTCATGTTATAATTGATTAAAATGAGTATACGATTCACTTTTACGAGCGGTTAAAAAAGATTTAATTTCAAATCATATGTCTCAAAACTACTTTCCGTGATCCTTGTCACATTATTTTTCAGTTTTGCAATCTTAAAGTCCATACAAATGACAGCTTCAATTTTCGCAAATAATTATGCTTAGTAAGCATTCTCCTTATTTAGTTCTGCGAGATAAACATGGTCGGGACGGAATCTCACTCCGTACGCAGTATCTTTTCGTAGGGGACCTAAGGCAGGCCGGTTGGGAAGCCTGTCCGGGACTAATGGAAATTAATCGGTGTCTAATAATAAATAATATTTTTATTCTGAACAAAAGATGAACACAAATAAGACAAACGATACAAGTACTTCTTCTTGCTTTTATTTTTTGCATATTCTCATTGTTTATTTTTAATATACCGTCTATACAGTAAAAAAAAAACTATGAAAACAGAGGGTACGTGAATCCCTGAAAATAAATACAGATTAACGGGCCTTTAAAGGGCCCGCTGTGAGTAGGTGTCTCAAGCTGAAGTCTCGTTAGTTTAATTGTGAATCTACCATTGATAGTGACTAATGACTACTAATGGGTAAAATTTAACTGTTGGTCTTGGTTGTTGATAGGAAGATAGCTATTAATTTTTTTTTTGTTTTTATTCACAAAACAATTTTTAAAGATTAAGTCAAATTTAATCTTTTCTATAATTCTTAGTAAATTGTGAGTACGGGAACATCAGGCGAATAAGAATGTACTTAACTTGAAATAAAAAGACACAGGATTAATATCGCAACGACGCGCGACGTCTGCAAATAAAGTAAGATAGATGACAAGAATAATCCTTTTTTTTATTTATACGCATTACTGGCGTTTTATAAGATAACTTTTATTTTCTTTTGCTAAGCCGTGGTATAATTAAAATTTTCTTTTTTGGTAAAGATATTATCTATCGTATAATGTTATTCGTCTATATTATGAAAATATCCCTGCATAAAAACGATTGGAAAAAATTCACGTCTTTCTGTTGGAGAATGGCACATAAAATATACAGGGTATTTCAATTTGTTTTTTGATAACTTCAGTTATGATAAAACTTGTTAAAATAGTGGGGGGATTACCAAGGGGTAAACCTGCCGTCAAAAATCTGTACACCAAACTTCTACTTCCGAAGTACCTCAACAATACTCCACCATTTTGGCTAGGAATTACAAAGAAACCTACGGAACACTAAGGATTTCCAGAGAATTCCAGGGAATTTTAAAGGTATATACAGTTTTTTTATATGGAAGTACACAATTTTTTTATCATTTATTAAGAAATAAACGATATATTATTACAACAAAAACAGTATTATTAATACATGTTTCATGTTTAGATGTAAATAGATACTATTCATTACGGAAGAAAAACATATTTATAAAAAACCGAAAAAAAAAGTACATTCTAAAAATAAAACAAAATCTTCCTTATATATAAAACTTGATCCAAATTGCTCTCAAAGAAGGCTTTCAAAGTTAAATTCAAATTTGGAATAGCCTCTTTTTGGGCTGTCTTGAATGAATATGGATTCTGGTAAAAAGTCAAATAGCAAAAATCTAGTACCCAATGAAAATGTGTTCTGTGATAATGATTATGTTCCTTCAAGTGATGAGGAATGAAACAGCGATGAATGTGAAATACCCGAGGAAATTTATAGAAAACGTGTCAATGACAATAAAAAATGATTACCTTAAAAAATAATTTACCTGTCACGGTCGAAAATGAATTACCTAGATTTACAATGATACATTTTTTCAGAAAAAAAAGCAATGTCAAAAAATAATCAGCAACTGCAAGAGACAGAGGAGAAAAATATGTTTAGGAAAACTTCCAAAAAAGAATATAGAACAAGGACTGCTGTGCAAGGGAAATGCAGATTGAGGCGCATTAAAAAATTTAATTTGGAAGTCAGAAAGGGTATTCTAAAAACATTTTATTATTTCCCCAAAAATGGGGTCATTTCACTTCTCTTTGTTATTTACTTATACTCTAAAACACACCATATTTCAGTGTGTTTTAGAGATTTTTGGAATCCTTTATACTAATTCGGACAAACTTCTTCTGGCTTTTCAAGATGTTTACGGCAGAAGGTCACAAAGTGTGCGATTGCTAGAATGTTGCTGTTAAATAGACGCGTCGTTTCGTAGATTCCTTTCCAGACGGTTTTGACATCTTCTACAGTCGGCGGATTATAGACAATACGCTGTAGCTCTTGAAACAGGTTGGAAGGATTCATACGGAATAATGTGTTTTGTTTCATATTCCTCACTCACCTTTTTAGAGTTTTCTTGATGACCATAAGAATAAGTACTAAGAATTATTATTACTGATGTATTATACTTTAAACTGCATTCGCTTTTGCTTTATTATTCAGTTGCTCAGAGGTATTTTCTCCTGATAATTTTGGGTGCACTAGAATCGTCGATTGTGCATTTGTCATAATTGGAACCACAATAAAAACAAAACAAGTAAGCGTCAAGGGTGCAATCTATGTCTATAAAAAATCAATTAGATTAGTATTTATAAAAGTGTCAAATTGATCCTACCACTAACGAGACTTTCAAAAAGCTCACGTTTTCTGCCAGTGACCCTATTATTTTATTTGATAATGCCTATTTATTATTAGGCTATACAGTCCATTTAGCTAATGGGGTGCGGGAATAGTTCTCATCTCGCAATTAAATAAAACAAAGGCCTTTAAAACGTATATTGGTTCATGTTAAGGATAAATATGTAATTGAGTTTATTTCACTTATTAACATCAAATTAACCCTTTGTTCAATATTTAATTATGTGTTAACACTAATGACAGTTATATATCATTAAATTGTTTGTAAACACGTATGAGAATTAACTAATAACGAGACTTATAACGTATACACTTAAACTGGTTTTGTTTAAATAAACACTGCGGTCATTATTGTGTTATGTAAGAGAGGGAAGTTTTTTCATTCAGTATTAAATACACAAAATGTTAGTATTTTATGCTTCTGCATATTATAAAATTGATACAATATGAAGTTTCGTTTGGTTCCAATATAGATTATTTTGCCATATATAACTATAGGTCTATCAAGCAGAAAACGTTTTGGAGTACCTATTCCGATCGTTTTCAGATAACTTAGTAAAATGATACAATGTAGAAAGTCAAATGAATGAACCATCGTCTTTAAAACAAATATAAAATAACTTAGCGGACTAGGCTCCAGGGGATACCACATAAAACCTGAAGATGCCACATTAAAAAAATGCACCGTGTACTCTAGCTCCAGATGGTGTGGAAATGAGTATACTGAACGAAATGACTGTGAAAATGGGCTAAATCCATTTTTTTTTCTATTTTTCAGATAAACATGTAAAGTTGCCCAATCTATAATTTAAAATATCCAGTTCGATGATGTAGTGTTAAATCCAACAATAAAAGGCAGGTAAAAATGGTCCAGTTAAGTAAAATACTTATTGAGGCTGCCTATAAGGACACCACACAATCAAATAAGAGAGCACGAGCCGTGAGTGTGGAAGAGAATAAACCAGATAACACAAACCAAAATCAACATTAAGATTCTGTGTCGACTACAGAATGCTAAATGACGTCACAAGAAAAGACATCTATCCATTACTACGAATTGATGACACACTAAGTACATTGGCAGGCTCACAGTGGTTTTCCACTCTAGATCTTTGAAACGGATATTAGTAAGTGGGTCTTCAGATGACAAGAACAAGACAGCCTTTTTGACAGGAAGTGGCCTTTATCAATGAACTGTGATGCCTTCCGGCCTATGCAATGCGTCAGCGACTTTTGAAAGACTGACGGAACTGGTGCTACGAGGACTAGCCTAGTTTATCTTGACGATGTGATGGTCATGGGACGAGACTTGAAGAAGCATTTGAAGAACCCTCAAGATGTGTTTGGAATTAAAAATGCACACCTAAAGTTAAACCACAGAATGTGCTTAATGTTTCAGAAAGAGGTCAAATTCCTTGGACATGTCGTGTTTTCGGACAAGATTTCCGCAGTACGAGATTGGCCGAGGCCATCAAATGTTGATGAAGTACGAACCTTCCTTTGTCTATGCACTTACTACAGACGATTTGTGGAACGATTTGCTGATATAGCGAAGCCACTACACTGGCTTACAGAAGAGAAGGTTCAGTACCAACGACCCAAGGGTGCGAAACATCATCAGAACATTAAAAGCAGCACTATGATCGAGCCTAGTTCTTTCACAGATACAAATGAGAGGTCTCTGGGACACCGATGCCAGTAATTCTGGACTTGGATGTGTTCTTTCCCAAATTCAAAGGGGGACAGTAAAAAGTCATTAAGTACTTCAGCAAGACGCTGTCCAACCCAGAACGTAACTGTTGTATGACAAATTGGCCATTGTCAAATCCGTAGATCATTTTCCCAAATACCTATATTGACAACATTTTAAAGTTAGGACTGACCATTCTGCATTGAAGTTATTATTGCAGTTGAAAACCCCAGGTCAACTAGCTCGCTGGATAGAAAAACTGCAGCAGTACAATTTTAAAATCAAACATCGTCCTGGGAAATGCAGATGCCCTCTTCAGAAAACCATGTCAGGAAGACTGCAAGCACTGCCACAGGGGAAAAACAGCAAGGGATAATTATCGTGAACATAGTTAAAATTGATGTTCCAGATGATTAAGAAAAGGGCAGTTAAACGATAAGGAAACTGGTCCTATTCTGGAATGGAAAGAAAAAGAAAGGCGACCCGATTGGAAGGATATTTCAGACAAGGCAGTGGGGCTAAAGGCATTGTGGTGGGCACAATGGGGCTCCCTCAGAGTAGAGGATAGTCTATTGAAAAGAGCTTGGGAAAGTCCAGATGGGAAGAAAATTACTTTGAGATTGGTAATCCCCAGATGTCGCATACTAAGAGAACTCCAGGAAGTGCATATTGGAACATCTGGCGGACATTTTGGTATCAACAAAGCTCTGACAAAAGTAAGCGAACGATTCTACCGGGCGAACAGCCGCCAAGATGTGGAGGCTTGGTGTCGCAAATGTGAAGTTTGTGTGGCAAGTAAGAGGCCACGGACAAGAAGTAAGGGCTAAATGAAATAATATAATGTCGGGGCTCCTTTTGAGCGAATTGCGATCGATGTAGCTCGTCCATTCCCCGTGACAGATGATGGAAATAAATACATCTTGGTTGCCATGGACTATTTTAATAAGTGGTCCGAAGCTTATGCTACACCAAACTAAGAAGCAGCCACTGTCGCCCAAGCTTTGGTATGTCGATTTGGCGTGTCCCTAGAGTTGCATTTGGACCAAGAAAGTACTTTGAGTCAGGAGTGTTTCAGAAGATGTGTCGCTTATTGGGAATTAATAAGTAGAGTTGGCAGAAATGGGCGGCGGGACATAGACGTACGTATCATAATAAGCGTAGTAAAAAAATTACCTAGTAACAAACGTAATAAACTGTTACAATTTATAACAATGTATGCACAACTTACCCTCTTAACTAGCTTAATGAACTAGCTTGGTTATCAGAAACTGGAGAAAATCTGTAAAAACTTTGCAGCATCAGCTATGTTTCTATAATTGTCTCCGTGAGTGATGTTCACTGTGGTGAAAAAATATGCTTATATTTTGAGAATGGCCATTCGTCATCTATTGATGTAATACAGATGTATTTAAAATAGTCCTTGAACATTTGTCTTAATCTGGTAAAATCGGTGTCTTGTTTCAACACACGTGCGAACTTTTTTCTAACGGGATCATTTTTTGCGTCACCTATAGAGTGTAGTAGTTGATATACTTCGTCTACTATTTGCAGTGACTCCGCTAACGACAACGCACTGTTTTGTAAGTTTTGTATGGCGTCACGTAATCTTTTATAATTCTTGTGAATAGTTTTTAAAGCTGTTTCAACAGAAATTCTTCGAATTTTGTCTTGCCCTCCTTAATAGCTGCAGTCTCGTCAGGATTGAATTGTAGTATCACAGTTTTTGTTTAATGTAAATATTTAGCATAATAAAAAGCTTCCTTCAACCATGTTCTTTAACGTGTAACAATCAGCTGAGGTGGTTCGGGAATACCGGGATACTTGCTGTAAAATGTGCGTAGCCGTTTAGGAGATTTAAGGAACACTTTTTTTGTACTTGCTATTAATGCATCTACCTCTGGAAAACCTTATCGGATAGTTTCTGTCATAAGATGTAAAGTATTCACTTTACACGTAACATGTACCAACCTACAAACGTGTTCTTGAATAAAACGGCCTACCAAACGCATTGTCGCGGCACCATCGGTCACAAACATCAACACTTGGCTTGTTGACAGATCAAATTTTTCTAACGTCACCAGCACAACCCGCATAATTGTCTTGCCAGTAGACTCAGTTAGTCTTTTGCTAGCTACAAATAGTGGAAATGTCGGTTTAAGAGGGTCCAGTATACGTATTATAACATTTACAATAGATTTTTTTCCGATCTGTCGTCTCATCAACACATAACCACAGACATGTATTTTTTGAATACACATTTGATCTTATTTACAATGTCTTCATGTACAGTTGGTACGTAGTTACGCAACGTTGCGCGACTTGGTAACGTCACCTGAAGATAGTGTTTATTCCGCATAAAGGCTTGTTATTATCTTAAGGCGAATTTAGGAGAATTCCAGGCGTTAGATCTGGTTTGGCTATATAACCCACAACGAAAGAGAAAGACAGGTCCCTAAAGCTTCACCCTCCTTGGGGAGAACCATACACTGTTGTCACCAGATTAAATGACGTCGTATACCGAATTCAGCAAAGTCCCAAATCAAAGATGAAGGTGATGCATATAGAAAGACTAACCAAGTATGCAGGGAAGATAAATTGCCTGATCGGGACGTTCAGGCTTCACGAGGGGGCAGTGTTACGCCACTGGACTATGCAGACTGGAAAGACGGGACTAGAATTGTACGAGAAGGGCCGGAAATGTTTAACAATGTTCTAGACTGCGTGAATGTACGGTGAGCTGAGAAGTCAATCTGAATTGAAAATTGAACGAGTGAAGAAAAAATAAGATTTACTTATAAGTGTTTACTTGTGATTATAGTAAGTCATTAATTTATTGTTGTTAATTATTAATTAGAGTAGTAAAGTAGTGAGTAAGTGCTACCTGGACTTTCATTCAACGAATCTATGAGTATAGATGTTTGTGGGGAATGCAAACACGTGGCAATACGTTAAATCGTTAGGTTCAAGCAAAACGGAATAATTCACATTAGAAGGTTTATGTTCCTTAAAACATGAACAGTTTTATATTCGTATTATTTTAATTTTATAGGCAACCGGAAAACAGTTGGCAGTGTATTCGTGGGAGGAGGGATATTTTCCAGAGCACTTTTCGATTTAGCACATAGGAATAACATTATAGAAAATATTATATTTGGGATTCATCACCTTTTGCATAGTTGCTCCTAAAATGTTTTCTTGACTGGACTTGATAAAAATCATGTATAGCGACAAAAACATTAAACAGTGAGGCAATTTTTTACTGGTCATCGAAATTATGTGAGTTAAGGGATAGAGAACTAAGTAGCATATTCAACTCATGTAAATATTTAGTGGTACATATTTCGCTGCCTATTTCTCCAAAACAGACAGCCAATAAACAAAAATGTATATAACATTTTTTTTAGCTTAGAATACAGGTAAAAAGTGTAACTATTATATTTTATCTCATCTTTATTACATTTACAAAGGCTTCTATACTTAAGCATATTAAAACTTGTAGCGGCTCTCACGCCAACAAATATTTTTCTCTTGTATTCTTTGTCCAAGAAATACTTACAAAGAACAGTAATAAGAGATGAAAAAAAATATATAAGAAACACAAAGAAGTAAAGAACATAATAGCTGTTTCGATATGCGAAATAAATTAAACAAAAATAAAATGAAATGTAACTAATTTGCAACAGAAATAATTAATTTAAAACATGTTTTGTTTTTAAAATATTAAAATTATACATTAAAACGTAATTAATGGCATTTTCTCTGAGAAATCCAAATTTGTAACATCTCAAGCGCAAATGTTTTGTTTAATACTGAAAGGCCTATACCGGGTGGCACCAGACTAGGGCCGTGTTTATATCTCTTTCAATTATGAACCGATTTAGACGAAATGGTACAAAAATATTAGAAGTAATTTCGGATGGACATGCAGATATAGTCAAAATGGCCGACTTCCCGTTTCACCGAAAGTGCGTTTATCTTTGATTTTTTTAAATGCATCACCTAATATATTTTATGTTTTTCGAAATCTACAACTCAAATTGCATAGGATAGCGTTGCCAAATTTACATTTTACTCAAGGAATTTTTCTTTTTCTCAAATTTATTTTTTACCGTAGAAGGCCGTGATTGGGAAAAAATTGTTCCAGTTGATTCTAGTAACTCATATTAATAGTATTTCATCAATTAAATCAATAACAAATACCTCATGAAAGAATAAAATGAGAGTTGTATTTGTAAACCAAATATTTTAACATAAAACAGTTTATACCGTGTGTAAAATGCCAAATACGGCCAAATGTTAAACAAAGACCGACAAGCGAGGTGGACGTAACAATAATGGTGGGGTCACAATGTGTGAGTGTATCGTAGGTCGCTGGTGGGGCAAAGACTGCAACGGTAAGTTTATTATACCAAAGAGTCTTTGATTATACGCTGCCCGTCTCGCTCTCAACGAATCTATATCATTTTATTCTAGGTCCCGGCCATCGCTCGTATTCTTTTTCTAACCTGCCAAGTATTCGTTATACATACGGTGTACATGTTTCAATGCAAACTCTCGTTTTAAGATAGATTTCGAGAATGGTATTGATACTTATCGTCATGTTCCATAACCTACGGCATACCGATCTATCATGATTCGAAGGTATAAGCCAATGCAGATCGGGGTACTTGCCCGCTGAGTAGTTGTTTCGTTTAAATAATATTTAAAAACAGTAGTTTAGTCCACCTGGGCTAGAGGTCGCCGCTCTCGGTACTTGCTTCGCAAGTCGCTATCCGCCACGGAGACATCTATGATGTCGGTCGGATAGTAGCATTTGGACCATATGAGAAGTTTCATATACATCTCACCACTACTCAATTTACCTTAATCAGTATATGACTAGCAGGTTGGCCACTATCATTTGTCTGTTCCATAACCTATGGCATACTGAGGAGAACTAATAAGTTCGAACTGGTCTATGTCTGGCTAGGAATTGACAAATGATATTCTATCATGATTTGAAGGTATAATCCAATGCAGGTCGGGGTATTTGCCCGCTGAGTAGTTGTTTCATTCAAATCATATTTAAAAACTTATTGTCATGTCTCGATGCCAAAGTTTTGAGAAAATTTTGTAGATTGTAAAATTTCATCGTGTTTGCCTAAAAGTCTGCATCATAAAAGAATTCTTTTATTATCTGATTTACAGAAAATCTAACTGCGGCGACCATCTCTGATTTTCTTAAGACCAAAGAGCTCAATCAAAGTTGTCACGTGATATATAAATTTACAATACAATATTCAGCAAATAATTACGTCGTAAAAAAAATCGTTCTATACTTTTATTTTTGATTAATTGATGTATAAATGTTTTAAATGGCAATATTATTTGAGAAATTATTCGAATTTATCGTAATGCTTTTAATGCCTAAGGTTGTTTTAGACGAGGTAACTGATTGCTGTATGAAATTTTCTAGAATGTAAATGCAAACTTGACTTTATTTAGACAGACATTTATTTTCGAAAAAGTTTTAAATTCAGTCACAGGTAATCATTAAATAATATTTAAATTAACACCGACGTAGTTTCTCACAAAATATCATCTACTGCTATCGACGCGCGTTTTGACAACCAAGTTGGCACCATCTGGAGATGACATAATTTTTTAAAAAGATTTAATCATCTCCAGATGTTGCCAACTTGGTTGGCGAAACGCACATCGAGTGCAGTATATGGTGTTTTGATGTTTTGTGGAAAACTACGTCAGTGTTATCTTCACATCATAGATTTCAACCCACTTTAGGAGTATCTAAAATAATATTTCTACTAAAACTTTTGCCCCGTCTAAACAAAATCAACTTTGCCTTGTAGAGTTTCATAGAAAAATCAATTAATTCATCTAGAACACCTAATAGACGAAATAACTATTAGGATAAATTCGATTTGTATTTCAAATAGTACTAACTGGAACATTTAGTTTTACAAACAAAAAGATAAAACTGTAAATTAAGTTTTTCTCCAAAAAACATCAAATTATTTATTAGTCGAATTTTTTTTATGTAAATTTACACGAGAATCTAAATTTCATTACAAACAACTTTTCTTGGATCATGGGGCTTGTTCTTCATATTAGACAGACCTTTAGGTCCTTTTACTTTTCTATATTCTATACCTAAAATAAATGTCTAATAAGTTATAACCTAAAAATTGTGAATCGCTGTTATCTTTCAAAGATAATAGTATTAATTCCCATTTGTTTTATTTCCCTAAAATATATATATCTTTTTCGTTGTAATAATAAGACCTGAGAAAGTAACTTTTCCAGGCACGAGAGCATTATTTCAACTCCATGGCCTAACTAAATACGTATATACCTATGTCATTTTTCTATACTTTAGTCGGAGAAGTAAGTATATTTTTATTTTTATACTTCCAGCTGTTTATTTCTCTTACTCGAAATGAATGCTTGAAATGTGAACACAATGTCTTTTTGTCGAGATTAATGATGTCGCTTGGCGTCTGCTAATATGGGAAATCTACAATTCTTTCCACAATAAATGCAGTGCAAAGAAAATATTTTAAAAATTCCAGTTTTTAGTTCAAAATAGCTAATTACTTTTTGTTACATTAATTAGTCATTAATTTCTCTTTTGATTAGTTCTTGCATCTGGAAAGTTCTGTAAATTCTGACATACTTATTGTATGTATTGAAATGGCTGTAGTTATTTATTTGTGGATACGAGTGGGAAAATGGTCATAGTGCCAATATTAATTAATATCAGTACGGGAAAGGGAACATTAAAGAAGTTCAATACATAATATACGTACAGGGAGATCATTTTAAGTGACTCAGTCGATGTACTGGCTTAAGGTCTAAATTGACGATATAGTTAATTATTTAACAAATTAAACAGAAGACTTGATCAGTGGTGTTACGTTAGAAATATCGGTAGTAACGCGACAAAGTTCTGGTTCACAAAATCCAAGTTGATGGCTAAATATTCAGAAACACCAAATTTCCATTATAGATTGGGTGTAATGGCGACACACCCTTCTGGAATTCTGATTTGACACCACTTGATTTTTTGTGTATTTATTATTTACTTAGATTATACCATAATAATGACGGACAAAAAAATATTTTTTTTAACATGTACCTGAATAAAGCCTTTTAATTACAAAAATGACAAATAAAAAGTCGTAACACGTAACGTATTGTTACATTAAAAAACATTATGGACAGGAATAACATTATTGTTCATTTTACTAATCTATTGCTATATATCAATGATGTATATGACATATATTAGACTTGCATAGATATATCTACAAAGATAGAGAATAATTTTTCAAAAACATATGCTCAGTTCATATTTTTGGGGGTCAAATCGTCTCGCTTTAATATCCAACTACTCCAGGGAAATAAGGTAAAAATAAAGGCCATCTGCGGAATGAGGCCGAACAAGCTGAATTTTTTTCAGAGACCTTCGTTTTGATGTTCCAATGAAGCACAAAAAAATCTCATATGCCTACCCTTGTGCGTCTTGAGATATCGAAGGTCAAAGGTCATGAAAATCGGTTTTTCGCGAAAATCTCGCTTCCAGTGCATCTGACGGCGTAAGAACTCATAACAAAACTTACGTAAAATACTATTCTCTACAAAATTATTCATATACATTTTTTTTCGTACGACCAACCGTTTTCGAGATATAGCATGATAAAGCGGGAGCTCGCATTCGTAATAGGTAATACTGTATTATACTGTATTTACTGTAAAGCGCACAGAAAAATTCAATTGCGAAACATGGTCCGATATGATTATCGAACAGACTTTGATGAAATCCATGAAAGTACAATGCGGAATTTCTCATGGTCGCAGTACTCAAGACAGTGTTATATGTAAATGGATACAAGGAATGCATGCCACAAATACCATCTGTGAGGAAATCGAAAAGTTTTGCGGCGTATCTTTAGAAGCTGCGGAGCAACATGTTGACGCTAGGGATTCACGAATAAAAAGGGATACAACAGATGTTCATAAACTGATTGAGTGTTTCACCCTTCACAATCCTTTTCCAAAAACAGAACAAGTGGTATCAATAGCTTCCGGAATTGTGGGAAATGACAAGACAAACTGCTATCTTGCTCGTGCTGTTGGCCTACAATCGAAGGAAAAAATAGCTAGATTGAAATTTAATGAAATAAAATTGAAGCGCGCAGTCAAAGTTCTTCCGCTTTCAACGATCAACAGATCCGTTAAGATTCAAGATTCTAAAGTTGCTATAGATCCTTTGCTACTTTTCCAAAGAATAACTATTAACAAAAAGTTTGACGATCATCTGCAAAAATATTTTGAGTATGAATTAAGTCCATATCCAACATCACTATTTCACAATGAGGGCATGCGAAAAACCACAAAATCAAAATTGTATAATATGATGGAGCCTGTCAATATTGAACTCAATGAAGATAATGTAACCTACGTCATCGATGGTGGATTTTTGCTACATCGTGTCGTATGGAACAAAAACGATACTTTCTCCGACACTCTCGATAGATATGTTGCATATTTGCTAAGACATTTCGGTTCTAACATAATTGTTATATTTGACGGATACTCAGACAACTCTACAAATATAAAAGCAATGGAGCAATTAAGACGAAGCACTGCATTGTCTACATCTTATGAAGTTCGCTTTGATGCAACAATGATTGTGCCAGTCACCCAAGAAAAGTTTTTATCAAACCGATTCAAAAAATTTTTTTTATTGAAATGCTTATTGAACAACTACAAGCTGCCAACATCGCTACAAAACAAGCCAAGGATGATGCAGATGTTCTAATCATCGAAACAGCCATAGAAGTATCGGAAAAAGAAAGAACCGCCATCATCATTGGAGAAGACACTGATTTGCTTGTTCTCTTAATAGGACGAACTCAGTCACATCACCGACGAATTTTCTTAAAGAAAATTGGCAAAGGGACTACATCAACACTAATTTATTCGTATAAAAGTCTCGACAAATATCGTCTTTGCAAAGAACATATTTTGTTTTTGCATGCCCTCACTGGATGCGACACTACATCGGCACTATTCAACAAAGGAAAACTTAAGGTTATGACAATGTTTGAGAAACATCCCGATTTGACTCACTCGGCTCAAATATTTCAAGCAGAAAACTGCCCGCTAGATACAGTATTTCAGAACGGAAAGCGTTTTCTGTTAGCTATGTATGGTGCTCCAAAAGATGAAGTGAACCTTGACAAATTTAGATACACCCAATTCATTAAGGCTACACGACTTAATAGACCTGTTAAATTGTCATCCCTTCCACCTACCAGTGAAGCAGCTCGACAGCATATTTATCGGGTCTACTACCAAGTACAGATTTGGCTAGGGAAAAATCTACAACCCGAAGAATGGGGTTGGGATTTAAAAAACGACATATTACAGCCGAAAACAACACTACTGCCACCTGCTCCAGACGAATTATTAAATACAATATTCGGTAATTGTAAAAAGGGTGTGGTGCGCAGTGCGGGTGTAGAAAAGTCGGGCTGCCATGCTCCAAAGTTTGTGGTCAGTGTCACGGACAGGCATGCCTGAACACGTCAACAGAGTTGCAAAACACCGAAGACTTCAGTGACCTTGAGCCTGAAGAGGTTTTGCCAACAGACATAGAGCCGACAGATATAGAGGAAGCGTCTGACGAAGATAATGTGTTGATCGAGGTGCTAGTGGAACCCGACGAAGACGAGGAGGAAGGCAAGGAAACATAAGGCGTGGTGTGGAAAAGAATGTATTTTTTGTTATTAATTATTTATTATATATTTTTTTTATAAATAAACAAATTTTTAACGGCTTTAATAATGGGAATTTAATTTTTCAGTTTAACAGATTAAGAAAAGTGCTTTTATATTTATAGCTCTGCAGTATAATACAGTATTACCTATTACGAATGCGCGCTCCCGCTTTATCATGCTATATCTCGAAAGCGGTTGGTCGTACGAAAAAAAATGTATATGAACAATTTTGTAGAGAATACTACTTTACGTAAGTTTTGTTATGGATTTTTACGACGTCAGATGCACTGGAAGCGAGATTTTCGCGAAAAACCGATTTTCATGACCTTTGACCTTCGATATCTCAAGACGCACAAGGGTAGGCATATGAGATTTTTTTGTGCTTCATTAGAACATCAAAACGAAGGTCTCTGCAAAAATTCAGCTTGTTCAGCCTCATTCCGCAGAGGAAGTTTTATTTCTCTGGAGTAAACAGTAATAACCTATCATGGCTAGATCCCACCGTTCTTGATAAATATATTTAAATGAGAATGCGGAAAGTGAATTTTTGAAGACATACAGACTTACTAGTTGCTTGTAGTTCTCATCCTTCTTGTTCACTAAAAATCCCCTGAGTACGCTTACAAATAAATTCCAAGTTCTGAGTTCCTGTCTGTTGAGTGTTCCTTTAAAATCTGCATCGTCAAGCAATTTTCTAATTTGAGAACCAATAAAAATGCCTTCTTTAAGTTTGGCGTCACTTAATTGAGGAAAAGTTCTCTTAAGTATTTAAATCTAACATTATCTCTATTCATAGCCTTCACAAAAGTTTTCATTCGCCCAAGTTTAATATGATGAGGTGATAAGAATATTTTTAGGGTGCAAGAGGCATATATTTAACATTACTAGTTCCTAGTCAAATTCTTTCCTTTCCGGCCAAATTCTTGTCACATAATGTTCTTTTACTGCACGACTGTCCCACAAACAAAGAAAACAGCAATATTTTGTAAAGCCTACTTGAAGCCCTACTAAAATGGCTATTACTTTTAAATCTCCACATATTTGCCATTTTTATTTGTTGCAATTAATTTTATTTGAAATGGTGCTCATACTGTCATAATCCTCTTTCATTATTACTGAATGGGCAATTGGTAAAGATGGTTTTAAATTTCCATTATGTAGTAATACACTTTTAAACTGTATTTGGAGGAATGCTCGATATTAAGTTCCAGCATTAAACCATCAATATCAATACACGCGCATAGTGAATTTTCCATATATGTATTATAAAATGCAGATAGTATTGCATTTCTTTTTCTAAATGTCGTAATATTTGTTCCTTTAGCCAGTAAGTTCCACTCCTTAAATCGGGAACTAAAAAGTTCTGCCTGTTGTTTTGACAGCCCCAAATTATTCAATTCATTTTGAGTAATTATGTGCGGGTCACTAAAACTTTCTGAAATACACAAAGGGTCGGCACACTGATCTGGGCTGTCTGAAGAGTCGTTACTATTTCCATTACCTCCCAAAATAATATTTTGCCAATCTAAAGGCACAGTTTGCACTGGTAAGTCTAATGCGTTGTGAGGAACAAGTTTTAGGGCTGATGCAAAATTGGGATATTTGATTTTTTTGCTTTTCTTTTCTGGAATATCCCTCGGTTCATGTTACACAAAAATAGCAATCATCGAAATGATTGGTGAGTTTTCGCCATACCATTGGAACCGCAATAAGCTTTTTCTTTTCCCTTTCATCCACTGCACTAGTGACACGCTACAATTTACACAACACACGTGGGCAGCCCATTGTTTGTCTTGTTCTCCGAATAAAACTCCAAAATATAGAACTATGTTACAAACATTGTGTCGACCAGTGTAATAGGATAGGTAGTGTTCATGAACTTCAAGTCAGAGGAATAGATGCAGCCACAGAAAAATGTAAATAGTTAAAAAATAATATCTTTTAGAAGGTGGTATCCGCTTATGATAGTGATAATGTACAGGGTTATTCATTATAAATTACCCACCCTTTATCATTGTTATTATTGCTCATAGAAAAAAAGTTTTAAATAAAAGTTGTGTAGTTATAATTGAATTTTGTTAAAATGCTATCAAAAGTATAGTAGGGTGCAGATTTTAGGAGATACAAAAAAGTAATATTTTTCTTAAATAGGATACCCTGTATATTTCTAAATTTTTTGAATAAACCTTTGTTCCTGATTTCAAAAATATAGCATATGTTATCCCTACCATATACCGTTTTTGGTTTATTAAACGTCGAATATCTTAGTTAAACTAGTTACTGTAAATATGGAAAAGTTAACATTATTAAAGTGAGCTATGAAAATGACAACTATTATGTTTGATAAGTGACATTTCCTTAATGAAATAATCAAAATAGTTTACAGTGGGGAAGAAAAAAATCCAAATATTTACTTGTTATATACAAAATAACAAAACGTGCAGCAAAAAGAGTATATAGGGTGTTGTATCAAAATCGTCCAACGCAATCAGAAAATACGTTCAAAAATATTTACCGAAAGGTGAATAATACCTCCAGTTTTAGTAGAAAAAAGTGTGTAGGTCAAGCAAACGAGGAAGAAATACTGGATATACTGCGTCATTTCGAAGGTAAGCCCATCCATATTTATTCGCGAATAGACTTCTTTGAAACATTGTATTATTTTTTAGAAAATTCTGAATGTAGTATAAATAATAATCGATCAATTAGGTAAAAGTTATTCCAAAATCCAACGTACGTTAAAAAATAACAGCTACAGACCATATAATATTTTACTCGTACAAGTTTTAACAGAGGCTCATAAAAGGAAATGGCTGGACTTTTGCCGCCAGATGATTCAATAGTTGGATGAAGATCCCGATTTTTTTTACTAAAATATTATGGACTGATGAATCAGATTTTTCTACGGCAGGAGTTTTTAATAGGTAAAATCGAGGATCGTGGGAAAACAAGCACAACAGAAAAATATTGGTAAAACAAATAGAAAAAGCAGGAAGAACTGTTTTCGTTTGGTGTAGAATTTTCAAAAACAAAATTGTTGGGCCTATATTTTATGATTATACTTTAACTGGAGTTATCTATCTGGAAATAATTATCCCAGAAGCAGAAAATATTCTTTTGCAGAATTTTCCGGAAGCCCAACTTGATGGTATGATTTGGATGCAGGATGGGGCAACTCCGTATAGTGTCCTACCCATTCAAAATCATTTGAATAATTTATTCCCAATATGGGAATAAGGGACCTATTAAATGGGCACCTAACAGTCCGGATTTGACCCCTATGGATTCATTTCTTTGGGGATTTCTAAAGGACATTGTCAATAATAATAATGATAATATAGTATTCAAGTTAATAAAGACAGGATTCGACTTGAAATAAACAATCTGAATGTAAATAATGAAGCCATTTCCGGTGCAATTATAAATATAAGAAGACGTTATCAATTATGCATTGACAATAATAAAACATCTTTTATGAGTTATCATTTATTTATATTTAAATTTCCTAAATAAATGTTTGTTATCTATTTTGTACAAATATTTGGTTTTTTCTTCCTCACTGTAAACCATTTTGATTATTTCAATAAAGAAATGTCATTTATCAAACATAATAGTTGTCATTTTCATAGCTCACTTAAATAATGTTAACTTTTCCATATTTACAGTAACTAGTTTAACTAAGATATTCGACGTTTAATAACTCAAAAACGGTATATGGTAGGGGTAACATATGGTATATTTTTGAAATCAAAAACAGAGGATCATTCCAAAAATTTAATAATATACAGGGTAACCCGTTTAGAAAATATATAATTTTTTTGTATCCCCTGAAATTTGCACGTTACTGTACTTTTGATAGCGTTTTAACAAAATTCAGTCATAACCACATACGTAACTTTTATTTAAAACTTTTTTTCTATAGGCAATAATAGCGATGATAATGGGTGGGTAATTTATAATGAATAACCCTGTACAAATCCAATATTTACGAAAAATACAAAAATTTTATAATCTATGTCATAGCTTCAATTATTTATTTTTCATTCTCGCAATATTTTAAACGAAATAATTTATTTGATTAGGTTGTGCAAAAGAATATTACATATAAATCATAGTAGTTCTTAACAGGAAATATTTTTTATCAACACAGTAACGCAAAGTCAAACAGTTCGTGACAGATTTAATGAAAAATGGCCTCTAGTTACACATGCCTCTCTAAACTTTAAGAATGAATTAAAACAGAATAATTTTAGAATGCATTTTGTCTTCTGTAAGTATATACTAATTAAATTTACTACCGCGTGTTAATTTGCAACTTAATACGAATTAAATTCCATGTAGATTACATCGTCTAGCAACTTTTTTTGAGAATGTTATAACATAACTCATAACAGCCGCTGAATCTGGATTATGATTAAGATTAGTTGGTAACCTGAACCATATTATTTATACCTCCTAAATATTCTATGCATTTTGTTACAGTTGGTGGATACGGCGAAATATCAGTTACACCAAGAAATTTGCAAAATAGTAATAAACAAATCATAATTTGATTTAATATTTTGTGTTAGTGCTGACTAACAGTGGTGGATTTAGGAAAGACTCGGTCGTGAAAACCCGCGGCCCGGTAATACGGCCCAAGCCCAGTATGATACTACTACTAATATTGATTTTTTTAAATTAATTAGAATATTAATGTTATTTGTATGTATTTGGTAAACTAAAAATTGTTTAAATTTAACCTAAGGAACATATTCTTATACATAAATACAATAGGCGATTGCAAGTGACAGTAGTACAATAGGTGATTGCAAGTAAGTACGATTATAATAATGACACAATTACTATATTGATAATATTCAAGAATTGCAAATTAATAGGCTTGGTCTAAGAAGTTGCCGATTAGGCTGAGCCTACATCAACCGCAACGAGGCTGGACTGAGAGAATCCTGCTGGCCCATTTCAGTTAAAGACCTTGCTCCCATCTAGGTTTAAGCCGGAGACTGACTGCGCTTAGCGAAGGCTAGCTGACCGAATTCCAGCCAAATATTGAGCTTTATCCTCTAAGGTCTGAAAGGATTCCTGCATCTGTACTTTAAATCAAAACCATGTTTCCTTATGTATTTTGATATGTTGAAATAGAATCTGGCCATAAAAATTACAGTTATTTCGTCAATTTTTAGCTACGGGACATTTTTAGCTACAGATAGCGTAGAAATCACCTTTTTTATAAACAAAAATATTAAAATTTTGTTAGAAATTTGTTTGCCTAAATCATTGTAATCTACGTTTACATGGGTACTAAATATGATTTTGATATCAAAATAGTTTTTTGGCAGCTGCCAACTGTCAAACTGCAAATTGTAAAATTCCGAAATTTGTAAGAAAAGCTTATTCCAGATGTAAAAGTATAACACTACCTATGCTTTTCAGAGTGCAAAATATGATTTTGACATCAAAATTGCCTCTTTGGCAGCTGTTAACTGACAAACTATCAATTGCAGCCAATTGCTAAATTCCAAAATTTAAAAAAAAAATATTTGTAAAACTTTATCGCTACCTACGTTTTTGAGGGTGCTCAACATGACTTTGATGGTTATTGGTCAAAGTACTATTGAAATCTACAGATATATAATTACGATAAGCAAATCATATTTACATATTTCGAAATAAATACATTAGTGAACATTTTTTTGCATGCCTCTCAAACTATTTATCTAGAATTTTGATGTGAGAATTGGCAGTTGGCAGCTGCCAAAAAGGTTGATGTTAAAATCATATTTAACATAATCGAAGACGTTGGTAGTGGTATACTTTTACACATAGAAGAAACTATTCTTACAAATTTTGGAATTTTACAATTTGCGGCTTGATAGTTGGCAGCTGCAAAAAAGGCTCTTTTGATGTCAAAATCATATTTAGCACCCTCGAAAACAATGGTAGTGATATAGTTTTACACATAGAAGAAGCTTTTCTTACAAATTTTGGAATTTTACAATTTGCGATTTGAGAGTTGGCAGCTGCCAAAAAACTATTTTGTAGTCAAAATCATGTTAAGTACCCATGGAAATGTAGATTACGATGATTTAGGCAAAATAAATTGTTTAACAAAACTGTAATTTTTTTTGTTTAAAAAAGATGATTTTTACGATATCTGTAGCTAAAAATGTCCCGTAGCTAAAAATTGACGCAATAGCCGTAATTTTTATGGCCAGATTCGGTTTCATCACATCCAAATACATAAGAAAATATGGTTTTGATTTAAAGTACAGAATTTTTTTTGTGTGCCTGTGTTATATTTAGTTATATTACTACAGTCTTCTCGTCAGCATTAACTGGTGGCATTCTCTATCCTCTGAATGTAATATTATGTAACACTGCAGATGCCACTGTGACAGATTGAGAGATATTTAATATATAACTGTGTGTAGGATCAGAACTAATGCCTCATATTTCCTATAATAAATTTACTAATGTTCTCATCTAACCAATTAAAATTATTCTTGGTCATATTCTTCAAAACAATTTACTCTATATCTAAAAGTTCCTTGTCTCGTAATCCTAATAGCTTCTTTATTTACTGCTATAATAAACATTTACATCAGATTCCGCATAATCCAAAAGACATTTGAAGGATTAGCATTTAGTTTACCACTACATTACTTACAGGTACGGTCAAATTTTCAAAAGATAGCATGTCTATGCCTTTACCTCAGTCAAAGATCGTAGGTGTTAGAGAACACGCGTTTTTTCTGATTGAAAATTATTTTTTCTATGATCATGTAAAAAGTAAGTCATTATTTATTAATTTTGAATATAAAAAGTGGGTCTCTATGGTACAAGTGCAATATGTCTATTTATGGTGATGCAAGTGTTAAAAGTGTCATTTTATTTTTTGAGTGGGGAAATATGTGAACGAGACGAAACCCAATGAAGCAACCCCACGAACAAAACAAAATCATTTTTAACACGTGTTTCATACACCATTTTTTCTACGACAGTGATAATAATTAGAAAATTTATAAAAATATGTTAATTTGACATTTAAGAAAATCAAATGAAACTAAATGTGACAGTTGTCAATGCCCCTTTAACAACAATGCAAACGAGATTTATTCAATATCAATAACCGGTTGAACAATATTTTTACTTTCAACGCTTGTGTTAAAACTAACAACTTTATTCCACAGTCGCCAAGAAAGTTAACTGTTTTTGGTAAATTTTTTGAGTGGGAAATACAAATTTACTGGTCTAGTAAAGTGACATAAGGGGTGGGTATTAGTTATTTACGTTACATCTGAAATGTCGGTAATGGATGCTAACCAATATTGTGACCTTTCTAATGAAATTTTATTGAAATCTGTGAAAACAACACGAAAGCTGATTTTCATGAAATCTGCTGGAAGGTACGAGCAATTTTGCGAATGGGAAAAAAATGTATCAAGTATAGAAAGTTAAGGAGATATTACGTTTGCATACTTGTTGTACTATTTTACCTTGAATCCTTCTTTTTTACGTATTTAGATTAAATAAAAGCTGAAAATTCAAATTGTACTATTACCATTAATATCAATAGTAGTTAGGTTTTAAACTGTTATTCTGTTTTATTCTAATTAAGTTTGTCAAAAAAGGTTAGGTTTTGACGTTGTATGTCCTGTTAATAAGAAAAGAGTCCGGTAAGTTGCCTAGCAACCTCTTACCGGCTCTGATACTGTAATAACGCAATTACCGGACTGAAATTAATAACGTAAACAAGGATTTACCTACAGTATGAAATGAATAACTATATTCTACAACTGTATAGAAAGTTAACTGTTTTTGGTAAAATTTTTGAGTGGAAAATAAAACTTTAATAGGCTAACCTGGTAAAGTGACATAAGGGATAGATAAAATCTTTTTTCTACTCCCTATATAGAAAATACTATTTTGCTCCCTCATTTCAGGGAGAAAAGTAGTACTTTCCTCCCTCGGGAGGAAAATACTTTGCTTCCCTAGGGAGGAAAATACTTTGGCTCCCTCTGGAAGCAAACAAGTAAAAACTTCAAATAGCTGTAATAGTAGTGTATAGACTTCTTTTATTGATACACAAACTTCCTGAAAATGAATGCTTTTCTTTGAAACAGATTTTTTTATTACTTATTTTTATTTATAAAAATTGAAAACAGTTTAAATCGAGGTTTAAATTAACATCAGTAACTAAATATTGTTAAAATTTATGGTACAATTAGTTAAATTACTAATGGAGATTGCCCCTGAAGAAATATTGGCTCTGCTGGTGGAGATCAGTTCCTGTTTGCTGTTTTCCAATCTTGGTCGCTGATGAAGTACTTGTAGAAACAAAATTTTCAAAAACAAGACAACGTTTTTTGGTACTTGAAGTAGTACTTCCTCCCGTAATTATTTGGCTGGCTACCTCATATTTTTTAGAGATACAATCATCTAAGTACCCTTCTGCTACTGCGTTTGTTCGCCATCCCCCATGTCTTTTTAGAGTGAGAATGTCACTTCCAGCATTGACTAATAACGTAGCTGAAGTACGACGGAAACTGTGTCCAGTATAGCCTTTCGAATCATCCAATTTTAAAAATATTGCTATTCTGTATGGAATTTTAGCAATTGTGTTTTTGCCAATTACCTGGTTTGTACATTTCCCTTTAGCATAAGTTACAAAAAAATCTAGAATGACATGTTTTAGGGGACCTACAGTCCAGATATTTTCTATACATATCCAAGACAGATACTCCGTTTAAAATCTCATTTGTTATTGTAAATGTCCTTTTGATATTAATTTTTGAGTCAGGTATTTGCACCACCAAAATATCGCCTTTATCACTGATATCCTCAAGTACCATTTTAACTAATTCATCGCTAGGGTATGCCCCAGTAATTCCAAATATAAGCACAACCTGAAAAAGGAAAATGCACTTATGATAATTGCCTAAAATGTCACTTAATTGTCATATATATACTTTCTAATAAAAAATGCTGCGTTACGTTTTTATTTATTATTCAACAATAACGATCAATCTTACCTTCATATGTAAGTTAGTTTCATCTGGAGCTTCTGCAATAAACTTGTTGATATCCTTCCTTGAAAAAGTATTGGCTTTCTTGGCTTTATATCCAGCAGATTTCCTTTTTAAAAAAGCTACTAATTTAGGAAACTTAATGTCGATATTGTCTTTAATTTGGAGTGTAGATCGCAACATGCTGTATTTGCTTCATAATGTTGAAGGCTTCAAATCGGCGCATTTTTTGGAAAAGTAAAATAAGACCACTTCTTCACATATTTTTCTTATTTGTCTAGTCTCCATCCAACAATTAAATAGCTGGTACTCTTTTTCATATTTTTCACGAGACTTTAACGGTAATAGATTTAACGAAACCACGTTTGCTTCTTCCAGAATATCTTGAGGAACTTCATCTTCACATTCGGAATACATTATTATAAACTTTTTCGAAGTTTGTTTATTTTGAAAACAAGAAGCAACTTTAGCAACGTTCGATGTACTTTGATTTTTAACAATATTTACTTATCTACGTATAAATACCTATTATGACATTTTGACATATTTGGTTTCTTGATTGTCATGCAGAAGAAAATATAATAAAATATATGTAAAACCAATGTAAAACACTGTAAATGGTCGTAGAATTACATCATTACGTCATATGTATTACACAGGAGCAAAGTGCCATTTCCTCCCTTGGATATTGATGCCTTCCGCTTCGCGTCGGGCATCAAACTATCCGCGGGAGAAAATTATGCACTTTTCTCCTTTGTCATACAAATAGCTATACCGATCCCTTATGTCACTTCTGGTTGACAACAGTTGTTTAAGTACCTATTTAAGCACTCTAGACAAAAGAGTCTGACATTTGTCAGTTGAGTTTTATGAATTTTATTTATAAAATACATCAAGATAAAAAGTTCTTTGCGAGTAGCAAAAATGATTACAGAAAAATATTGTACGCAACACGTCCGAAAAGTGTCTTTACTGAGCTCGTCGGCTTCCAGGATCGCTGTTTTATTACTTGCAACTCACAATGTAGTTTTTTTTTCCAGAATGTTTGTCTTCAAATCTTGTATTCTTCATTTAACACACTTCCTGACATAACCAATTGATGAAATTTTGCACAGTTACTTAGGTCGGATGACAATACAATATTCCACCGTTACTTTTGCAAATATCCCCTCGTAGGGGGCGCGGGAGTGAAAATTGAAAAATCTGCAAAAGTATGAAAATAATTGAATGTACGATAATTTAATTAAAGTGACTAAAAAGTAGAAAATAAAAAAAAATACAGAAAATATTTTGTGCAAAAACTGTTATATGTTATTCATCTTGGCCTAATGGCCTCGTTGGACGATTTTCAGATCCCATGTGTTAACTAGTTAACTTATTTCTAACGCACTGATTAAAACAAAATATTAATTCTCTCTTAAAAAATGTCGTTTGTCACTTGGATGCGTGGTGACTTGATCTAGTCATTACTCATTACAATCCTTGATCACGGTATCAGTGGTAAACGTCGCCTTTGTGTAAATAACTAAAACTGCTGTCATCGTTGCCAGGAATATTTTTATGTATCCATTCATTGCAAATATTTACCTTGTATAAAACGGTATGACATTTAGCAAATAATCATCATTTTACTAGGTTTGTCAATCAAAACTAAACCACGTAAACAAATTGACATATTATGCTCGTTAGTATGAGCTTTAGTAATGTTCGGTTTCGATTTTCTACGTGGGGAATCTCTAATCGAGATAAAGCGCTATTATGGTAGCTATTATAAGTCAGTTATTAAGTGTAACTTTGTTAATGAAATGAGTTTACACAAGGCGTACTGCTTGTAAAAGAAATTGTAGGAAGAATACAGAACGGTCACATATTGAGTTATAAATGAACAAATATTGATAATTGATGTATGTAACATAATGAATTGCTAAAGGGTAAATAAGTAAAGGTCATAGGTTGCTTTTATTAAAAACCCAGGCGATTCATACGTCTTTTATCAGTTTACTAAATACATTAAATCAACTATTATCGATCCATTATTTTTAGTATTGCATATTTTCCTCAGTCACGTTGTAAGATAATCGGACATGAGTTATAAAGGTATTGTCCTGAATGCTTTTGGGAAATTTGAAAATAACGAAATTTGTATTTTAGTATATATTTAATTATTGAGGAAGGATTAACACTGTTTTTTTTTCAGATATCTTTTGTTAGGTAACTGGTAAAATGAGATTAGAATATTAGATAGAATCTACCCCAAAATATAATATATATATATATATTTTTTTCATTAATATTATATATTTTTTTCAATAATTGTCATATTTAGCACAACAGAAACTAATAGAACAAATTTCCTTCCAATTATATCGGGAAAACAAATATTTAATATATTTTCTATGAATAATACAGACTATATTATAAATATATTTCCCAAGATTCATCGAGAAACTTTTCAAGTTAAATGATACCCATTTTATTCACGTTTTTTGCATAAGATACATTTCTATTTTGTAGCGAATTTTCTACACTCTATATAAAGCAAGTAAGCATGTAGAACCATTATTTATTTTTCCTGAAGTACCTACTAGAAAATTGTAATAAACTGAAACGTTCTTTATAATACGTTGTTTTATCTGCATCACTGATTATACTTTGTCATTATAACAGTCGTTACGTTTGTGTTTTGAAGTATTTCTCAATTACATTTAAGTTTAATTTAAAAAATCGTTTGCCTTGCTGTTGGGGTTCGCTTATTCATTTCTGATTCCACTCGCGTAAACGAAGTTAGTCTGTTCTTAGTTGCAAAT
Source organism: Rhamnusium bicolor (assembly GCA_029963845.1). Taxonomy (NCBI): domain Eukaryota; kingdom Metazoa; phylum Arthropoda; class Insecta; order Coleoptera; family Cerambycidae; genus Rhamnusium; species Rhamnusium bicolor. The sequence goes on along the minus strand of JANEYF010000730.1, from coordinate 54,308 downwards.
GCAATTTTCAAACTCCTAAGCTGAGTTTAAGTTTTACAGTCAAGTTGCAACACTTATCAGTTGTATGTGCTCGTATTTCAATGACCCACTTTCAAAATGTTATAGGTTACGGGGTTACAAATGCCTCGGAACTTTGCTCTTGTTTTCGGCGAGCATCATTGAATGCATTCCTGATTATTTTCGTTATATCATCACATCCTTTCAACCAAATGCATTCCAATTTATAGTTTTTAATTCTTTCTAAATTAGAGGTTTTTTTTCAGTGCTGTAGGGGGTGTTTCATCCTAATAACTTTGTGATTTTATACAAAAATTGTATACTTACTACAAACTAGGGTTAAGCAAACTATTGTCCTAGGTACATCAGAGTAAAACATTTTTAGTCAGCTAAGTAGGTGTCGTTTTCATCCAATAATTTTTGTAAAAATTCATCTCATATACTGATTTTATTTTATTTTTTTTCTATGATGAAGAGGAAACAGTCATCAGACTTCTATGCATAAATTAATATGTTCGTCCATTTTCAGTACTTAATATAAAACTTTATTTCTAATACGTATTCGACAAATAATGCACATTTTTGCATCCGGGTCAGATATGCTTTCCCGTTTTAGGCGAAAATGTGAGTGAAATACTCTCCATGTTGAATTTTACTACAAAGCTAATACGATACATTCACTGGCTCTAAAATAATTGAAAATTACCCTCGTATCTTTTGAAAAACACTGTAACATACCAACGGTGACTGTGGAATGCTCCAAATAAAAAATTCCCCGACCATCTGCTGCCAAAATTCTCGACAGGTTAACTAAATTTTTTAAACGCCCATCTTTTTGATAATTGCCCATAGGATATTTATGTTGATACCTCAGCGGGCTACGCTCATATTCCTATGACAATCTATAAGAACATCATAAATTTTATGTCTTTCATCTAGAGTATATTCCATTATTCACTATTATTTTTATTTATTTTAACAATTAAGGCTCATATACTTTATGTCGCATTAGCACTGGCAGAAGTTTTTATAAGTAGGCAACGTCAAAAGCAATTGCCCGCCGCTGTTTCCTGTCAAATTTATTATTCATTTTGATGTTTAATTTCTAACATTTAATTGTTAAAATAAATAACAGTAACAGTGAATAATGGAGTATAATCTAGATGAAAGACGTAATATTTATGATGTTTTTATAGAATGTCAAAGGAACATGAGCGCAGCTCACCGAGTGTCAACATAAATATCCTATGAGGCAAGTTCTAAGTAAAATTACTTTTAAAAATATCGCATAAAAATTTACAATGCATAATAACTTGGAAAATAGAAAACGAAATAAGCCAAAACGTGTGTTGACGTCAGATACTGAATTAAATGTAGTATTATATTTTCAAGAAAACCCCAGTAGATTTTTAAGAAATGCATTTTTGAAACTTCCAAGACGAGTATATCGAAAGCCTTTAAAAACATAATTTTAAGAAATATAATGTGGACAAACGAATTTTCATTTTCCACTGGGGAAATTTTTAACAGGAAAAACACTCGTCCATGGTCCATAGAGAATATGCATGCAGTGCAGGAAATTAAAAAACAAGGATAGCGAACAAGTAACATTTACATAATAAAATTATTGGGCCAATTTTCATTTAAGAGTCTTTTACAGCCAACAATTATTTAAATTTACTCAACAATCAAATAAATGAATTGTTACATAAGTTACCGGTAAATCAAAGACAGGACATTATATGGCAACGGGATGATGCACCACCTCACAGCACCAGAGAAGCAGCCAACTTCTTAAATGAGCGCTACCGCATTTGGATAGGTAGAACATATCTATTCCTTGACCTCCGAGAAGTCAACATTTATACCTGTTGGACTACTTTCTCTGAGGAACTTTGAAAGAAAAAATTATAAAGAAAATATTGACAATTTAGAGCAGCTACGAAATTTCATTTAGGAACAATAATAATTCTGCTATTTTTGGGAAAGTTCGTCAGAATTTCATTAAACGATGTAATATTTACGTGCAAAAAAGGGAGGAATAATTAAAAATTTATTATGAAACTTATAGGATCACTTACGTTATAATTTATTGCTGTTATTTGTATTTTCAATACGTAAATAAATTGTGGTTCGGCCTCCACAATAAACAGTAGGGCATCGTCTCTCTTACACAACACAAAATTCTAAGATTTTCTGGGGGTTACTCCGGTGACTTGAGAGGCGGTTAAGAAAACATTTTTTATATCACTTTTGGTTTACAACAAAAGGGTTGATACCTAATTCGCTGGCGTTCGCCTTGGGATCTGTCAGCTCGTCTAGTACAGAAACACTTTCCGGTCCTCTTAGGTACATAACTATTAAGTTTCTGAAATACGTTAAAAATTAATGAAATAAAGGAGAGCATAATTTTATAGGGACCACCCCATACGAAACCACCACAAGGTGCATGAAGACGCACAATTAAACATGTAGTTGCAAGTGACTTTTATTTATGAGTTGAACGAAGGCGATCCTGAATTTTGTGATAACATGAATAAGAATTCCGCAACTATCTCGATTTTTTTGTTCATATCTCACACAACCGCATATTGTTGTATGCAGAATTTCAAGGAGATTCAGAATCTGTAAAAACTAAGGGTAGCCATTTAAAAAAATGGCGATGACATCATTGCAGAAAGGAATAGGGGTAAAAAAGTGACAACTTCCAGAAAACATGCGCGTTTTAAAAATAGGGTTGACTTGTCCGTGGATTTTGGGTGTAAATGATCGAGGAATTTTAAATTCAGAGCGTTCCACAATCAACATTCGCATTGTATATTACTCCAGGGAAATAAGGTAAAAATAAAGGCCATCTGTGGAATGAGGCCGAACAAGCTGAATTTTTGCAGAGACCTTCGTTTTGATGTTCCAATGAAGCACAAAAAAATCTCATATGCCTACCCTTGTGCGTCTTGAGGTATCGAAGGTCAAAGGTCATGAAAATCGGTTTTTCGCGAAAATCTCGCTTCCAGTGCATCTGACGTCGTAAGAACCCATAACAAAACTTACGTAAAATAATATTCTCTACAAAATAGTTCATATACATTTTTTTCGTACGACCAGCCGTTTGAGAAACATCCCGATTTGACTCACTTGGCTCAAATATTTCAAGCAGAAAACTGCCCGCCAGATACAGTATTTCAGAACGGAAAGCGTTTTCTGTTAGCTATCTATGGTGCCCCAAAAGATGAAGTGAACCTTGACAAATTTAGATACACCCAATTCATTAAGGCTACACGACTTAATAGACCTGTTAAATTGTCATCCCTTCCACCTACCAGTGAAGCAGCTCGACAGCATATTTATCGGATCTACTACCAAGTACAGATTTGGCTAGGGAAAAATCTACAACCCGAAGAATGGGGTTGGGATTTAAAAAACGACATATTACAGCCGAAAACAACACTACTGCCACCTGCTCCAGACGAACTATTAAATACAATATTCTGTAATTGTAAAAAGGGGTGTGGTGCGCAGTGCGGGTGTAGAAAAGTCGGGCTGCCATGCTCCAAAGTTTGTGGTCAGTGTCACGGACAGGCATGCCTGGACCCGTCAACAGAGTTGCAAAACATCGAAGACTTCAGTGACCTTGAGCTTGAAAAGGTTTTATCAACAGACATAGAGCCAACAGATATAGAGGAAGCGTCTGACGAAGATATTGTGTTGATCGAGGTGCTAGTGGAACCCGAGGAAGACGTATGTATTTATGTATTTTTTGTTATTAATTATTTATTATATATTTTTTTATAAATAAACAAATTTTTAACGACTTTAATAATGGGAATTTAATTTTCCAGTCTAACAGATTAAGAAAAGTGCTTTTATATTTATAGCTCTGCAGTATAATACAGTACTACCTATTACGAATGCGCGCTCCCGCTTTATCATGCTATATCTCGAAAACGGTTGGTCGTACGAAAAAAAATGTATATGAACAATTTTGTAGAGAATACTATTTTACGTAAGTTTCGTTACAGGTTCTTATGACGTCAGATGCACCGGAAGCGAGATTTTCGCGAAAAACCGATTTTCATGACCTTTGACCTTCGATATCTCAAGACGCACAAGGGTAGGCATATGAGATTTTTTTGTGCTTCATTAGAACATCAAAACGAAGGCCTCTGCAAAAATTCAGCTTGTTCGGCCTCATTCCGCAGAGGAAGTTTTATTTCTCTGGAGTATATGTAATTTTCATAATACGCCCAAAAAATATTTGCGATACTGAATTTAAGAATAAAGTTATAGGGCTCTACATCGCCTTCTAGACAAACGCATTGCTCTTAAGATCTGCATCTATATATATCTAAACAATTTGGTAAATGTGTAGCTTTAAAACTACACCCCATTGTGTTATAAATTACGACTTGTTATGAAAGTCAAATTTCGAACATGTTTGGTAATTGGAATGCCAGCAGTATGATTTACAATTATTGAGTTACAGTGCAACGACTGATTAACGTATTACAGGAATGTAATATGATATCAATATATTCAATTGTACATGGCGTTAGGGAATTGTCAAATGCTAGACTTATATTACAACAGAATACATCCATAGAAATTGGAGAATTTATCATTCGAGTTTACAGTAGGTAGTATTTGAAAATTAATTACATATACGATGAAAGTATCAAATCCTAATCATTTTCTGTATTTTACATATACTAATTTTAGATTAGGGAAAGAACTAAATGATGTTATAATTGAAATTTGTTAATGAATATGGGAAAATCTGCGTTAAATTAATGTTATAATAACTAAAGCGCGGACAAGAGTTTAAAAGAATATAAAAATTCGACAAATTAATATTCGATGAAATTAAATACGAAATTGAATTAATTCTGAAGTGAATTATATCGTTCATTTAACGAGACATTTTTTATTTCTGAAAGTATTATTAATGATTTTTAATATCACCTTTCAACATTGGTATATTAACAAACGTGGGATTTACCGATCGGTTCTCAGGGATGGCTTTTACAGATATAATATAATATATTGCAAACACCTACTGAAACATTCCCAAACTACAAAACATATTAAGTGCATTTTATTTAATTTTACAATGTTCATAGTAATTTAGTTTTGTCATGGAATGCACTACAATAAATTAAAATGTAATGGGTAATATATTCTGTAAAATTACAATATATTGATAATTTACATTACTGAAGGCCAACGGCCGGCCTAGCGTGGAGGTGAGAAAACATATAACACGATCAAACAATATCTTGCATAAAGTGGATTTATTCGGACGTAGGTACTAAAAATGCGTAATTAAAATGCCACAATGTACTAAACCGACGACGGAAGTTATAGTAAATTCTTGGATTCCCGATATTGCCGATTTATAATTTTATGATAGACAATTGTATTGCACTAGATGTAACAAAGCTATTTCGTGGTTATGCAACACAAATATTAATAGACATATTTCCTCAGAAAACTATAAACGGTGCGTAGGCGGTTTTACTTACAGTGATATGCAACGTAATTTTAACTTAGATTTAGAAAAATTTATTAATGGCAAATATAGCAATGTTAACGTGCCCTCGGGGTCTACATTAAGAAAAAAATATTTATTAACTGAGTGTGAAAATATTAGACAGAAAATTTCTTCTGAGCTTAATGGGAAGTACGTCTGGCTTAGCGTGAACGAAACCACTAATGCTTGCGGGTTTAAGGTAGCGAATGTTTTAGTGGATGCATTGGAGGAAAATTGTTCAATGAGCGGATACTTGATTGCCTCTAATGTTTTAGAAGCTACAAATTCTCGCACTATAGCGGAGGAAGTGAATTCAAGTTTCTAAGAGTTTTGAGGTGACAAATATGCAGAAAATAGGACAAGCTTTTATTATTTCTTACCAATGGAATGTATTATATGAAAGCTGCTGGAAGAATATTGAAGGAAACGTATTAGAATATACTTCATGCAACATGTTTAACACATAGGCTTCATAAAATTGCTGAAGCGATTAGGGAGTGCTACCCTAATGTTGATAATTTGATATCTAGCGTAAAGAAAGTTTTTCTTCAAGCACCAAATCGTGTACGGTTATTTCATGAAATTCTACCAAATACTCCATTACCTCCACAGCCCATTATAACACGATGGGGAACTTGGCTAGAAGCAGCATCGTACTATTACTGTCATTTTGAAAATGTGAAACCCCTAATACAGCAATTAAATCTAAATGACGTAGTTGCTATTTCACAGGCGCAACAGGCTTTTATGGAACCAAGTGCTCAAGAAAATCTGGAGACCATACACGGAAATTTTTCACGAATTCCTCTAGCCATGCGGGATCTTCAAAATCAACCAACATCAGAATTTACTACAGTTGATGCAATAAATGTTGTGTTCGATCTTCGACAGTATATTATGTTTCAATTACAGGGAGAAATTGCTGGGAGGGTATAAACAAAATTTCAAACTGTTTTAAAAGAAAATCCCGGATTTGTTACGATGAGAGGTGTAATAAACCTTTTAAACGGCAAAGAAGTAGACTTTGCTACTACGGGCATGTGGTGACTTCGCGAAAGTTTACATATTTTTAGTATGCTCCAGTTACATCTGTCGACGTCGTGCAGTCCTTCTAGCAATATAAATGAATTTTCAACGAAAGGCGCCGAAGTTTAACTACAAAACATTTAGAACAGATATTAATAATATACTTTTATTCTTGTAACGCAGTGAAAAATACTTGTGTGTATAGTTTACCGTTCAGTACATCCCCCTATACCTCCACTTGAGTGAGTGTTTATCGTTTCATATATACATACAAATCTGACACATAACCACCTAAAGCCAATCCTGGTTTTACGTCATATCCGATTGGCAAATCCTACCTCTGTTTATCACACATAAGTGAATCCCATGGTGGTGGTATTTTCACAATCCCGACCACACTACAATAAAACCCTTATAAAAGAAAAAACCTAATTGATGGATTCCAGCCACCAAATAGGCCATGCCTTAATACTATAGAATACCACTTTTACTTATATATACAGAACACACACACATAAAAGACCTATATCTACATTATCGTACGCTAACATCATCAGGTCTCCCAATCAAAAGAAACTAGTCCAAATAAGGATGATATGTTTTCAGATCTTTAATATGCCATTCCGTGCCTTTACCATTACGACCCTTAAGTTTGTAAGTCCAGGGCGAAACAATCTTGCTGATGGTGAAGGGACCCACGAATTTTGGAGCCAACTTTGCCGAAAAGTTTTTTGCCGCATCCGATTGTGCATGAGAACGTCTCCAAACCTTTTGATTTAGAGATAACTTATCTGGTCTGCGTCTTAAATTATACTGGGGTTTGTTTCTATTGTAGGCTTTCGACAATTTAGCCTGTACGTTTTTATATATCCTGGCAAAGGTCAATTTACGGTTTCCTAGATCCAGTTCCGAAAATTTCGTGTCCGAAGGTACATATTTGTCACAATTACCGTCCAATGTTAGCTCGCGTCCGAAGTTGATAAAGTTGCGAGTCAAACTGGTGACTTCATGTTTAGCAGATCTAATTGTAAAACCGATTTTCGATCCTAGATTCTATAATTATTTCCCACATTAGCCGAACACGGTTACTGCACGGTTTACTCGTTCGATCAGATTGCATTGAGGGTGATAATTTGCAGTATACACTATCTTTACATTATATCTCTTTGCCAAATTTCGGAATAAGTTACTTTGAAACTGCACACCGTTGTCCACAACGATTGTCGCCGGAGCGCCAAACATAAAAGATAATATTTTTCTACCGCTAGTATCGTGATTGAAAACATAAAAGATAATATTTTTCTTATGTTTTCAATCACGATACTAGCGGTAGACCTTAAAAGAAGTAGAATCATAAACTTACTAAAATTATCACACACCGCCAGTATGTACACGTAATATTTGGCCTTATGTTTTGTCAATAAGATACAGTTGATTTAAAAAAAGATGCTCTAAATGTTTACAATAAAGAAGTCTCTAAATGTACTCATTATGCACAGCAAGTTTGATAAAAAATCTTCAAGCATTTCAGAGATCTTCAGTTTATTTTTTTTAATCAATACTATCTCCGAATCGAAGCAGTTATGGGAAAAATTTGATTTAGCTTTTCATCTCAAAATAGGACAGTGGATTAATAGTCAAAGAAGGTGAGAAAAAAACGTTATAGGATGCAACTAGTAAATAACTATAGACATCTCAAAATATACAGGTTCAGGAATCATTTCCTGAATTTTCTCGATGTATTATTAAGGATCAATTTGCCCTGTAACCAAGCACTGATTTCAGTTTTGTAAATAACCCATAGTCCTTTATAAATATTATGTAAAAGAAGGAAAGGGGAAAACTAAATGGATCTATCCTATTTAACCAATTAAATATTTAGAAAATATTACCAAAATAACTTCTATACCAATATATAAAATAGCTAAATAGTTTAGAAATCAATCTAATTTAATTATTAACCATAATATATTACTTATTCTTCTTCCAATTGACTAGTAACAAATTTTAATATATAGTTTATTTAGCAGTTAAATAAATGATTTTAGTTATATTCCAGTAAACAGCACACGCTCGTTGTTTATTGGTCCTTTACTGGAGATGCTAGCTGAATAAAATCCCAGTAAATGCTCATACTTTGATGGTTACTGAGATTATATTATTTATTATTTCTTTCTTTCTGTGCGGAAATTATTATTGAAACGTCATGTTTAAAATATTTTATTAACAGTAAGGTATTTTACATTAAGATAAATAAAAAACAAATATATAAAAAATTCAATCTCTTTAATACATTGACTGCCATATCTCAGTCTATAGTGTCATATTTTTACAGTACCATACCATCTCGGTCTTTCAGACCACGTCACGTATAGGAGATCCTGACGCCAGCTATGCGGTCTGGCATGCTTTTACCTACATTTCTTTTACTCTTGAATTTGATTTCCTTCATATTGTTTAACAAATTTTTGCAACTCGAATTTTCCTTTATTTACAAAAGCAAGCTGTTTTTTTTATTACATTTTCCTAAATTCTTTATTCTCTAGCAAGAGGACATCATAATTACTATTTACTAACTTTTACAAATCTTATCACAGATAACTATAACATATATCTTTTTAAACAATTATTTTCCCGGCTATTTGCCAAAACGCTGAAACCTGGATTACAAAAAAGATAATATGCAACATTATGTTCAGTACTACTGACTCAATAATGTTATTTTTAATTTCAACTATTCTGTCTAATAAAACCAAAAAATAAATAAAACACAAGGTACTCACCAGTTGACACTCACTTTAAAAAACTTTAAAATATCTACCGACACGTGTTTCTGCTTGCCTTAGCTCATCAGGGTAGCCAGCGTATTTAAAGAATCCAAAGCAAATAAACTTGTAAACCCCAATGTAATAAACATTAATGGCTTCAGAGAACAGCATAATTGAAATTATATAGTGGAAATACCCCTTATTAGGGTCAATGAAATAATTTAAAAACAAATTAAGTTCCTCTTCTTGATAAAAAGTTAAAATATAGAGTGGAATAAAAAATAATATTAACTGAAAATGTTTGTTAATTATTATTTACTAACTTTTACAAATCTTATCACAGATAAGTATAACATATATCTTTTTAAACAATTATTTTCCTGGCTATTTGCCAAAACGCTGAAACTTGGATTACAAAAAAGATAATATGCAACATTATGTTCAATACTACTGACTCAATAATGTTATTTTTAATTTCAACTATTCTGTCTAATAAAACCAAAAATAAATAAAACACAAGGTACTCACCAGTTGACACTCACTTTAAAAAACTTTAAAATATCTACCGACACGTGTTTCTGCTTGCCTTAGCTCATCAGGGTAGCCAGCGTATTTAAAGAATCCAAAGCAAATAAACTTGTAAACCCCAATGTATTATCTTTTTTTATAATCCAAGTTTCAGCGTTTTGGCAAATAGCCGGGAAAAATAATTGTTTAAAAAGATATATGTTATACTTATCTGTGATAAGATTTGTAAAAGTTAGTAAATAATAATTAACAAAAATTTTCAGTTAATATTATTTTTTATTCCACTCTACAGGGTGAGTCAGTTTTTTTGTAGACAAACTTTAACAGAAGATAGAACACATGTTTTTTAAAAAGAAAAGTTCCTATAAACATATGTCGTAGAACGCTTCGTTTCCGAGATACAGGGTGTTGAATATAATTTTTTTTTTCTCGAATTTTCATTATAACTTATAAACGAATGCTTAGATTTTTTCCATGTTTGGGAGATAATGCCTATTAATTAAGGGGCATAAAACAAGCGATAAGAATGGTCAAAAACTTGCACAGTGACGGAGTGGAGGGGGTGCTCAACCCCTTTTTTAAACAGAACTTCTACACCAATAACTATTTTTAAAAAACTGTTATTTTCATTATCTACATACAGTTTAACAAAAATAATGTCCCTTCTTCTATTTCGAAATTCCTGTGCGTTTCCGAGTTATTTTGATTTTTAGTGTATGATGTGGTACTAAATTAAGTAATTTATTTATTATCAATTATCGGCTAAATATTTAATTCTTTCAACGAAACCTACCTAAATATGGTTTGTTAAGGATTCTAAAAAGCCGAAATCTCTTATTCTTTATCTCTTTCCAATGTAGTCAAAATAAATATTTGTTATATCAAGCCATACTCAAATACAATACATACAAATACATACTCAAAAAATTCGAAAAAAAAAAATTATATTCAACACCCTGTATCTCGGAAACGAAGCGTTCTACAACATATGTTTATAGGAACTTTTCTTTTTAAAAACATGTTTTCTATCTCCTGTTAAAGTTTGTCTACAAAAAAACTGACTCACCCTGAATAAATTACTTAATTTAGTACCACATCAAACATTAAAAATCAAAATAACTCGGAAACGCACAGGAATTTCGAAATAGAAGATGGGACATTATTTTTGTTAAACTGTATGTAGATAATGAAAATAACAGTTTTTTTTAAAAATAGTCATTGGTGTAGAAGTTCTGTTTAAAAAAAGGGGTTGAGCACCCCCTCCACTCCGCCACTGTGCAAGTTTTTGACCATTCTTATCGCTTGTTTTATGCCCCCTTAATTAATAGGCATTTTCCCTCAAACATGGAAAAAAATCTAAGCATTCGTTTATAAGTTATAATGAAAATTAGAGAAAAAAAAATTATATTCAACACCCTGTATCTCGGAAACGAAGCGTTCTACGATATATGTTTATAGGAACTTTTCTTTTTAAAAACATGTGTTCTATCTCCTGTTAAAGTTTGTCTACAAAAAAACTGACTCACCCTGTATATTTTAACTTTTATCAAGAAGAGGAACTTAATTTGTTTTTAAATTATTATAATTACGTAGTAATTCATATGCACCTTTTAGGGGATTTCTTTTACTTATGGATGGAATGTTTTCCATATTTCCTATAAACAGTAATGGACTAAAAATTTGTTTAACGATCTCTTTGCGTTCTTTAGTTTTAACACTTCACCTCTTGCAGTTGGGCTGGACATTTTTGTCAAAGTTTCAGGCAACAAATTAAGTGATGAAATAGCTAACACATAATAAAATCATTTTTCAGTAGATGAATTTTATGTTGCCTACCAGTTTCTTTAGTTTCTTTGGCAATACATTCATCAATTTTGATTTCATTCCATCTTCAAAATCATCAATTGTAACATATTTACAGCAAAGTCTTTTATTATCGGGGTTAAATTTTCCTTTTCTTTGACATTTTCTAATCCACTCTCTCCTAATTACAATGTTAGTAGGAAACGAGAAAATGATATTTTTTCTCCATTCTTCTTTGCCCTCTCAGCATTACTCTTACAAATAGCAACATACTGCATATATAGATAGTTCCAGTCAACTTAAAACAATTATTTATTATTAACTGGATATTTCTTCTCCTCAAAATAAATATACTTCATCTTATTGTACATACCTTCTCAAAATAAATGTAATTTAAACCAAATATTGCCCTTTGTATAAAAATCCAAATGTCACTTAAAATGTCAAAAAAAACACGTAAAAACTATTAAAAAGAGGTCCATAAACAATAAATATTAATAACAACTAATGATAACAATAAGCAAAATATCAAAATAATAGTAAATAACCACACAAAACGATTATAAAATGAACACAACAAACGGATGATTCACAATACGACATACACTATGACGTGTTAAATTCCCCTTCCGTCTCTCCTCACCCACATTAAGTGGTAACCTACTCCTTCACGGACCTCGGCATCCGTTTGCACATAAAAGTACGTTCAAAATCAGGGCAAGTAAGTATTGGTGCTGTGATTAAATATTCCTTAAGCATACAAAAAGTATTTAATGCTTTTCACATTTTGGCGTCCTATACCAACTAACATTTTTCCTCGTTAAATTCGACAAGGGAGCCACAATAGAAAATTGAGGAACAAATCTGCACGTTGATTAATTTTTGTTTATAACTTATTTTAGACGTTTTGGTAGCTACAGTTTTTGTTAGAGTTTTTTGGTACGGTATAAAAGCTTATACCTTACTTTTGGATTGTAATTTTGGATACTGGATTTTGCATTTTCGAAATTTGGCGTGTTAATGGTTACTGATTTTGGAGATTATGTTATACTGCCCATCCCTAGTACTGAACTCATAAAACTATCGTGTCTTGGAATATTTTATATGGTATATACTTATTTGGAATATTCAGTCGAAGAAATTCTAGCGAAGATTTTCGTACTCCACGGTAGTTGATTTTTGCCAAGCAAGCTCAAGCAGATTATTTTGGGTCCTGGAGCTGCTGTATTTTAAGATGTGTTATAAACTGTTTATTTGAAAATCATTTGCTAATTTTATATTTTTTATTCTATACTTTATAATTAAATATATTTTACCTTTCAACCACCCTTGTAGCTGTTTACAGCAAAATATTTTTTTTCTTAGTCCTAATTCTTAATTTTGTGCCATTTTTTCTATCCGTTAATTTTTTTTTTCTAAATTCTGGTACATCTTGAAATTTATTAGTAACTAAATAATTTTACTAATTTTTAAACCCTAGACAACATTATGTATTTACTGTATTGTAAGAATTTTTGTCGTTTTCTTTCTTTGTTGAAATTTTGTTAATTAATTATATTTAATTTAATTTTCTTTGTAATTCATTTATTTTCTCACACATCAAGAAGGATCTGTGAGATCTTCGAAGTCATTTTGGTATATATTAATTAGACCTTTACTGCCATTTAAGATCGTAATAATGTGCCAAACTCCGTCAGGACGTTAATATAAATAAAAATATAGAAAAAATTACCTCACCTTGTATAAGGTTATCAAATTATGTGATCCAGAATATATGGAGACAATATTGAATGAATTCCAAACGTTTGTAGAGACTTTCTACAAATTAGTCAAAACTGTTACAGATAATGAGTTGTCAGTGCTGTCACAATGGAGAATTTTTACACGTTTAAATTTGTTTTACCGTAATCACGTGTTTAATGCCCTTTAATAAATTAGTCATGGATTTGTTCATTTTGTTGTGCCATTTAGCATTTTATCGTGCGTAGTTACCATTAAATGCTGCCATTTAGAAATTAAGGTTAGCCATTTCACATTTATGCCTAACCTAAAGTGGCAATCGCAAACTGAAAATATTGTTTTCAGACCTACAACAAGTTTGCTTGCACATTATTCTATTTAATATTGAAGCGTTTGTCTATTTCTCAAATTAATACAAGAAATTCAACTCAAGGACGCATAAAATGTAGAACACTTCGAGAGTAGGGAATTAATAAATACAGAGCCATCTGTCTTCATAAATACATGGATGGCCAAAATTGCTACTAAAAATGTTTACACTAACTAAACATTTATTTAAGAAGGCTTAAATATTAACAAAAATTTAAGAAATTATTGGTAAGCCAGTCACTTTAATTTAAAACAGCGCAAATATTCGAAAAAATTCCCAGAGACATGGTTTTTGGTGTAGATCATTATTTTGGCTTTAGGAACACTGTAACGAAGTGATTTTTCTGCTATTAATTTTCCATTATTTAAACGTAATCTGGACCGTTCTGCACTTTGGTACACCCCTGTACACGATAATTTGTATTTAATATTTATTTTAAACAATTGTCTCTCAAACGGTTAAAATTGTTTTCTTTTTCAGGATGATCTTAAGTTATTTTATTTTCATAATTATTTTGTTTATTTTGAGTACCGCTCGCGTAAAACCAAGTAACAGGGACCTTTTTATTATTAGTGGATATATTTCTGTTATTTATAAATAATCTACAATATAAAATATTGAGTAATTTAGTTCAAATATTAATCCATGGCCGTTTTAATTATTTTCTTTTTAGAAACATAGTTTTAAAATTATGAGAAAACGATTCCCAGTCTCAGAATTTTTATAAACATTTGTTTATTGTAAATAACGCAGGGAATTTGTTTAAACGTATTTCGCTAAACTTGCTTAGAGAATATGTGCCCCTCCACATCAAGCCGAAATTTCGTCCTTTGTGCCAGGAGTCACGTGACATTCTAGCGAATCGTTGGGAACAAAACTGCTCACGTTGACTAAAATATTCATTTGATTCGACTTCTTCGATCCGTCAGCTACAGTTCCAGTGTTCTGCGCAAACAACAGTGGTAAGAATCATTTCTGTATTTATCTGCTTTTAACCGCTTGTATTCATTTTTTTGTATTTTACCGTTTTTTGTGTATTATGTGTACCTGCTAAATCCGAGCGGTCAGAGATATTCCGGTAGTTTCGCGATTCAGTAATTAAAATAGGGTTTTCTATTGAGAAACACGCTCCGGGAGAATACCGTTTTCATTTGATGTTTTTATGTATATACACCGATTACATTTTAACCTAGTTGTATAGTCGCAATTAGACATTTCTCACGTAACCATTAGTCCCTAGATTGATATCCTGCTGTAGTGTCACGCTTGTATACCGTAACCACTTGCATCTGGACCGCTTCCGCACTAGCCGCGATAAACACATTAACCGCTTGCTAAATACCAGTAGGAAAATAGTAGTTTCCGTAACTTAGCTGCATTTGATTTACCTGCTTGTATTATCATTACATATTTCAGTAGTAATAGATTCCGTAACTTAGCCGCATTTAATATACCTGCTTACATTATCTGCACCTCTTGCTTGGTTTATTGGTCTGCTTTTTCTGTTGCTTGTATAAATTGGTTACAGTAATTAATATTTATTGTTTTATATTATGAGGTCAGTCTTAAATAAAATAGAGTAAGTGAAGTTGAAATTCTGTCTTTTATTTAGAGCATAAGTAATCAATCTGGTCATACACCGAGAATCATTTTCGACAGGTAAGGTGAGTTGTCCATTGCTACGCAACCGACAACCACACACACAGACCGCCTGGACATTCCGTTTCTTCACTGAGTTATCCTAGCATCTATCATACCGCTGATAGAATAAACTGGTGTTCCTACACTTTAAAACAGGAACTGACGCTCTGACCGTACCGTAAGTAATAGGTCAAAGTACCGCTGCTATATTGAAGGGTGCCAAAGTCACACGTTACACAAAATAACATTTTTATACGTTACAACACCATATCAAAAGTTCTGTTGAATCCGAACCGTGCTCCCTGTGGAGTACGATGGAGAATATGTAAAAACCAAGTATTGGCAGATACCAATAAAAGAAACTTGTTATTTATAAAAATTAAAAGCAATTATTTATCTACAAAAAGATTCTTTGCATTTTTTTCGTAGAGGCGATAGTTTTGAAGTAACAGTGATCCTAAGTACATGAAAATGAATGCTACCACGCCTTCGGTGATGTCTTCATCTTTTCTCTCTCCTATGGCAAGAGAGAAATTATCCACCGGAGTTTCTACGAAATCCTCAATTGGTGCAGCATTGAGACAGGAGGAACCATGGTAGTTACCACAAATCCTAGAACATTGGAGGCAAATCTTCCGGCAATCACATCCTGACCCAAACACAGAATATTGTTTTTAGGATAGCTTCAGAAGCAGGAAGTATGGAAATGGTTATAGGAAAGAGCCTACCGCTTTTTAATCTCCATCCCGAATACTCGAGAGGTAACACTTCCGCTTTCCATTACCACGTATACACTCTGTAGTGCTCCCTAGTAGCGCTTTTTATGGTAGAGATACTAAACTACCTGCTCTACTGTTTCTCACAGATCTTGTGAAAATTTTGAAATGGCGTTAGTCAAGAGATGTTTTAGATACCGATGTAGAGTACAGGGCTAGCAGGAATGTTACTCCATAGATCTCATTTCCAAGCGTTCTTCGCACTGAACATTCTCACACCGATCTACAGATCTGGTCGTTTATTAAATATCTACTCTGCCCACATTTTTTCACTGTTGTAGATTGCGGATGTTGTATCATACATCGTCATGACGTGCAAGCGGAGACCAGACATTCCCGGTCTACATCTCGGTATTGTTTCAAGGCGAGCTATTTTTTATTCTAGGTAGTTTGGCTCGTCGGTAGCAAATGTTAAATTTAAAATTTTTATATACACCATTTTATACAACATACATTTTGTTTTCAGCATTATCAGCATGCTTTTGCATGCACTGATTATTTTTGTTACCATTATATAATTAAAATTATATAGTTTTAGGAGTTGTATTTGTTTAAAGTAATATTTTTAAGCCCGTACTGGCTTTGCTAGTTTTGATCTATCAATTGCCCCGATGCTTCCATACACGGGGATGCTAGGTCGACAGTTCGGGTGTCTGGTGAGGGACATTACACCTTGTTGTTTTTTTTTATTAATTTTGAATAAAATTGTTTTGAATTGAATTGATGACGTGCAGCTATAAAATATGCTCTTTGCATTTAGGACATTAATTCAAGCCTCCTAACTCATATTTTATTTTCTGTTCTACCTTTCATCGGTTTTATGAATAAGATACGTTTCGATGGAGGAGCCAAGTTAACAAGTAACGTCAAGAGATTAACGTCTTCTTCAACGATGATAGCAATTTTCTCCAATGACCGTTAAAACGGTATTTCCACTGCAAGATCATCAATGCCACCACGAATTTGATTAACGTCGAAATTAGCTTCGACAAGTTTGGTTTTCATAACTACCACTTCTACAAAAAATTTAGCTAAATAGAACCTTTTTTGTAGATAATTTAATTGCGTTCATTTATACAATAAGAGTGATACATGTTGTACCTACATGCTATATCTAATACCAACATGAAAATCTGTGCCTAAAATCATTTCTCTGGAAATTTTTCCGAAGAAAAAGTGTAAAGTGGCTGACCTATGAAGTTTCCTCATTCCTACTTTCTTATACCTAATATAAGGAAGTATAGTAATCGTGATTTTGATTTATTTATACGTTTTGAACCCTTCTGAACCTATTTTGACTATTTTCCGAATGATATCTGTCGGTGCGTGTGTGTGTGTGTGTGTGTGTGTGTGTGTGTGGATGTGAGTGTATGTGTGTATCCGCGATAACTCACAAAACACTAATGGGAGAATTCCCAAATTTGGCAGTTAAGATTTTCAACGTCATTTTAGGTGACACGTTTAATTTGATGAATGTGGTATCACCAGAAGAGACATACTGAATGAAAGAAGAAAAAAGGTAGAGGGTTATTCATTATAAATTACCCACCCCTTATCATCGTTATTATTGCATATAGAAAAAAAAGTTTTAAATAAAAGTTATGTGCTTATGACTGAATTTTGTTAAAATGCTATTAAAAGTACAGTAGCGTGCAGATTTCAGGGGATGCAAAAAAATAATATATTTTTTTAAATGGGTATATTATTAAATTTTTGAAATTACCCTTTGTTCCAAATTTCAAAAATATACCATATGTTACCCCTACCATATACCGTTTTTGAGTTATGAAACGTCGAATATCTTAGTTACAATAAATAACCCTGTAAAATTTCGGGAAAAAAAATAAAAATTTTTATTGCATTTCTGGACGAATCTCGACAAATTATAATAAAGAAACATAACTTAATGGAAAAATTCTGTCGGTATGTCTGTAGTATCGCGATTGCAGCCACAGTTTTTGAGATAAAGCTTTCAAATTTGGTACATATGTTCTAAAGGTCAAAGACAATGATAAAATCGGTGATGGGCAAAATTGGCCAGGTGAAAGAAGGTCAACGGGACCCAAACTTTTTTTGTATTTGCCTTTACAAAAAAATATATTTTCGATGAAAGATTATGTCATGTCAAGTCAATAAAATATATTTTCCAAGTACTTAAATAAAACTGATGTAAACTGAAATTTTTTACATATTTTTGACCTCATAAAATGGGGTTAGGATAAATTTAACAGTTTGACCTTTAAAATGTCTAATTTAGTTACAAAAATGTATGTCAATAAGAAGAAATTATTAAAATATATTATATGAATTATTATTGACAGTATCGAATGACGCTGATAAATTTTAATGTAACATTTCAAGGTACGCTATTAAAATTTAATTGAGATAAGTGAAGAATTAAATAGAATGATTTTTTTTAGATCAGGATGATATATATACTGGTATAAGAAAGTTATATGCTGGCCACATCAGATATTTTTTAGTACTTATTATTGTTAAATAAACCACAGTGCCAAAAGCTGATTTTTGATTTCCTAAATATTTTTTTCCTCATCTCAAAATGTTTCAAGTATAAAAATATGAATAAATCTGAAAATGATATTAGTAAATAAAATACTATTTATATTAAAAAATTCAATTTTCTTTTTCGGCAAAACTCCATTTTTGTCGGAAAATATTGAATGGTTTTAACAGCATCTCGTTTCCTGCTTTTAAAGTGTGATAAATAAATAAAAATTTCACTGGATAAAGACCCTTCTATGGCTAATACAATATATGAAATTGAAAGCCGATATTTTCCTCTGATCTCCAAAAAAAATCCTTTTAATTTTTTCTTCGAAATGAAGAGTTAAGACATATATAACATATAACTTTTTTTGCTTATAGTAACTTGTATAATTTCTGTTTACTATAAAAGTTTAAAAAATCAGCAGGTCATTATTTGAACTTGTATGCTACTGAATATTTATACAATGCAGGAATTACAAGAACAGTTAATGAAAATGATAAATAGGAGGTATCAGATTATAAAATAATAAAAACAATATTAGTTACAAATCAAACAATTTCTGTTAATACAAACTTTAAACAATTAATATAAACAGATACAAAAAATACATTTCTAAATAAATGCAGATTGCATTTTTTAATAGAACTACTTTAATAGAAATACGAAAACAAAGGATAATTTCTAGTGATTTAAAATGTTTAGACAATTTCTATATCAATCTAACACAATCAATATAGGACAGGCCATATTTGACAATACTGATGACATGGAGGACTCGACAGATTAAATATCGATCCTTTCACACTCATGCAAAGCCGTCCGCTATCCTTGTATCTCTGACCGTTCCTTGATATTCTGGCGTTTATTTTTTTATGGAAATTTGTGAGTTTCTCAAGGTACGGACAAGAGGGTTACAATAAGATTGGGGCTTATCTGATAAATGAATATTTCACAAAATTCTCTCTCTGAAGTCAAGATGAGTTAATTCAATTTTCATAAAATTTGGTGTGTTGCAAACATATTTTTTGTATATTATCGTCGTATTTGAGACTTAAGAGTAATCATTTTACTATCTTATATATCGAAAATTTTAGAACAAGTTATTTATAAACAAATTTATGATTTTGTTAACTCTAATAATATTTTACCTTCGTCGCAAACTGGGTTCAGAAAATAATACAACGCAGGTATGGCGTTAGCATATGTAACCGACGATATCTTAACGGCCATAGATCAAAGAAAAGTTAGTGTGCTGATGCTGTTTGATTTCTCGAAGTCCTTCGATACTATAAATCATAAGTTAACCTGTTCAAAATTAAAATATTACGGGTTTTCAGATTGCTCTGTATCTTTTATTAAATCGTATCTTAGAGGGAGAAAACAAAAGATTAAACTTGACAATAATTTCTCTGATTTTTCAAATATTACTTCAGGGCTTCCTCAAGATCATATCAATAGTGACTTAGATATATTGTTTAAAACATGTGAAAATCATAACCTAAAGTCAAATTCAAATAAATCCAGCATTATGGTATTTGGGTCAAAATCTAAAGTAGATGATATAAAAACTAACATTAATATTAAAATCAGTAATGTTGCTCTTCCCTTTACTACTTGTGCTAAAAATTTCGTTCAGTTTTAGAAGAAGATTTTAGATCCATTATTGGTCCTCTTTTGTATACGGCTGCGGCTGATCTATTAATATCGTTAAAATACTGTAAGATTCAAGCACAGTTCAAGCCTACGCTGACGACTCACAAGCGTATTTTAGCTTCTTAGTGAAAGATATCGTTCAGGCCCAGGTAAATAATTTGCCAAAAAGGTCTTTTGTAGCAATGAAACGTCTTTATGTGAATAGATTTATATTAAATACAGATTTAAAAAATTCCTATCTAAATCACGTGTCCTTTTAGTTTTCAATTATTGTGATTTCATATATGGTCCTTGTTTACATAATATGTACAAAAATATGATTTAAAAGGTACAAAATACTTGTGTTCGTTTTATCTTCAACCTTCGTAAATATAACCATGTATCACATAAAATAAAAGATCTGAACTGGTTAACTATGGAAAATAGAGACATAAGTTACATCTCAATAATTTTGTCCACAAACTCCTTCAAAGAAGTATTGATTTTCTGTTATCTCTAAAACTAATAAAAAGATCAACAATACATTCTATAAATATGAGACATAAATTTAAACTCACAATGCCACACTACTCGAAAGCCATGTTTAAAAGAAGTTTTATATTTAATGCATTTACCTCTTACAATATAACACCTCCAATTTAAAAAGTTTAACAATTAACAGTTTTAAATACAATTTAAAGAAATATATTTTATCTAAACATGAAAATTTATAGCTTGTTATTGTATTATATATGAATTTTAATATAAGCTACTATACGTAGTTTCTAGTTATAAGAATGATTTAACCCTTCTACGCATTCATAGGATTTATGATGCTTCTCTGTACATGTATTCTATATACATGTATACGTATATGTGTATGTGTTGATGTGTTTTCTTGTATATTATTCAGTATTTTCTTCTTTTTTTTCTCATGTGCGCCCATATTATTTCTTTTTCCTTATAATTTAGTTAAAACTCCGTATGTTTGTGTGTTAAGTGTAAGAGTAGCCTAAGGCTAAACTTCGCACACAGGTAATACGTTATTCTGTTCGGATATGATCCATATGTTAATCGCTATAAGCAGACCAGTATAAAGCTAACCGAAAACCATTAAAAGAAAATGAAATAGACCTACGGAAAGAGAAACAAGAATACATTATTCTCGCTTACAGGCATATAAGGGCATTTATAAAAGATAAACCTGGTCACATGGTGAAAGCCAGGGATAAATAATTGAATAAACAAGGGGCAACACACATTAGGGTACAAACATAATATACTAAGGACTTTATAAAAGTTGATTTGTATTATTCACAAAACATGACCAATCCCGTGCAAATATGTTCAAAGTATAATACATACAGTATGCGGCAAGTGTATGGATCGGCACTTGTAAGATCCAAAGTAAACGGCTAAAAAAACAAAATAATCTATACCCTATACATTAAGTGGAAGGTTTTTCAATAGGGGTGATATGTTTTCAATTTGACATTGTGGCCATATTTGAAATGTCAAAATCGTCTGTCACTGTCAGTTGTATTCAGTAAGGTTTGCAATTTAATTATAGAAAGATACACACCTCAACAACGTTTGGAAATCATCCAATTTTTTATCCAAATAATCGTTCTTTTAATGCAAAATATCGTGCATTTTTACCAATTTATGGTCTCGTCAAAATCGGCCCAGTGTACTCACAATTCGTCAAACTGTTGAACATTTTGAAGACACTTTTTCTTTACACAATGTTCGCGTGCCAGTAAGACAAAGAACTGCTCGAAGTAATGAGAATATTGCTACCGTTCAGGCAAGTGTTGTTGAAGACCGAAATTTATCGATTCCAAGGCGTTCTCAAGAGTTGGGACTCTCCGCAACATCCACCTGGCGTATTTTACGAAAGGATTTGGGTTTCTTACAAAATTGTTCTCACACATTAATTACAGCAAACGCTATGAATTCGCTGATTTTGCATTGGAACAACTTGAAAATGATGCTGATTTTTTTAAGAAAATTATTCTCTTAGATGAAGCTCATTTTCTTCTCAGTAAATCGGTAAATAAATGAAATTGTCATTACTGGTGTGAAGCAAATCCACAAATTATATACGAGAGCCCTTTACATTCCGTAAAAGTAACCATATTACTCTGATTGAAAAACTCTTTATATTTGTGCATATTATGATATCATTTTGAAGTTATTATTTTATTTTAAGGAACAGAACATCTTTCATTTCCAAGTAAAATCTCTTCTATTAAGATGAGTAGGTACTGATTAATTGTTAGAAACATCTTAAATCAAAACTGACTTAAAATGAGATCACTGAACGTCGTTACACTAGGTAAAAATTATTACATTTTAACATTATTCAGCAATATTTGTCTGAACGTTATTTGTGGCATTTTCTAAATTTTTCTTTTTCTTTTTTGGGACCACATGAATAATTCTTCGTTATCTAAAAAATATAGTTAGTTACCCAGTATGTTACTGGAAAAATAAAACGTCTGCGCTTGTGACTTTACGTCAAAAGATTAGTCAGAATGTGACTTTTGACAACTAATATGAGACACAATATTATACAATATTAATTTTGTTCAATTCTCCTTTTAACATCGGTAACCACGTTATACCAAAATCTACAGAGCAATGGGATAAACATATTTCTTCATTCAGTAATATTATTCAATAATATTATTCAGTAATATTATTGCCGATTCCTTAATTCTTTTTTTGCTGTCCGCTTCTTTCATTAAAATGTTTGCCGAATCCCAGTTTATTTTATGTACATTTTCCCAAGCATGTTCGCAAATTTTCGATTAATCAATTTCACCCTTTCTAATATAACTTTTGTGCTCACCTAACTTTACACTGAGGGGTCTGAATGACTCTCCCACATAATGTTTATTACACTCACACGGAATATTTTAAATACAGTTTTTTTCCGAAACGAATATTATTATTTTTTGCCTCGTATTAGTCAAAAAAACACCCTCTGACAAATCTTTTGATGTAAAGTCACAAGCACAGAGGTTTATTTTTCCAGTAACATACTGGCGGGTAACTAACTATATTGTTTAGATAACGAAGAATTATTCATGTGGTAGTAAGTCTCAAAAAAGAAAAAGAAAAATTATACAGAAACATGCGATAATTTTTTGTTCCTCTGTAGGTATGGATTATCTAAATTGCGATAGCCTACTGATCTGACAAATGATGCGTAGGGATGTTCCGATACTACTGATACGATACCAGTATCGATATTTTCTTTCGATACCGAGTAAATTTAGTATCGATACCAACCTTCCGATACTTTACTTTTATCAGTATCGGTGTATCAATGTCGTATCGAAACAAAATGCAGTTAACACAAAACGTCAACTTCTTGTTTTATTTCCGGTGTTAAGAACACAGAAGAAGAATTTTAATATTCTAAAATTTCTAATACATTATTTTCCTATGTTGGCAATAATTTTCACTCAGGCGTCATCTATCGATATTTATCAAATTCTGTTTTATAGCATATTTTTAAATTAAATGGTAGATGGCAGTAGTGTTGTAGTGTTTCAAGTTTCAATGCCAAGGATTTTATATTGTTAGCACAGCATAAGAAAACAATGCTGTGTTAGTAGTATAGGTTTGTTTTGGTTCCGTTTATTACTGTTCTAGAACTGTTCTTGTCAGGTTTGGGACGACATGAAGACAGTTTTCCCTAACTAATACAAAATTGCCCAAAAGTATTTAACAATAGTGGCAACATCAGTCCCTTCAGAGCGTCTATTCTCAAAAGCAGGAGCTACTGTATGTAGGGACAGAAATAGGCTTCAGGGCAAACGACTAAGTAAATTATTGTTTCTCGGTGCTTGTAATGAAGAAGACTGGAGTTTGTAAATTAATGTCTTTTATTCAAATTATTATATATTTGTTACTCTTTTATAAAATATATCCATTTTCCTTGAAATCCATGTATCTTTCCTATTGATATTTGTAAGTGTCGATTGATATTTGGAAGTATCGATTGACATTTAAAAGTATAGATTGACATTTGAAAGTATTGATTGATATTTTGAAATATCGATACTTCATGTTTAATTTTTTATAATATCGATACTTTACGTTCGAAAGTATCGATATTTTGAGAGTATCGCACATCCCTAATGATGCGGTTATTAGGGGCGTCGGAGGGTTTTAAAGTTACTTTTATTACTTTCTTTACCTGCCTGAAAGTTACCAAAAATATGAGAAATCTGTTTACATATCCCTCATATTTTAGGTTGTTTCTCTTTGGTTTATTTCGGAATCACCATGTATAATGAGGCACGACTTAGAGAGATAAAGAACAAAACAAATAGGCCTGATCAAGTCGGGATAAGTTTGAATTCATATAAAAATTTTGACAAATTTTTATTTATTTTTGTGTACCTCGTAGTCCGTGTACCCTCCAGAATAGATTTTATCTAGCGTATGTGTTATGGTAAATAAAATAAATCGATACAGACCATACATATTTTTATAAAATAAATATATGGACCTATTTCCAAAGATCGTATTCAATAACGTTAGATACTGATTTGTTTGCCTAGTAAATTTGATCCGTGAATAACAGTAGGGTATTTTTAACTATTCTTAATCATCATAACAAACTAGGATTTAAAAGAAATGTTTTAAAGATTTACAGATTATCCGACACTATTAAATATTCAAATCTTAAACTTAAACCTAAAGCTTTTTTGGGTGAATGCGAAATAAATATTGAAAAATTTGGAAAGAAATGTAATTTAAATAAAATATATATTTTCATGCTAAAAGTGTCTAGTGTCTCGATTCTAATTAAATTGCTTATTTCAGAAACAACCCAAGTCACTTTTTGCAAATTTTCACGAGATGAAATTTGATTACAAAATCAAAATTTCATGTAATTTGAGGATATAAGTCTTCTATGAGTATGTACCTACGAGCATGTACCTATAGGCCTTGTAACGGTGTCTGTTTGGACGCCCAAAATATGTAAGAAAGGAATATGTAACGGTGTTTGCTTTCGGATAGCTGATTTGGAGAATTAACCCAGTTCTGGCCAAGACTAATGATATGGTCCTATCTAGCTCCACATTAACATTTTCTTGCATGGCCGGATTCAGGGGCCTATGTTTTTGTTTAATGGCAGTGGTATTCAGAAGTCTAATTTTGTGTTCGGCTAGTGGAGTTACGCCTTTAGCATTCTGAAACTGTAATTCGGTACGTAAAACTTTTGACAATTGGCATTTTTCAGATTTTGTTGGTTCGGTGATGGTAGCTAACATTACAATTGTTTCCTTTTTGGAACTGGTATCCACTGGATGTCCCATTATTTTAATTTCTAGCGAAGTCAAATCTAAAAAAAATTTCGTTCTTAGGATATCCATTACTAACAAGATATCGGAAGTTAGTTGCGGGATATACAGAAACGTACAGTACCTTGCTCGTTTCCCGTATTTCTGTTTCTACGATTACAATCTTTTGTTAATATGTCCAGACGGCCACAGTATGAACAAAATTTTCTAGGTCTGTTTTTGCAATCACAACAGTTGTGATTAGTACTACCACATCGCCAACAACTCATATTTGGAAGTTTCTGGTTCACGAGAATGTGTAATTTGGTTTGTAAAATTTGTATAATTTTGCTCCCTACAATTTTGTGACTGTTCGCCGGTGTATCTATAATTTAAGGAATTTATACCTCCGTAGTTATTATTTTATGAATTACTTTGTTGACCACCTCTGTAGTTATTATTATATGAATTATTTTGTGGACGATTTTCAGGTTCTGTGTTATAGTTTTGTGGTATGAAGAACGTTTATAACTATTTTCCTCGTTACATACGGATTCATACTCTTTTCCAAGAGTTATAAGTTCAGTTAGATTACTTTCTGTAATCCGTTTTTAAATTAGAATATATTCTGTGAAGTTGCTGTTCTGGCGATACATTATCTAATCTCCTTAGTAATATCTGTATAGCAATGACGTATTCTTTTATACCTTCCGTTGGCCCTTGGATACGAGATTTTGCTTTTGGGCGCGTTCTAAGAATAAAAATACGCCTTTCCTAACATCAAAATGTATATTCCATTTACGTACTTAGTCTAAAACAGCACTAAAAGGCGGTTCTGGGACGGAATTCGGCGGAGAAATTTCTATTCTCGGTTTACTCCCATATAAATTTTTTTTAGTCTTGCACGTAACTCCTCGACGGTTCCGGTTGCAATTTGTCCGTACTTGGTTAATTCTGCTCGTAACTCATCTTTTTTGAGCTTATACATCCATCCTACGGTCGCATCTGCGACTTCAAGTCCACATGCACCTTCTGTATCGGATAAACTCATCTTTGACAAGATATATTTATCAATATAAAATAGGTAAGTACTAGTCTTTCTAGTTTCTTATAAAACATTTTCTGGACTCTTTACAACTAAAACTTAGTTGAAATCTGCACAGGCGTCAAATTACGTAACGTTGTCTGTTCGGACGATCAAAATATGTAAGAAGGTATGTTTGGGCGTCGGAATATGTATCGCTGCTTTCTGATAGCTGGTTTGGAGAATTAATCCAGGATATCTGTTATTTGTAAATAAGAAATCACAAAGTATATATAACAGAGTTTATTTCATTAAAGCAACATTTATCCAAAATATGAAGTCAAATAAATATGAAATCAGATTCTCTAACAATTAAACATATACATCGGTGAAATTAGTTTACGAGGAGTGTAATTTTGGTGATTAAACGGTACGACGCACAGTGATGTCAAAACGTCTAATAGTGGCAAAAAGTCTGAGTTCCCGAAGTCATTTTTTTCTAGTTATAATCTCACTCGTATGTATTCTAGTAGTCAATATTTTCAGTCATGAAGTTTTTTCAACAAATATTGCTTCCTCGATAAGTACTAATAAGAAAGATCGAGTTCGAAAAAGTAATAGTAGATGTTCCAGTTTTACAGTAACATATTGTTTAATTAAATTTATTGCGTCTGACGTAAACAATAAGCCATCTAAAAACTGATATTATCCTGAGAAAGTACAATTATATTTATTTGTTATTTCTTATAGTAATTGCGGTTTTAATCCTACTGGAAGCACAGAAGATCCTTATAAAAACTTTCATGCAATTAAGAGCAGCTTAATCTAAAACCTAATTGCAGGCAAGCTTGTACTAAATGCTCCAAATTGCTCAAAAAAAATACATTTTACGTTACTTCAGATTTTGCCAAGTTTCATAACCAAATCTTTCCAACAAAGTAGAAATAAATAATTATTTCAACGAAGTGTCTGGAAATTAATTTGTGTCATACATACAAAAGGACAAGGAATACTTTTAGTGGGATAATGTAAATTTTCATAATTTTTTGATATGATGTAATTCTCATCATTGCGATGAAAAGTCTTCACGGGTCCAACTCAATCCTGTGAGTAGTTTTCGAGATACAGGGTCCTCAAAAGTACCAATAAAATATCTGATGTGGCCAGCACATAACTTTCTTATAGCAGTATATATCATCCTGATCTAAAAAAATCATTCTATTTAATTATTCACCTACCTCAATTAAATTTTAATAGCGTACCTTGAAATGTTTCATTAAAATTTTTAAATAATTTATTATCAACGTTATTCGATACTTTCAATAATAACATGTCATATATTTTAATAATTATTTGTTGTTGACATTGATATTTTTGTAACTAAATTTGACCTTTCAAAAGTCAAACTGTTAAATTTATCCTAACCCCATTTTATGAGGCCAAATGTGTAAAATATTTCAGTTTACATCAGCTTTATTAAGTACTTGGAAAATATATTTTATTCGCTTGATATATTAGACATGATTTATAATCTTTCATCAAGAATATATTTTTTTTGTAAAGTCAAATATAAAAAAGTTTGGGTCCCGTGAACCACCTTTCAGCTGGCTAATTTTGCTCTTCACCGAATTTTTCATTGTCTTTGGCCTTTAGAACAAGTGTACCAAATTTGAAAGCTTTATCTCAAAAACTGTGGCTGCTATCGCGATACTGCAGATATGCGGATAGATTTTTTTCATAAAGTTATGTTTTTTTCATTATAATTCGTCGAGATTCGTCCAGGAATGCAATAAAAATTTTTTAATTTTTTTTCCGAAATTGTACCTTCTTTCTTCTCTCATTCATTATGTCTCTTCTGGTGGTACCACATTCACCAAATTTAATGTCACCTAAACTGTTGTTAACAATATTAACTGCCAAATTTGGAAAGTCTCCCATTAGTATTTTTTGAGTTACCGCGGATACACACATACACACACACACATCCACACACAGCCACACACACGCACCGACAGACATCATTAGGAAAATAGTCAGAATAGATTTAGAAGGGTTCAAAACGTATATATCAATCAAAATCTCGAGGTCGAAAAAAATCAAAATTGTAATAATTGTTATTACAAGCTGATAAGTTATTAGTATTTTTTTTTAGTTGTGAAGGGACTTCTCTAGATTCTATAAAAAACATTTATAATGTAATTTATTACATATCGATTACTTTAGGCATTTAAAAACATTTCATATATTATCTATAATATTTCTAATAGTAATAACACTAACAACCATGTCGCGTCTAGGATCTAAAACGACAAGTTTTTTTTAAAATTCAATATATTGCTTTTCTCACATAAGCAAAGAAAGAAAAAATGGTATTTATAATATAATGTTACGAATGGTAAAGAATTCCTGTCATTAGTGTCATTTATCAAATACTAGTACAAATACATTAGGAAATTAAATAAGAAAAATTTAATATTTCATAAGAATGAATTATTCATTGGTTATCTATCATATTGCAAAATCCAAATTTTCAGATACATGGTTTCGGGGAATGATTATGAGTTAAATAATGTCTCTTAAAATTAACATCTTAATGTCCTTGTGTCTGTCGATCCTGCCTGTGGTATTGTTTGTTTTAAATAGAATGATGTTTTTGAGATATCTTGAACGGGTTATTGTTGAAAATGACATTTTCTTTTTTATAACATATTTATTTCGACACGGTTGACCCTACTCACAAATATCAATTCTCTAAGTGTGACTGACACTTTGATGAAAAATATTATATCGGGGAATGAAAATAGGTCAAGAGGACTCTAGGACTGAACTTATGACCTTTCATAAAGTTGCGAATCAAAAGGAATGATTCTTTTTGTTGAGACCAGGTTCGTTTTGTTGTCAAGAAAGGAAAACTTTGTTTTCATCGCACAATGATTGGCAATTGAAAATCGAAAACGTAGTTTGACTTCGTGTTATTCTTTCATGAATGAAAATAATATTATAGTCGTTCCATTGAATTTTTTCTTTTATGTCATGTATAATACACTCCAGTGGTATATTCATGTATTGAATGCGATGCTGAAACAACTAATAATAATTTCTAGACTTGTAGTTTCAGTAATACCAGTTTAATACTACTAGTCATGAAGTGGGTTGGAACCTTTGATGTGGAGATAACACTGACGTAGTTTTCCACAAAACACCAAAACATCATATACCGCACTCGATGCGTGTTTCGCCAACCAAGTTGGCATCATCTGGAGATGATTAAAACTAACCTTATGCTAACAAGCTACCCCATTTATACATGAACTATTGTCACGGTTCGGTGAAGCATGACTCACTAACCAGTAGAGTGAGCTATTTGGGATCGGTCATACTATTTTTATGTGATTTTTAAGCTTTCAAATGCATCCAACTGTCTATTATTTGTTACATTCCTAATTAATTTTAAATTGCTAACAACTATTTTATGGTTCTTCTCAAACGCATGTTGGGCAACACTAGATATATCTGTTCTACCATATTTGAGGTGAGCCATATGCTCCTTGAATCTAGTTTGAATTGGTCGTCTAGTTTATCCAACATATTTTTGATTATAGTCCTTACAGCTAATTTCGTAAATCCCCGACTTTTCGTTTGTTTCAATTTTGTCTTTCTGATTGCCTTAAATTTGTTGTAGTTTATTTCCCGATGAATGAACCACTGTCATACGTATATCTTTAAAAATTTTACCAATACTATGGGTGAAGCGAGGATCGAATCGAATCGATACCAATTTAGGATTTTCTCTTTCATTTTGAAAGATCGAGGAATTTACGTTTCCTAATTATTTTATCAATTACTGCAGGTTTAAGTAGGGGATATCCTATTTAAAGCTGGTGTAATAAATTGTGGAAAATTATTCCTCACAGTCGTTTGAAAAAGAAAACATTTATCTTCTTAACTAGGGATTAAATTTTGCCTCTGAAAGCATTTTAGATCATATTGTTGCAAGTGCACCACCTATTTTCTCTGTGCTTAATTCCAATGATTTCATTAATAAGGTGAAAAAGATCCATTTGCAACAAGGTGAAATTTTTATCTCCTTTGACTTTTGCTCATTGTTTCCAAGTGTACCGATACTACAGACATTGGACTACCTTAAGGACCTACTTGATTCAAACAATTTCAGTCAAGATGTAGTAAAAGAATATTTTCAACTCACTAACTTTTACAAGAAATAAAAACTGCTTTCGATTCAATGATAATTTCTTCGAACAACATGAAGGAACTCCAATGGGTAACTCTTTGTCACCATCCATTGCCAGTCTCTTCATGAACAGATTCGAAACAGAAGCAAAAGAAGAATTTAAGTACTTCTCTGGGTTTGGTTTAAGTATGTGGCATATTTTGCAGTGTTTGATGCGAAAGTCACTGATATTGACAAGTTTGTAAGTTGTGTAAGTTTAATTGATAAAATAATTAGAAAACATACATTTAAAGAGGCAGTTCGAAATTCCTGGACCTTTCACAATGAAAGAGAAAATCCTAAATTTATATCGATTTCATTCGATTTTCGATTCACCCGTGGTATTGGTAAGATTTTTAAAGATATAGGTATGACAGTGGTTCATTCATTGGGAAATAAATTACAACAACTTTCAGGCATTTCAAAAGATAAAATTGAAACAAACGTATAGTAGGGGATTTACGAAATTAACTGTAGGGACTGTAATCAAAAGTATGTAGGACAAACTAGATGATCAATTCAAACTAGATTCAAGAAGCATATGGCTCATCTCAAATATGGTAGAACCAGTGGCGGTTGGTGGATTTAGGTTATACCATATCTCAATATTGAAGCATGAAACCCAAGCAATATTTTAAGGCACGACTATCGGCACTGAATGAGGAAGTTTTGCAGAAAAAAATAAAAATGTGAGAAAAAAAATTTTATAAAAATTCGCTGCCACCCCAGATTACATCTAGACCATTCGTAAAATATTTGCAAATTATTTTTTTTTTCGTAATCAGAAGGAAAATTTATCACCTCATTTATTTTGATTTTCGAAACTTTTGATTTTTTTATAAAGTTATGACACTTTGAAATTTAAGTTCTTCATTGTGTAAATTTCAAAACTTTACAAACAATTGAAATTTTCGAAAACTAAAAAAAAAAATGGGGTGATAAATTTTCTTTTCTGATTACGGAAAAAAAATAGTTTGCAAATATTTTACGAATGTTCTAAAAGTAATTTGGGGTGGCAGCGCATTTTTGAAACATTTTTTCTCAATTTTTTTTTCAATTTTTTTTTTTTGCAAAACTTCTTTATTCAATACTGATAGTCGTGCCTTAAAATATTGCTTGGGTTCCATGCTCCAATACTGAGATATGGTATAACCTAATTCCACCAGTCGCCACTGGATAGAACAGACAAATCTAGTGTTGCCCAATATGCGTTTGAGAACAACCATAAAACAGACATTAGTAATTTAAGATTAATTAGGAACGTAGCAAACACTAGACAGTTGAATGCATTTGAAAGACTGGAAATCGCAATGTGTAAAAATAGTATGAATAGTGACAGAGGGCCAATCCCAAATAGCCCGCCTTATTGGTTAGTGAGTCGCGGTTCACCGAGCCGTGACAATAGTATAAACAGGGTAGATAGTTAGCATAAAGTTAATTTTAATCATGTCCAGATGATGCCAACTTGGTTAGCGAAACGCGCGTCGAGTGCAGTATATGGTGTTTTGTGGAAAACTGCGTCAGTGTTACCACTAGTGAATTGAAATATATTAAGGATGACTCTGTGAAACCTTTGGACACATTTTCTGTGTTTAGGCGACTAGTAAAATAAATGATCGAAAACATTTGAATTTTTCAGAAATTTTTTTCAATAACTTTTATAATAAGACCTCAAAACCTCAAAAAAGCAAATCCACACCTCGCTAATTTTTAAGCTTAATTTAATTTTTAATTTTTCGATTTTTTGTTTAATTCAGTCCAGTAATTACAAATAATATTATCCATTTAAAATTTTCATCATTATGGATGATGCAAAAAAGCTAATTTTTAAACAGTTTTTGAACTATCAGGAACACTGCCAAAAAGGTCGATCTGGCGCTTGCTTAGGCTACGATACTAGATAAATAGATCATAAAAACGATTTTTTAAAAAATAGACTATAAAACTACGAATAAATATGCTAAACAAAAGTTCTGGACTTGCTACCCATTTGCACTGTTTGTAAAAAAGTTATTATTCAACGTTTATGGCAACCACATTTTTCGATATCAAGAGAATTCTGTTCCATATCAATAAGATTTTCTGACTTAAAGGCCAACCAAAATATCTGGATCATATTAATATCTTCAGTTGTCTTCTTTATGTATGAATCCACATGGGATTCAAATTCATTGTTTCTCAAATGCTTCAAAATACCTCAGGAAATATTCACGTCAATCAGGTTATACCATTTAGATCCACAACTACAGCCAGATTAGAACTTGTAAAAGCTTTGCAATTAACTCACCTGTCAGATATAACTAGAGATCGAAAGGCAGCGATAAATTCCAGAGACGATTTTTACATAGATATATTTTATATTGTAAACACCTAATGGAATATTCCCAAACAGATAGCTCATTACTGCGTGGATTAGTATGCACTGTGTTTTTAACATCAATCTCCTAATGCATTTTTTCCAAACTGTTTTTATTCGGTTAAAGGGCTTGAGAGTCGACTTGGGGAGTGGGGGTGTTTTTCATTTCTTTTTTCGATATTTGCATCCCTTTAAGAGTTATAAGGACTTTTTTTGTCAGTTTATACTTTACATATTTAATATCTATTCCATCTTTTAAAGATTTTTTTTTTAAATTTTTTTGTTTTTCGTCTAAAAGGACTGAGACATTTCTACAGGATTGTAGGCTGCCAAAGTCGACAGGGTGTGTGAGGACGTTTCATCATTTATTTTTTCGATATCCGTATCCTTATACGAGTTATAAAGGCTTTTTGGTTTTGTCAGTTTACGCTTTACATATTTAACATCTATTCGATCTTTTAAAGAAATGTTTTCAAAACTTGTTTTTTTCGCTCAAAGGGACTAAGAATTTTGCACAGGATAGGAGGTTGCCAAACTCGACTTTGAGTGTGGGAATGTTTTCATTTATTTTTTCGATATCAACATCTCTTCACGAGTTATAAAGACTCTTTGGTGTTGTCGTCAGTTTATGATTTACTTATTTAACATCTATTCAAACTTTTAAAAATTTTTCATTTATTTTTTCGATATCTATATCCCTTCATGATTTCTAAGGACTTCCTGATTTTATCAGTTAATGCTTTACATATTTAACATTCGACCTTTTAAAAATTGTTCCAAGCTTTTTTGTTGTTTTTAAATTTCCTGGAATATTTGTCTGCGGGGTGGCAGATGTCAAACTTGAGATGATCTTTTAAATGACAAAGAAGTAGACTTTTTCACACAAAACATAAATGTGGAGCCTCTGAAAAGTTCACATATTTTAAGTATATGTGCCAATTACATCTGTCAACGTTGAACGGCTCTTCTCACAATACAAATAAGAGGCGCCGGAGATTAACTCTGGAATATTTACAACAAATATTAATAATATACTTTTTCTCTTGTGGTCGCTAGTTATAAATATAATATACATGTAATAAAAGTATATGTTAGTATTATATTCATCAATATTCTCAGTCCTCTTCGTATTAACTTTGGATATTACCAAAGTTGCCAAAATAACCACAGGGTAAAATAATTGTGCCATATATGCATGGACATATTTACGCACAGAATCAACTTTCGTTTTACTTTCATAGGTTCATTCAAAACCCGCATATCAAACCAAGTCCCTCAATCGGGGATTATTGAAACACCATAAACATAACTCGGTCAACTTTCTAAAAGGTCTAAAAACTAAATTTCTTAAGTTATCAGACTTATGGTGAAATGTTTCTGGCCTAAAAAGATTTTTGAATTATTGTTTAACAAGAAATTTCCTTCGGGAATAGGAATAAAATGCTGGCACTGAATTCATTTTCAGATGTTAAATTAATTATTCACGTAGGTGGCAGATTAAATAAACTCACTTTGCATATGCGGTGCTGCTATCGAATCATTAGTTATCCGTTTTGTTTTCAGAACATGAACGTAAACGTTTATTAGATATTTGTTCACAGTTTCAACAAAACTGAGTGAATAATTTTGGCTTATATCAGATCGACACATTGTGTTATGATTAAAGTTTGATTTGACGACGCATATCCACTGTACTGAAAATGCGAATTGCTCCTGCTGAAGTTTTATTAACTGTGTGGTGCACCTATTGTGCAATTAATGTAATTTATAGTATTTAGTTGTATTTGTTGTAGGTAAACTATGGAGTTCTTGGACGGACGTTGTCAGGAACAACGTCAAAAACTGCAAATTTTTGAAAGAGAGTTTTAATATAGAATTTTTAATACTGAAGATTTGACGATTCTCGGAGAATATTGATGCCAAATTGAAGTCAGCAACTGGCGCAGAATCTATACGTTTAGACGAGCGGGAAGCTGCAGAAGACTTTATTATAGTGGTTGGTGTAATGTTTGAACCTTACATTTCGTTTTATGGTTTATTATGTGTATGTATATAAACCATGTGTCTGTTACCTTACATATAAGGATATTCTAACAAAGAGAAACAGTCTACTTTTATTATTCCCTAATCCTTTTACTCACACCCTGATTCAATTAATAACAAATTTTTAATCAATAATGAAAGCAACCCGTTTCGAAAATCGGTTAACCCACGCAAATGTAATTTGTGCAACTGCAGGCTGCCGCCCTTTCATCATTTAAAATCCTTTGACTCATCTAAAAAGTTAAAACATACATTTGCTGTTCGTATGGTTAAAAACCAAAACTAATCGCCCTGAATTGGTAAGCGATTAGATGGTAGCAATAATTATTTACACTACTAGTCACTATTTTCTTCACTAGCTGTGTTTAATGTAGCAGACAGTGAAAAATAATACAAAACTGGTAGACGACAAAAACAGTTGTTCTACGCTACTGCCACATAGGCACAGAACAACGAGAATGAATGTTATTTATCGCAGCATCTCCGATCCCCGGTAGAATTCGACATTCGCTTGCATATTGTATCCTACCGGCGGACATCCTTAGTAGCAACGAAGTAGTCTACAGTCAACTCTCTCCCACGTATTTAAATTCTAAATCTTTTACTTTTTATCGCTTTAAACGCAGGTCTTGCTTGAAATCGAGAACAATAGTGTATACTCTAACAATATTTCGAATGGTTCAAATGCCTGAATCACATTTCGATTTTACCCTTTAAAAGTAAACGTAATTATCCCAACTTCAGAGAACAATATCTCGCTCAGCATTCATGAAAAGAAATTCATTGGAGAATCTGGCTTCAAATCCATGCTAACTGAAAACAAATTCGCAACAAACTTTTAAAACCAAGTATTATCATAAAGGAAAATGCATTTACTCTAAAATGGAGTATTGGCAAGACAGTATCCAGAAAAAGATGTCGCAAGATCAGCAACTCTGAAACCAGCTCAAGGACTTTCCAAAAGGCTCATATCATAACTGTGTAGTAGTACAAGATTCTTGGTTAGCAGTTATTTGTTTGTCTTGTTTTTCCTGTAGTAATGCAAGAAAATAAAAATGTGTTTTACATTTAAATGTATTTACACCAGATATCATCAAATGAATAATAATCAACTGAATAATAATACCTGTCCAGTTAGTCAGTTGCTTACGACGTTACGTGAACTACTGAAAAGCACAGTACTAGTCTATGATTCTAGTTTGGCACTTGAAATTGGATGCGCAGTGGTCTAAACCCAGCCCTTTCAATGTAAAGCGGTTTGTTAATCTATGTCTCACACTATCAATATTTCTTCTCTCTCTCTACACTCCCAATTGCCAAGTTAGAATCATAGAGTAGTACTATTAAAAACGACATATGGTTTACCTAGGGTGTTTATCTGGAAAGACTATTACTTTCAATGGGCTGACCTTACGTGTTTTATTTTTCTTGTACGATAGTTTAATATGATTCGCAGAATCTTAACGATTAGTAAGCTTTTTAGAAACCAGAAAGGAGAGAAATTTCACTCGGTAAGTCAACGGGGGTGGCTGGTATGACATGCAGTTAAGAATATATGTTTTAATATTATCCTTTGTAATATTTCAGAAACCATTGATTTTATTATATTATAAATTAAATGATGTGTATCTAAAATCCAATACGCTCATTTCTAAAAAAGTGACACAATTAATTTTCCGGATAATTTTATCGTGTTTTAATTTTCAGACCAGTGGTGAACCGATATGAATAAATTTGTTATTAGTTTGTTGTTAAATTCATTCTCTATTAGCAAGATTGGAAAGGATGGCAAGTTCTTCTAAATTTCATGGAAATTATTGAAGAAATTCATATTTAACTTTTTTTCACAAATTTTTAAAACACACAGGTGAGTGCTATTACAAAGAAAATATTTACTTTTTACTGGATAAATCATTATTTAACAAATATTTTGTTATTTTGCTCACTGTCTTATCTCTGACATTTTCCGAGATACAGCATTTTCACATAAACCTTGCTATTTTGCCTTTAATTATTATTGGGAAATGATATCTATCGCGGCTGGCCTGGAAAACAAATTTTCCAACGTTCAGTTTAACATTTTTAATGAATAAACAAAAACAAACTTAAACATTACAAAATAAACAAAACACAGTTTATAATCTACGTGGCTTAATTTCTGAATCTTTGCTGTGGTATGTTATTCCACTCTAGCTGGTCATTGCGATGTGACGATACCAACATTGTTCAAGAAACTTCGCAATACTGCTGTCGTATGTGGTTGAATATTATCATGCATTTTGATAGAATTACCACAAATTAACGGAGCGAAAGGTAACACGTACTGCCGTAGAATTTGTTCTTTATAAATTTGTGCCGTCAACGACTGTGTTATTGGAAAAACATACAGCTGTACGTCTATCCATCGAAATTCCATCCCACATGATAACTGATCCACCAATAAAACTCGCACTATGCTATTAATTAAATTTTGATTAAACCTCTCACCAGTCCTTCTCCATATCCTTTTATGTCCATATACCATGTTAAGGTAAAACCTTGATTCACCCGTGAATAAGACATTGGACCAATTTTGATTATTCCAACCACCATAGTTTTGTACAAAATTTCGCTGGGCAGCACAATGTTGAGTCAATAATTTAGGATCTTTTGCAGGTTTTCTACCTTTTAATTTACTTCTTTAAGCCGTCTGCAGATTATTGGTTTACTGACTACAATGTTCCGAATTTAGCGACGGTCTTGACTCTAACGGTATTCAGCCGATTTCGTAAAAATGTTAGCCTAATGTTGCGAACATCCAAGCTGGACATTTTTCTCAGACCACAATTAACCATTAACTGTCAAATTTGTTTTCCAGGCAAACTGCGATCTCTGTAGATATCATTTCCCAATAATTAAAGGTGAAAATTCACGTAAAAACGTTGTATCTCGGAAAGTATCAGAGATAGAACATTGTTTATTAAAAAATGGACTCTTACCATTGTGCTCAACAAAAAATGGCGAGTTTTAATTTTTTAGTCCATCGTCTATTAAGCTTCTCCCTCAATAAGAAGAGGTTTGAAAAATAAAAGGCATTGATTAAGGATATACAAATGAGTAATGGATATTCCGTAAATTTAATTAATAACATAATTATAGGAAACGAAAATTTAAAGAGTCCCTTCGAAATTCCTCGACCTTTCATATTGAAAGAGAAAATCCGAAATTTGTATCGATTCCATTCGATCCTCGATTCACCCGTGGTATTGGACTTTTAGGCAATCCAAAAGACAAAATTGAAACAAACTAAGAAAAGTCGGGGATTTTCGAAATAAGCTGTAAGGACTGCCAACAAAAATATGTTGGACATACTAGACGATCAATTCAAACTAAATTCAAGAAGCATATGGCCCTTCTCAAATGTCATAGAACAGATAAGTCTAGTGTTGCCCAACATGCGTTTGAGAACAACCATAAAATACATATTAGTAATTTAAGATTAATTAGGAATCTAATAAATATTAGACAGCTGAATCCATTTGAAAGCTGGAAATCACAAAGTGTAAAAATAGTATGAATAGTAACAGAAGGCCTATCCCAAATAGCCCGCTTTATTGGGTTAGTTAGATTGTTAGCATAAGTTTAGTTACCATAAGTTTAGTTACCATAAGTTTAGTTTTAACCATCTCCAGATTATGCCAACTTAGTTGGCGAAACGCGCCTCGAGTGCAATATATAGTGTTTTGTTGTTTCGTGGAAAACTACGTCAGTGTTATTAAAAAATGGTGTATCCAATATGGGGTAAATGATTTCTTCATAATTGCACATATTACTCACAGAGTATTTTATAGACTTGTGAAAAAAGTTAGCTATGAATGTCTTCAATAACTTGAACAAAATTTAGAAAAAGACTTACTATTCCTTCCAGTCTCGCTTATAGAGAATGAATTTACCATGTAACGAAGTGATATTTTTATTATTAATTTTCCTTTATTTTAATACCTAATCTGGACCGTTCTTCACACCCTGTATATGACGATTTGTATTTAATGTTTATTTTAATACTGCTTTTTTTTTAACAAAAGGTTAATTTAAGTTAGAATTCAAAATCTTGAAATGGCAATTGTCTCTCAATTGTTTCAAACCAGTTTCTTTTTTTAGGGTAATTTTAAGAGCGCCCCTGAGTCACTAGGCAACCCACCATACACCTAACCAAATGTTTGCCCATAAATCTTGTAAATATAAATTTATGCAAAAACGACAGAACTTCCTACATTTTACAATTTCATTACCTTGTGGACAAACTAGTTTAAAATTAAAATTTTGTTTCATAAGTACCTAATTTTCAATATCTTCGTTTCCAGCCAAATGCAAAATTACGTTTTTATGAAATGTAATTTTGATTTTAAAATAATCTGTCCACATGACAATGAATTTGTAAAATGTAGGAAGTTCTGCCGTTTTTGCATAAATTTATATTTACATGATGTATGGGCAAAAATTGGGTTAGGTGTATGGTGGGTTGCCTATTGACTCCGGAGCGTTCTGGTGATTTTATTATCGTAATTATTAAAGCCGCAAATCGTTTCTGTGTATCATGGTCGTAGAGTACAGATGTACTTACTGTCGCCGGCATTCACCTTGACTGCGAAACTCTTTCTCCAGTCTATTATTAGCTTTCGAGTTGTGTACACGTTAAGTCATTTGGGCGTACTGCATATTGTTTTTGCGTTTTTTATTTTATTTGTTGTACTGTATTGTTGATATTAATTTAATAATAAAGCATGGCAGACGTACGCAGGGGTAGAAAACGGCCATTTGCTGACAAAGTGAATAAATTCATAGGTGAATTCCCGAATTTATTCTATGATGGTGATAAAATAATTTGTAAAGTGTGTGAGAAAGATTTGATGTGCTGGGATAATCGTGATTGTGGACGTCACGTAAATAGTGTACACCATAAAAATAAAAAAAAATGGCGTGCCTTCGACAACACAGTTTATGTTTGATTTACTATTAATGCTGATTGCCTATGATGTTCCGCTGCACATACTCGATAAACAACCATTTCGAGAGTTCTGGAATAAATACAATGCCCAGGTGAAGTTACTAAGTCGCACAACGTTATGTAACTATCTACCAACTGTACACGTAGACATGGTAAATAAAATGAAATGTGAATTAAAAAATACACGGCTGTGGTTATCTGTTGATGAGATTGTAAAAAAAATTCTATTTTAAATGTTATAGTACGAGTACTGGACCCTCTTAAACCGACAGTTCCACTGTTACTAGCTAGCAAAAGTCTAAGTCAGTGTACTAGCGAAACAATTACTAGGGTGGTGCTGGTGACGTCAGAAAAATTTGAACTGTCAAAAAGTCAAGTGTTGATGTTTGTGACTGATGGCGCCGTGACAATGCGTTCG
The DNA here is from genome assembly GCA_029963845.1 of Rhamnusium bicolor. Taxonomy (NCBI): domain Eukaryota; kingdom Metazoa; phylum Arthropoda; class Insecta; order Coleoptera; family Cerambycidae; genus Rhamnusium; species Rhamnusium bicolor. The sequence goes on along the minus strand of JANEYF010000730.1, from coordinate 13,629 downwards.
GTACGCCGTTCTTAGCAAGAACAAGGTTGTACGTTTATACATGTTACGTGTAAAGTGCATGCTTTACATCTTGTGGCAGATACTATTCGAAAAGGTTTTCCAGAGGTGGATGCATTAATAGCAAGTACAAAAAAAAGTGTTTCTTAAATCTCCTAAACGTCTCCGTGCATTTCAAAGCAAGTGTCCCGGTATTCCTGAACCACCACAGCTGATTCTTACACGTTGGGGGACATGGTTGCAGGCAGCCTTTTATTATGCTGAATATTTCCAACAAATAAAAGCTGTGATACTACAATTCAATCTAGATGAGGCTGCAGCTATTAAAATTATGTGATCAAGTGCGTCACTTTTTTTGGAAATGAGTGTAGTTATATTTGAATAGTTGTATTTGATTTGAGATAGACATCATCCAGTAATAGCTATATAATTATGTATAACATTATTAAATTATGGGATTATGCAATAATTTTCCAGTATTTCCAGTAATAATTATTTGCAATTCGCCGGTTAACCCAGTAAATTTTGAAAATTGTATATTACTTTAACAGGTATCCGACTATTGATCCTAAACGAAACTAATATACAAAACTTTATAATAATCTTATACTTCCTTATAGTGTAAATATAATATTTCATCATTTGTTATTTTATAACCGTGCGAAAATATTAAGTGTCTGCGACATAAATAAATAAATAAATAAATAAAAAATTGTTTTAAATTTCTTAACTAACGTAATCGAAGCAAACGTATCAGAGGATTTAATTTAAATTTAATGACACAGTACGGTAGTAGCTCGTTAGGGCACAGTAAGGCTAACTTATTATAAAATTAATAGCTTGTAACCATTGCAGCTGATGTTTAAAATTTTCTTTCGGTAAATCAGGAAGTACAATTAAGGAAAATTGCCCCGTTTCAAAATTAGAAGTATGTAATTACGGCAGAGTAAATTATATCTTGTAGGGACGTTCCACTCTAAGTGGGGTGATATTCTGAGAGAGTATTTGACACTCCCTACCAAATTAAATTTAAGACAACACAAATATAAAATTAAGGTATTAGGTAGAATAAATAATATTATAATAATATGAAAATGCAGGGAGAAAAGTGATAAGCAGTGGTAGTATATTCTCCTTTCAAAGATTTATTGAAAAATTTTGATTTAGTTGAAAATGAAGCATACGACGAATAATTTTACTAGAAATAGTGTAGCAGCTGATCACCATGCACTAAACTCCATAACTTTTGATTGTCGCTTTACCAGGCGTCGTTTCTCACTTGCAACCAATAAAGCATGCAATTAATTCGCCATCCAGTCATGTTTTCCTTTAATCGAAATCTTGGTCGTATAAGGGCACAATTAGTAGGTTTCCTCCCTTGACTTGCAATTATGACAGCTCTATCTTATCATTTGAGCGCGGACAAAAGTTCAAAAACTTTTTTTACAGTCGACTTTAATCATTTCTGGTTACACCATAACCAACAGTTATGGTTTTAATATATTCAGGCAAGACTTCTATAATTAATTGTTTTAAAATTGTCTAGCAAATAACAATATTAAGTTTAATTTATGGTAAAACCGGGAATAGAATCGAGTTGCTATATATATTTAAAATACTCCCAAATGTTAAAAAAAATTTTCAGTGAGGGAATGAAGTTGCTAATAACTGTAATACATATTGAGAAGCAAGATAAACAAATATAAACAAACAAGCAAACTGACACAATATAACCCCGTTCCTTTTACAATTGCTATGAGCATTAGGCTCATAGCAATTCGGATGTACTACTCAACGATACTAGTTTGGCTCTTTGGTGATGCAATGAGAAAAGAAATATCATTAGTGTGGGATAGATATGAGCCAAATCGCTGTCGGGGTTTAAACCATTGCGCACTCAAGCTCTAATGCCAAGCTAGGATGTTTCTTTGTACATAAAAGCATAGATTAAATATATATATATATATATATATATATATATATATATATATATATATATATATATATATATATATATATATATATATATATATATATATATATATATATATATATATATATATATATATATATATATATATATATATATATATATATATATATATATATATATATATATATATATATATATATATATATATACATACATACATACATTGTTCGTGTTGTTTTAAAAATTTTGAGTCCAGGGATTTCGAGCGATAAATATACATGTAAGAACGGACTATCTATGTATATTTAATTTATGATAAAAGTAACAGTTACTTCATCTTATTCTCTGCAGTTAAAGTTTATGAATTATCAAATATTCGAAATCCGATACGTTACAATGTCTTGGTAATATTTCATATGTAATTAGAATATACCTGAATGCATTAAAAAAAAAAAAACAATTTACCAAACGAACAAAAATATAATATAATAGTTTGAGTATTTGTTTGGTAACCGATTCATTTTTTATTGGTAAGTCTCAGGATGCAAATACACGAAATCTGTGAAGTATAATAGATTGAAAAAGTTTTGAAACAAAGCTTGGAGAAGTTTTTAAGAACGCCGTTTCTCTCTAAACTTGTTGATTTATATCCGATTTATATTTCGAACAACTAGATGAAGCATACGAAAGTTTATGAAAGAACGTGGAATTTATAATATCGTATACAAACAATATTTTATCGGGTATGAGCGGTTCGAAGTTTTACTTTATTAAACAAATATTTTAAGAAAATGCGTTTAAAGCAGATTTTTAATAAATCATAGAGAAAAATATAAAACATTTACAACATAATGTTGGTACAAAAAAGGCTTCAGTTATAGTATAGAATAAAAAGATCGATTCTGATTTTAAAATAATAATGTCTCATATGACTACATTTTGCCGTCTCCTCTTGTTCGACCCAAAAGGATGTCAAATATCTTATTTTAAATAAAACTCTATTTTATATACCTGGATAGGCATTTTCTATCGATATAAGGTCTACCTTAAAAAACAGGGAGAGTGGAGATATTCATAACTACGTCTGTAGAATGGTTTAAATATTTCGAACTCCAATACTTAGACGATTTGTGCAAAGAATTGGAATTCGTTGTGTAAATTGTAAAATGCTTAAAAGTGTACATGGTTTATATATGTCTTTATTTAAAAGTGAAAACATTGTCAACATATGTATAAATACTTTCAGCGGAGGGCGCTGGTATCCATGTGTTATTTGTGGCGATGGAGACTAAGCTTATTATTTTAACAGGATAGCTCAATGGGATAAAAATGATAAAAATGATACACATTTGAGTTCACCTATTTCGATAATAAGCTTGCTCCATCATCAAAAGTAGACATGGATATCAGTGCCCTCCAGTAATTTAAAGTAGACGTAGCTGTACATTGTGTTCCACTTATTTTTGATTGTATTCAAAAAACATTTTTTGTGGGTTCTGAAAGACGTATCGTCACAGAGGTTTTCAAATATTCAAATCCTTAAGTTTGGCCTACAAGAAAAATATACCTCAAAATTCAGAATATCATATTAGTAATATTGTAAATAATCGAAAGCTGTGTCCATTTTTATACTAAATGAAATAACTAACATAATAACAACTGATACTTATATGGTAACTGATATGAATCTAAATTGCCATGGATTAATCAGACTGAAAAAACAGGCTAATTGAATTGGACAATTAGAGTGTAGGGTTTACTCCATTGCAAAGTGGTGGGAGTGGACTAGAGACTCCGATACAATACTTAATTAATTATGTAAAAAATTAAATAGTTCTCATTTCACTATTTTTTAGAGAAATTCTTTAAAAAATAATGTTTTTTACAACAAAATGTTACTCTAATAGTGATTTTTTATCATGCAAATTTCGCCGATTCGCGAGCTTTAGAATTACTATATTATTTGCAAAAAGATTTTCATATAAATGGAGGGTATTGATTTATAAAAAAAGCTTTAATTTTCCTAATGAATAGTGATTAGTGAAATTAAAAGCGTAATCATTTATACGAAGCGCTGTAACATCAAACTGCTTTTAATTTATTGGGCAATTTAGCTGGAAAAAATTATATCGAGTACTAAAAAGCCGTCATTTTACGATAAAATAAACTAAATTGAAAACAGATTTGCTTATTTTTGAATCAGTAATTATTGTGATCTCAGCATTATTTTTGTTTATATTCTAATAATTAAAATTTTTACGTAGTTGAACTTGAGAAGTTATTATCAATTTCAGAGATGAAGATTTTTTTCATACAATACAAAAGTTAGATTTCAAAAAATTTTCTAATATATAAAAAATGTTTTAGAAACATATTTCATTTTCGAAACGGCGTCGGGGAGATTTTCTTGAATTGCATTATTTATTTGTCTAATATACCCTCTTACTGCTCCTTTGAATGATGCAGTAATTTATTGAGTAACCCTATTTTTTTTTTTCATAAATATTTTGAAACTTGAAAAACAATCATGTGATACAAAGTCCCAATAATGGAAATTGAAATACAAAAAAGGGGTCTCACTGTCCATAGAAAATCCGCCTCGTGAGCGCACCTTTGAAGCATGTTGATTTTTTTAGTATGTTTTAGATTATGTAGTGTGAAATAATATAGTCATAAAATAAAAGTGTTCAACCCTGCGCTAACGGTGAAAATTGGATGAAAAGAGGTCAGAATTCGAGTTTTCCCTAAGAAAACGCTGAAACAGTTCAAGTTTGGCGCTTTTTACTTCAACAGGAACAGCACTGAAGATTCTATTTATGTTTTTTTCGTATGGGAAATATAGTCAACTTCGGGAATATAAAAAAAAATCAAAAAAAAAAAAAACCTTTAATTTTTTGGTGTAACTGAGGTGAATTTTGTATGGAAAGACACGTCCTTTTATCTATCGTAATTTATCCATGTTTACACAATATTACATAGGTATTTTAAATAATGTAAGAGCTTTCAGTCTATGTAAAGTTTTTTAAACATTCGGCATTGTTCAATATGCGTTTCAAGAAAAACTACGCAAAGAAATATCTAGTTATCGATTGATCGCTATTTGGAAACCTGCAACTGTCATGAAGTAAATAAATACAAGGATGCTTGAGTTATTATTTGAGAAGGGAGGAAGACACGAGAACAACCGTGTTACTAGAAGCTTAAAACAATTCTTAGAAATATAATCATTAAAATTACATAAAAAAAAAGAACATGCAGTAAGTAAGGAAATATAGTTTAAGTGGAACATTGTGAAAGTGCATCTTGAGATACATAATAGTAAATGCTTAAACCTGGACAATTTCTAAAACATGTCTTTCCATATTTAATACATATAACATGTAGGGTTTACGCCCTATATTTAGTAGCAGAGCAAATTTAAAATATGCAAAGGAGTAGACGCACTAATTGCAAATACAAAACAGATTTTTGTGAAAGCCACTAAACATGTTAAGAACGTTCGTATGGTCTGTCCTGACATCTCATTATTTTAACAAGTTGGTGAGCATGGTTGGTTGGAGGCAGTTCTCTGTTATCACAAGTATTTTAATGACATAAAAAGGTTGTGTTTTAGTTAAATCCTGGTGACTCATAAGTCATCTCTGAAGCTCAGCATTTAAGATATTGAGGATGATATACATAACAACTAAGTATAATATAGTATTGGATAGCATCCACCTTGAAATAGTATACAAACTGTTTTACAAACTTTGACAAATGTCAACGGTGTACGGGTTAATAAACACTGAAACATGTTGCGATGTATGCATCGACTCCTAAGTTTCATCAGTGACATATTTATTATAACAAGACAAATAATCTCTGTTCTATCTGTAGCCAGCAAATGTCGAAATTGCGCATGGACAATGCCAGAGAGTGAGACTGCTTTCTTGCCTTTTCTTCATTAATATTACTCATCCAAATTATTTATCACATTTTACTCCTTTTATGCAAATATTTACCTCTCAAAAATCTGGACACAAAAATTTTCATCTGAGCAGTGCCTATATAGGATTCTATTGGATTCGAAACTGTAAATACGTTAATATGGACCATTGGTACGTATTTACTATTTCAAAATTAACAATATCCTAAACACGTATTGCTCGTGTTGATATGAAAATTTTTGCGTCCAAATTTTGGAGCGTCAAATATTTACATAAGAAGTAATTATCTATAACCATAGTAATAATTATATAACTGCTTATCCCTGGGTAATGTAAGTAATAACAATTAATAATTAATAATTAACTGTTGCTTGTTATATCTCATCGTAATAATAGTACACATATTTTCCTGTGTGGATAAGTGTATTAAAAGAAATATGTTAGCAAGAAAATTGTTGTTTTGTTTCTGGATGCATAAATACGATTAAACATATAATAATAAAACTGTTTTATGTTTGTTGTCTATAAGGTGTTTTAGAAATGGATGTGTCCAAAAATGAGTCATTTTCACGATACAGTGTATGTAAAATATCGCCTGAAATATTTTTTTGTTTTTTCAGAAACTGTTAAGAGATAAATATGATAATAAAAATAATATTTAGAAACAGTTGCATTTTCAAGGCATAGGGAATGACCTACATCGGATATTTTTTTATTATTTTCACATACATTGGTGGCTCTTGTTATGCATGAAGTTGAAGTTTTTTATTTTTCTTGAAAACGTCTTATTTTTCTGAAAAGTATACCGTTCATAGCCTCCAGTGAGTTTGGGTTGCTTATTTTCTGGCAATACTTTATATATCTTGTATCTTCATTTATGGCATGCCTTTCTGAAAATGTTCCATTTCCTTATTACGTAATAAACAAACATTAACCCTTCTAAACCACAGCATTCTAAATAACGGTAGTATGGGCTTTGTTCTGCCGAGTGCGGCGCTGTACGTACAATAGACCTCTCGCCAGCATGTATCGGATGCAATTCAAATAAAGCAAGTAGTTTCTACGGCTGCGGTTATAATTATGATTATTTTATTTTCCAAAAAAAATCATAGATATTGGTAGTAACGGCTCTAATGTATCATTTTAAATAATATTAACGCATATAAGAGGAAAACTAAACGTGGTGGAGTAGTTTTAGCAGTAAAAAATGATTGTGGTGGCAATGGTAAATCTGTATGTGTTTATTGGTACTATTTAAAATATTATTATTTTGTGGTAAGAGGTTGGTAGTAGTGGTAATAAAAAAAAATACTCCTTAGTTGTTGCTGTGTAAACTTGTATTTTTGTTAAAAGTAAAATTAAATAATTATTGGTGTGTTTAAAATAGAAAGTGCATAATTCTCCTTTGGTGTTTTCCTTAGGCGATCCAAATAAAATTTTCCAACAGGTTATGGGCCCAGGCCACAAGTAACAAGGAAAACAATAAAAAGGTTAAGTAGGAGACGCCCCGTTTTTTTCCCGCCAAGTGTGCTTAGGTTGAAATTCTTTTTCAGATTAATATAAAAAAAAATGAATCAGCAGCAAACGACAGTACCGACATTAAAACTTACCGGTAAAAACTGGGTAATGTGAAAATTTCAAACATCTGTGATGTTAAGAAGGCAATGTGTTTATGATGTGGTGACGGGAGACAGGCCAAAACCTCAAACGGGGGATGATGCTATAACGAAATGGCAAAAGGCCGATGCAAAAGCCCAAGAAATAATTGTTACTCGAATAGAACATGAACCAGTGACACATTTATTGTCGTGTGAAGCAAAAGATATGTGGGTAAAATTAAAATCTGTTTATGAAAAGGAGTCAGTGATACACAGTGGTACACCTACTTCAACAAAAGTTTTTCTCAATGAACTTTGGGGACGAAACAGTTTCAGTTTATATAGCACAGTTAGAAGAAATAAGATATAAATTAAAAGAAGCAGGAGAAGATCTTTCAAATAAAGTGCTGATGACCAAGATACTGATGTCTTTGCCTGATCGATATAAACGTTTTAGATCTGCGTGGGAATCTGTACTAGCAGGAGATCAAAAAACTCGATAAACGAACTGATGTCTAGACTACTCATTGAAGAAGAAAGGATGAAGGTCGCTGAAGGATCAGCGTTGGCCAGTGTAAGAGACACCTCACAGAAGAGGGTGAAAAAAGCAAATTAACTTGCAATTTTTGTCACAAACATTTTGCTCAAAATTAGCACCATGCACCAATCATTTGCATTAATTTTGCTTGAAGCTCATACGAAGGCGGTTGTATCAGAAGACCCACTTGCTTCAGAACCTCTTCCTTCTTTGACTTTTCGGAATCAACATGAAAAAAAAAGATAAAATTCATAAAAAGCATAACTTTTCTAATTCATGCTATTTAAAAAATGAATGTAACAATCTAAGAGCTGAACTAAAAAATGATATTGATCAAGAATACAAAAATTATATAAATAGAATACAAGACATTAGTGATGATTCAAGTCATTCTGGTAATTCATGAATAATAAAATGGAGTCCGTTTCCATTCCGAATGTAATGCATTTGAATAAACTGAAATGTAAAGGGGGAGAGGCAATTGCAAATGCATTTGTCAGTCACTTTAATACTGTATATAATGTTCATTTCGATGAAAATGACTTGCATATAAAGGGTGTTTAAATAAAGCGCAATATTTCAAGGTTCAATAAAACATGGTTTTCTGTAGCAAAGTATTGAAATATTTATTAAGTTATAATGTGGACATTTGGGAGTTATGTATGGAACAACACATCTGGTAAATGGCCGCCACGGCTTTGCTGGCACATGCGTACTCTTTTAGCAAAATAACGGTGTTACATACACGTGGCGGTATTTCGTTGATATAGCGTCTAATTTCGGCCTTCAATGCTTCGGTGGTCGCGGGCTTGTTGGCATAAACCTGTGACTTCAGATAATACCACAGCCAAAAGTCCAAAGGTGTTAAATCGCAAGAGCGTGGCGGCCAATTCTGGTCACTAAACCGAGAGATGACACGACCAGGAAAAGACTCGTGCAGGACTGTCAATGTTTCATGGGCGGTATGGCAAGTGGCACCGCCCTGCTGAAACCGCATGGCGTCGAGAGCAATATCTTCCAATTGAGGCACAAAAAACTACTACATCATAGCACGATAACGTTCGCCATTCACCGTTACTGCATTACTTCCCTCGTTTTTGAAGAAAAACGGCCCAATAGTTCTTCCAGACCACAATGCACGCCAAACAGTGACACGTTTTGGATGCATTGCTTTCTCATGACTTATTCGTGGATTTTCTGAGCCCCAAATGCGGCAGTTTTGCCTATTAACGAAGCCATCGAGGTGAAGAGTGGCTGTTGTAACGACCAATTCTTGTGCACGATGACGAATCGACGTCCCTGGACTCTCGGCCACGCTTTCGCAAACTTGCGTGATGTTTTGTTCTGAACGACCTCTACGAGCTCGTGTCATGTGTTTCACATCACTAATCGAACCAGTACTTTCGAATTTTTCGATTATTTTTTTCACAGTAGATGAATGTGGAACATTATTTCGACCGAAAATTGGACGCACTTTACAAATCGTGCCAATCAAACTTTCACCATTTTGATAATAATGTTTAACGATCAGGACGCGTTGTTCTATCGCGTAATGCTCCATGTTTACTAACTCCCATCTGTCTCCTATCGACATGGCATGTCATAATCTTGTGACATCATGACAGCCAAACTAGCGCGCAATTCAAATCTTGCGCTCTTATTGAAACACCTTTTAAAATTTAACCCGCATGTAGATCAAATAGTTATATGATCTATTACACAAGATGAGGTGCGTGATGCTGTAAAAAGATTAAAAGTAAATAAAGCTGTTGGTCCTGATATGTAACCTTCGTACATCGTTAAAGGCGGCATTGACTTTCTTGTGTACCCTCTTCATTTCTTATAACTTAGGTTAAAGTTTAAAAACAAATGCATTTCCGGAAATCTGAGAAGAACTTCGTATTTGTCCAGTACATACCGGACGACAACAGCCGGTAAAAACAATTTTGGTATGTACTTTTGGTATGTAAATACTAACGTTGTCTGTACCTTAAGGATTGAAAATAAGTTGATTGTATAAAAATCGTCCGGTGCTGGGGATGAGTGGGGGTGTTTTCATGAATTTTCATTTTAACTGGCTGCGGATTATCTTCTGAATACCTCTTGACATCTAGCCCGGTTGAAAATTAAACTAAATTGTAAATGAAATTAATTAATGTCAAAGATATGGGCTTTTATGGGATTAGCGAGTTCAGACTGCTAAGTTTAGATTGTCAAAACTATTGCTTTTCGTTTACAACGCGATATTATGTAAACCACTAAATTCATATAAAAATGACATTTGAAAACTTTTGTGGCTAAAGCAGCGAGCTTTTAATATAGTATCACTTATAAAATTTGGCAACATTAACACCGCTCATTATCTAAAAGTATGCTTGGGATGTGAACTAGTCTTAGGCGTATTTGTACCTCCGCTGCATGCATCTGACCCACAAACGGCGCTGTAACTCTCATTTAGGAAAACTTCATTGCATTTTCGGGTATTTGTGGTCGTTATGTCGACTTTTCGATCTAATAATTAACTAATTTTTTCAAGAAAACTATACAGATAATTAAATTCTTTTCCTATACGTGTTGTGGTAGAAACAAAAATTATTATTAACGGTGTCAGAAATATAAATTTGATATGTTATTAGGTTTAATAAACATTATTCGTTGGCAATAATAAACTTACACCTTATCCAAAATATATTCCTCATGGGTAATATCACAGATATAATTCATTCTATGTTAATATCAACCCGTTCTAATAAAAGTGCATTGGGAACAATGATAGAGTCATTCTCTCAATATTGTGAGGATATTCTGCCATATATTCGATGGAAGACATTGGTACAAGGGTTAAGAAAACAAGAAAAGATTAGATCATGTGGATAATATGCAAATATATTCCAAAGAATTGTTTTTAGAGGCACTTACAATGCTGAGGAAATAGATTTAGTTATGGACCATTGTCACAAATGACAATTAAGAATTTTAGGCGACAGAAGGATTAAAATAAACTATCGATTGATTAATTGACAATGCTACTAATTATTACCCCAGCAGTGATACTTATTTATTACTCAATATTTAACAAAAGGAATCTCACCAACTTTCTTTGTAGCCATTTATACGCCCAGTTCTTACATCTGAACATTAAATTTGTCATCAGTTTTGTAATATTTTGAGATCTAAGTCGAATTACTATAATACTAGACATTTAGATCTATATAATGCTCCCAAACACAGAACTACACAACCTCAAAGATGTTTTTATTATAATGCTGCATAAAATTATAGTAAAATTCCCCGAAACATCAAAGCATCCTCTATCTAGACTGTTGACGTTTTGAAAAATGTAAATAATATATATAGTTGAGCAAAGATTATAATTTAAATTTTAGTTCAATTTCTTTATTACAATAAATCTATGTTGTCACATATTGTATCCATGATGTGGTCCAACACATTTCAATTCAATTCAATTCAATTCAATTCGATTCAATTTATTCAAATATAAACTTTACAACGTATACAATTACAAATGAATAAAATATATATTTATTTGTTTGTTTCGACATTTAGCTATTTAATTTAGTTTTTATATTATACCGGGGGTGTTATAATTAAGTACCTTCCTTCAACGAGTGATAGAACTAGAAGAAATAAGTCGTTTTATATATAAACATTTGCCTTAACTCAGTTCTTAAGGTAGCTACAACCACTTAAACAGGGTAAGTACAACATAGTTATTTACCAATAAATTTGAAACGCCTTAGTTGCAAAAAATTAAATTTGGACTATTTATTAATTTCATAATATTACATATTTCGTCAAATTTTTATCTAAATATCATGATTTTTTGGGGTAGTTACAGAAGGGTGAATTTTTGCTATAATTTGTTTATCTTATTCATTTTTAAACATTAAAGCTGAAAAAGATACCAATGTTAAAAACTCAATTGAAAAGATGCTTTTACTAAATTTCGATAGGAGCCATCGTTTTGGAGTTATTTGTATTTTAATATTGTAATACAAGTTAGGTATGCAATAATGAAAGGCAACTACATACCTCTACAAAAATAATTCCACAATATTTTCAACTATTGTTTTATAGAGCAATTTAAAATATCGCTTTACGCAATGAAGCATGTAATTAATTTAACAAATATTTATATTTATATATATTATTTTTTTATTCTTGATCATCTTCTGAAATTAAGACACAAAATTAAAATAATGTTAATTAGAAAATTATTTTGAATAATTTCTTTTGTCCTATAATTACATGCTTAATTACGTAAAGTGATATTTTAAATTGTTAGTTGAATACATACAAAACTCAACTAATTTTTTTCAGTTCTGTCACCTCTTTGAGGAACGGCACTTAATTATGTGTAGATGGTTGCGTGGAAGAATGAACGATCAAACGCTCCGCCACCATCTCTCTTATACTGTTCTTATTGTATTACCACAGATTAAGGTAATCTGTGGTATTACCTTAAGTCCGAAATAAAGACGTTTATTATTATTATTATTATTAATTACATTTCAAACCATAACGAGACATTAATTTCATCACATAATTCGCATGCCACTAAATAATAACCGTTTCAGTAGTGAAAGTGTTGCCCCATTTTAAAAGTTTTTATAAAATTACGATAAAATATCTGATCTGATGTGGCCAGCACATAACTTTCTTATACCCAATATATATCATCCTGATGTAAAAAAATCATTTTATTTAATTCCTCACTTACCTCAATTAAATTTTAATAGCGTATCTTGAAACGTTTCATTAAAATTTTTATTAAATAATTAATTATCAGCGTCAATCGATACTGTCAATAATAATTTATGTCACATATTTTAATAATTTCTTCTTATTGACATTGACATTTTTATGACTATAGACATTTAAAATGTCAAACTGTTAGACTTATCTTAACCCTGTTTTATGAGGTCAAATGTTTAAAAAATTTCAGTTTATATCCGCATTTTTTAAGGACTTGGAAAATATATTTTTTTGGCTTGATATAGTAGACATGATTTATAATCTTTCATTAAGAATACTTTTTTTCTAAAGGCAAATACAAAACAGTTTGGGTCCCGTGGACCCCCTTCAGCTGGTCAATTTTGCTCATCATCGAATTTATCATTGTCTTTGGCCTTTAGAACATGTATGTACCAAATTTGAGAGCTGTGGCTGCTACCACAGACATGCAGACAGATATTTTTTCCATAAACTAATGTTTTTCATTATAATGCGTCGAGATTCGTCGAGAGATGCAATAAAAATGTTTAATTCTTTTTCCCGAAATTGTACCTTTTTTTCTTCTTTCACACACGCACGCACGCACACACGCACTCGCACGCGCACTCGCACGCACACGCACGCACGCATACACACACACCGACAGATATTATTCGGAAGATAGTCAGAATGGATTCAGGAGGGTTTAAAACGTATATGTCATTCAAAATCTCGATGTCGAAAAAAATTACGATTACTTCCTTAAATTAGGTATAAGAAAGTAACTAGTACCATTTATTTCAAACTTATTTGCAACAAAACACGTCGGCTTCGTTGATCAATTTATCGCCGTCAGTAGTATAGCAAAGGGGGTACGGGACCAAGCTGGCCCGTTGCGATTCG
>JANEYF010000729.1:0-11612 GCA_029963845.1 Rhamnusium bicolor | reverse complement strand
AGCATTTTGCTAGAAAAAAAAATTACAATAAGTATCACTATAATCTAGTATAAAATGAACAACTAGGAATAACAATTTTTAGAAAGATAAAAGTTTACAAGTTTTTTAGAAAACATATTGACATCTTGACATTGTTTTAAATCTCAGGGCAAACCGTTAAAAGACGTAGACCTTCATTAAATAAAAATTTTGTCGAATTTTGCACTTCAATATGAAAATTCTCACCTGATCTAATAGGATATGAATTAAACTTAGACCTTATTAAAAATTTGTTAAAATATTTAGGAGCATTACCTGTTTTTATTTTGAATATAAGTATTAGATTGGCCTTTTCAATGATTTGCCAAACATTTAGCCAATTTATTTCAGAAAACATATCTTTTATATGGGTTCTATTATCACTGTTTAGGATTAGACGCATACCTCTATTTTGTAACAATTTTAGTTTACTAATTTCCGTCTTATTAGCCGATAATAGTAGCGATATACAGTATATAAAGTGTGGTAAAATAATTGTATTGAAAATAACCTTTTTGGTCCACTGGGATACATTTGTTGATATTCTATAAAGATACCCTATCTTTTTACCAATTTTTTTACACAAATAATTAGCAAAGGAATTAAATGACAATTGGGGATCTATTATTACACCTAAATATTTTATTTCATCTACTCGATCTATTAATTCATTATTGATAGCAATATTTAAATTATGTTGTTGAAATTTGCGACATTTACTTTTTGTTCCTAATACCATATATTTTGTTTTTCCCTAATTTAATTTTAATTTATTTAAACCTAACCAATTATACAAAATATCCAATTCGGAATTCATTAAATCAGCGACCTCTTTAAAATCAGACTCAGAAATAGAAATCAGAGTATCATCGTCAAATAGATTAACAAACGATTTTTTTAGATATCGATATATATCATTCACATAAATGAGAAATAATTGCAGACCTAATTCACTTCCTTGTGGTACCCCATATACAGATTCACCACATTTTGAAGTTTTATTTCTAATTTTAGTTTTTTGATATCTATTAGATAAATAATCACGAATCCAGAATTGGAGGAATACATGGCTTAAGTGATATTGCTTTTATGTTTGAGGGATACGACATTTTTTATTTCTAAAATAGCTGATTTAATATATTCAATTCAATTCAATTTAATTTTATTAGTCCTTTAGATCATTATACATGATATAGGCTTAGTCGTTGTACAAAACAAAATGGTATAAAAAAATCATATAAAATAAATAAATAAAAATCAGTACAAATAGTTAGTTTTAAACGACACACACAGTCTAACAATTATATACAAACATACATATATACATATTTTTGTATATGTATATTACATATACACATATATACACGCATTATACACAAATGTACATATACATAATATAAAAGTAGCTATAGAAATTTTTGATTTTAAGTTTATATGAATGAAAATTATTAATATATTTTAATTCAAGTGACAAAGAATTATATAGTAGTTTTTATAGATATAAATATTTGACGTTGCAAGTAATTTATTTGTTTTGAAACTATGTTTACAGCTTTCACTTAGTTTTAAATTAAATATTATACAAATAAGTTTTTTTGGCAAATAAACTGTGACTTACCAGACTTTGTGGATGCATAAACTGACATACCATAAGTCTAATGACGCCAAAATCTCGTTTTGACAGATAGTGATATTGCATCTTAAACGAACGATATAAGCATACAGAAATGTTTCATAAAGCAAAATATGCAAATTCGATAATCTAAAACCCTCATAACAATTTTGAGTTTTTCTGCTTAAGTTGAATTTTATTCAATATTGTGCAAAATTTATCTTTAATTTTCGACCAAATAGTGAAGAATCCAATAGTTGTTTGATACTGTGATGATTGTAAGCATGCATAATGAAAAAATTAAATTAAATACATATGATCTAAATTTTCATAAAAATTTAGAAGAGGAACAGAAAATATAAATGTAACAGTCGAGGAAGCTAATTGAAATATTAGAATTAATGCACCTAACAAAAAATGGTTGGTCAGAAAATAAAATAAACTTAAAGGAAATTGTAAGAATCATATTGGTATACTACCAAAAACTCAAAAGTAATAATACCTAAAATATTGTGTCAAAATTACGTCTAAGTCATTTAGGCAAAGAGAAAGTCGACACGAATTAGTGTATTATCACACAACACTGACAATTTGATAGTAAATTGCCAGCATGTGCTATATACATCAGTTCAAATAAAAAAATAACCCTTAACTAAGAACCCAACATGAAATTCCGCACAGAGGATGGCAAAAAGTTGCCATAGATCTATTTTAATTTAATAAAAGACATTGTTTAGCCCTACTTTAATATTTTTCGAAATTTACCGAAGATGTACGATTAGATAGTCTAATGTCAGAAGCTTTAATCTATCAACTACTTGCTTACTTAGTAAAAAATATTTTTTCATGTCAAGGAATACCAATTGTAGTTTTATTCAGACAATGGCCCACAAGCAGGTTCACATATTTATATGTTTTGCAAAAAAAATGGGATTTTAAGCATAAAACTTCAACCTCAAGGGTTGAGCCCTTATTAGAAAGTATCCAAAACTGTTCAAAACATTTAAAAAAATTTTGAAATCTCAAAAAATGATCTATTTATTGCATCGTTAGAATTAAGAAACCCACACTAATATGGAAGTGTAAACTCCTCATCAGCACAAGTATTAAATTAAAGGTCACTAAAAATTTTTTGCCAGTTACGGATAAACGTTTAAAACCAGGGACAGTTCTACGGGTAGCCCTGATCCCCCCCCCCAACTTCTTGAACTAGATTTATAAACTAAATAAATAAATTGCGTTAACAACAAGATATTATCAGGACGAGACGATTTTATATAACGTCAGCAAGATTATGGACAGGCCCTTGTGAAATCCAGAGTAAACTGCTAGAAAAAAATAAAATTTGGAGGGTATAAATTAGGTAGATTTGTGCATATTATGACGTTATTTTGAAATTTCTGCCATTGTTATCTGCAAAATGGGGTCAATGTCATTATTTTTAATGGCAAAAGAGGTAATTTTTGGTATTTTCTGGAAGGGATTATTTTTCTGATTACCAAAATACATCATAAGAATAATATTGAGAAAACAGTTGTTGCAAATTTATTTCTTAGGCCTCTTCATTTTTCGGGGTCTAGAACGGCTCCTGTTTAAAACCTGTTAAAATACAAACTAACAAAAGAAAAATGTTTAGAGAAAACAACAAAAACGTTGTTATGATAAAAGTGCAAATGCCCTGAAATTAATGCAAACAAAACAAGTTCTGTAAAAACAAACTCAAAAAATGTACCTGGTAAAATTGTTAATAAAAATATGACACCAAGATCCTATAACTAAAGAGCGGAAAATATGCATGAAAGACTAACAATTATAAGCATATAATATGCAATAATATTCACTGGATATGCAGAAAATGTGCAATATATGTTTAAATATGCATATCAGTTTCAAACCATGCTTTGAATATTTAGAAAGAAAAAATGTATTAATATCACTGGTCGATATCAATTTTTGTAACATAGTTCACACTACTGTTTTTATATTGTTAATACCTCACTATTACCTGCTGTCAAAACAACAAGCAGAACTTCTTGGTTCCAGTGGCGGTTCGTGGGTCAAGAGATAGGGAGGTCAATTAGAATAGTTTACTGTATTACCTACCTTTTAAAGTGATTTAAATTCCAAGTCGATCCTCCGGTCTTTTTGAGATGCAAAGTGGTCAATTACTTTTTCATTAAAGTCTTTTATCTTCTTTATTAATGCCCTTTCTATGGTAAGCATAGCTAAAGAAGATAACCTTTCCTGACCCATGGTATTTCTAAAAAATGTCTTTGTTCTTTTTAAGGTGGAAAAACAATGTTCACTTTCGACGGTAGTCATAGGGAGAGTACACAAGATTTTTAACAGTTTGACACTTTCAGAAAAAGTATTGCACAAATTATTGTTAATAAAAAGCTGCAACAAAACAACTGCACCTTCACTATTGGAAAAATTTTCTCGGCTATATAATACTTCTATTTCAGTTTTAAGTTTCAAATGATTTATGACTGAATACTCCGTTTTAACTAATTTAAACATATCTTGAGCAAAGCTTCTTTTATAATCTTTAAATCGATCTGCGTGAAATAACTGAGACACTGCTAAATGATTACTGAAGCCAAACCTGCTTTTGATCTCAGATGTAATTATATCAGAAACTTCTAATGAAATTCTCCGTTTTGTTTCTTCGTTTTACATTTCTGGGCAGACTGCATGGATGTCTCCTCCAAATAGTTATTCAAAATTTTATTTCTGATGTCTTCAATTTTACTATTAAAAACGCCAATACACTTATTTACAGTTATGACATAGATATTACATTTTTGTAATTGATTGAACAACATATCACAATGAGGCATAATTAAATGAAAAAAATTTAACCAGTAAAGAAAATATTAATTTTGTAAGTAGTTTTTTAAACCAATAGCTTGGTTTATAGAGTGTTGTTTTCTGATTCATATCAATGATTTTTTCTAAACAATCTAATAATTCTGTTCGATAGGTACAAACAGTCTCTATGCATTTTGTATTAAAATTCCATCGTATTGGAGCCGCTTTAGGTAATATCACCTTAACAACATTATCTAACACGGCTGTTCTTTTTAGCGATTTTCCAAAGAATGAAGAAAAGCTATGTAAATTAGCAAAAAAAATTTTTATGCTTTATCGTCATATTAGGTTTTGGACGGCCATCACCTTTGAATTTCACTCGCTTCTCATAACCCAACTTATGTCCATCTTTCAGTTTTAATACATTTTATACAACACTCATATTTAATAGTAAACACCAAAAACACTGTTTTACTTAATTTCACAACAAGTAGAGATTTACTAATAAAATGTACACAAATAAAAACATTAAAAACAACGCGACAGAATTTACCGACCAACGCGTACCTAGTCAGCATTAAGACTGCTCTATTGAACTTCGTGCGTTACCGTTTCCGTAAAATGTGTCAAGGACATTGTCCCCGCCAGTGTTTTCTGTCTCTTTTTGCTTTCTGACGATTGGCGCATAAGTCGTCTATTTCACTTTAATTCATTGTAAATTCGGTCCGTAGCTAGCTTTGAGGACAAGTTGTGGATTGACCCAAGATTTTTAAATTCTATAAATGAATAATGTAATGAATATGAATGTAGATGCTCGATGCTCGGAGGGGATACGAAATCCTGCGATCTAAATATTTGAATAGTATTGTGCATAGAATGAACTAGAAACTTTAATATATTTTTTAAGAATATTATATATACATATATATATATATATATATATATATATATATATATATATATATATATATATATATATATATATATAATATATTTTTAAACTTCAGAAAATGAATAGCTCTATTTTTTATTTGTATGTGGGAGGTCATTGACCAAATGACCCTATAGAAGAACCGCCAGTGCTTGGTTCCTGACTTAAGGAGTGGAACCATTTTCCGCCCTGGTGGAAATAGTTTCTGCCAATAATCTAATTTAGACTTGCAGTGTTCTGAAAAACAATTCCAGAAGACTGAGTAAGTCTAAAAAATTCTGAAACATTCTGAAAAAGTATGAAAAGATCTATGTAAAACTTACTAATCATTTTAAAGACTGCATTTTTACAAGTTTTTGGACTCTTCTAGAATACTTTTTCAGAATTAATCAGATCTTTCATGAAAATTTAGCTAAAGTAAAAGTAAGACTTTTTCAGAGTTAATCAGTAAAATTTAAAACATTTCAGATTTTCGAAAAATTATTTACTGTAGGTTTTATCATATTTATTACTTCTCGTAAGGAATATAAAAACTTGATAGGAGGAGGGTTATTAGTAAAAAAAATATTAATGTTTATATTCTATACATTTTTAAATTTTATTTACAGATTTTTTTTAATAATTAATTATATACGGTTAAAATATACGAACTGTTTTTATTAAATAATTACAAGGCGATAATTATTATTATTATAATATATATAATACAAAGAAATACTTACAAATAAATATATAATACAAAATATTTCAAAAACATTTAGGAAATACTTAATATAATACATATAATTCAAATTATTTCAAAAACATTTAAGGAATACACTTAATAAAATGTTATATAATACAAGTGATTTTAAGAAATATTAACGAAATACTTTTAAGATAAATATAATATAAACTATTTCAAGAATATTTAATTAATACTAATAATAAATATATATACCTGGTACAAAATATTTCAAAAACATTTAAGAAATACACGTAATAAAACATACAATACAGTATTAGTACACAATTTATTCTAAAACCATAAGTCTATCGCGTCTAGCACAGACTACACAGAGGTTCTCTGTGGCGTCTAGTCAGTCATAATCAGGGGTTCTGATTGGCCATCCTAAATCGAATGATGCATTGTTGCGCATGCCATCACCCCACTTTCAATTTCACTTCTACGTTCCACGTATGATGCCAACTTTATCTATGATGACAACAGCTAATGTAGAAGTGGTGCCTTTTGTGTTCGTTTATAAAATAATAGTGTAGTAGTGTTGATTGTTAGGATTATATCGATATAAACAAAAGCACGTATGTCCAATCGAAAATATTGTAAAAAGTACAGATATATCCGGAGTTATGTGAACATTAATAATAATGCATGCCCACTTGTTTTACCAGCAACGGCTTTGGCGGTGCAAGATTTGGAATTTTTGGAAATGAAATGAATGCTGCTACTAATGATAGAAATCAAGAATGCTCTGTGCATCATGATCCAAACGATCCAACTTTATCTGAAATACTTTGTATTATATATATTATAATAATAATAATTATCGTCTTGTAATTATTTAATAAAAACAGTTCGTATATTTTAACCGTATATAATTAATTATCAAAAAAAAATCTGTAAATAAAATTTAAAAATGTATAGAATATAAACATTAATATTTTTTTACTAATAACCCTCCTCCTATCAAGTTTTTATATTCCTTACGAGAAGTAATAAATATGATAAAACCTACAGTAAATAATTTTTCGAAAATCTGAAATGTTTTAAATTTTACTGATTAACTCTGAAAAAGTCTTACTTTTACTTTAGCTAAATTTTCATGAAAGATCTGATTAATTCTGAAAAAGTATTTTAGAAGAGTCCAAAAACTTGTAAAAATGCAGTCTTTAAAATGATTAGTAAGTTTTACATAGATCTTTTCATACTTTTTCAGAATGTTTCAGAATTTTTTAGACTTACTCATTCTTCTGGAATTGTTTTTCAGAACACTGCAAGACTAAATTAGATTATTGGCAGAAACTATTTCCACCAAGGGCATTTTATAATATGGAAAATTCACTATGCGCGTATTTTGATATTTATGGTTTAATGCAAGAACTTACTATCGAACATTCCCCTTCTGATTGGCGCTTATTCATAGATACAGCTTAAAAGCTGTATTACTACATAATGGAAATTTAAAACCATTTATACCAATTGGCCATTCAGGAACAATGAAAGAGGATTATGACAGTATGAGCACCATTTTAAATAAAATTAACTGCAACAATTACAAATGGCAAATATGTGGGAATTTAAAAGTAATAGATATTTTAGTAGGGCTTCAAGGAGGCTTTACAAAATATTGCTGTTTTCTTTGTTTGTGGGACAGTCGTGCAGTAAAAGTATATTATGTGAAAATAATTTGGCTCGAAAGGAAAGAATTTAAACCAAGAACTAGTAATGTTAAATATGTGCCCCTGGTAGCTCTAAAAATGTTCTTTTGCCTCTTCATATTAAACTTGGGCTAATGAAAAATTTTGTGAAGGCTATGAATAAAGAGGGTGAAGGATTTAAATACTTAAGAGAACTTTTTCACCAATTAAGTGACGTCAAACTTAAAGAAGGCATTTTTGTTGGTCCTGAAATTAGAAAATTGCTAGACGATGCAGATTTTAAAGGAACATTCTACAGACTGGAACTCAGAGCTTGGAACTCATTTGTAAGTATAGTCAGGGAATTTTTAGGGAACAAGAAGGATGTGAAATACAAGCAACTAGTAAGCGATCTTTTAGATTCGTACTAAACACGTGGTTGCCGAATGTCTTTAAAAATTCACTTTTGTCATTTTTGTAATAAAGCCTACTGGCTTTATTCCAGTGAATATTCTATTCAGGTACATATTACAAAAAAAATATATTTTTTTCTGCCACTGTTATTTTTTGTGATAAAACTAATATCGATTAGTATAAAACAACAGTTTTTAAAACCATAAAGCAAAACAAAAATAAATAATTAAATATTCTAATAAATAAATAACAAAATATGTAGCAATATGCAAAAATCTCACAATATTTATTTTGTTATTGATATAAGTACCTAAATGGTTCAATTGTTACAACTTTTAAAATTTTCCATGGTAAAGTTACAGTACATGTCACTTAATATTAATTTATAATCGGAGAAAGAACATCTCCACATCACCTCATCTGACAGCTGCATTTCTAAAAGAGACTATTGCTTCTGGAGTTAGATCTACTTATTTTACACTGGAACCCAATAATATACTTCTAATATTTTTTAGCTGAGTAAATTCTTCATTTTTACTTATGGTTTACCTATTTTTGCTTTTTGCCGGTTAAAAATAACTGGTTCATTAGTCGGCAAAGCACTCGAATGGTAGTTGCTCCCTTGAGTCTTTACTTCTCCATTTTTTGCTACTGGATAGAGTAAAAATACAGATTCATATATCATATTACAACTATTTCGCAGTTGCAGTATTCTATGTTACTGTGCATTTTAGGTAAAATAACTGTAGTACGATTACTGAACCTTTTTTTTTAAAAACAGACGAAAATTGTTGTTACAAATACTGTACCTTTATCACAATACATTTATATAAGTAATTTAATATCTAATTATTATTTTTTAAAATTTGTTACATATGAATATGATGTAGAAACCATATTTGAGTCAAAGTGTTTTTTTTTTATATAAAGATTATAATTTTGTACATGTTTGCTATGTAATTATTATCATGAAATATTTTAATATTAACTTGATATACAATAATCGTTATTAGTAAAATTCAATTACTATTATTATTACCTTTAGGTAATTAAGCAATACAGGGAAACACACTTTCTTATCTGCAAATCGTTAATTATTACGTATTATGCGTTTGCACTTTTTCGCTAATATTATTGATATATGATATTAACTTAGTAGATAGTTCTATCAGTAATGTTGAAGGCATATGCCATTCTCTGCGAAATTCATATATTTAGGGAATTAAAAGAAAAGTGCCTCAGGGGTCTACTTTAGGTCCCATATTGTTTATTTGTATATTGCTTGTTCAAATTAGTGCGTTTTCATATCCCCTGAAAATATTAACCACGAAACGTATGTCTCTTGCGCTACTAATGATCAGAGGTAGGATTTACCAATCGGATATGACGTAAAACCAGGGTTGACTTTAGGTGGCTGTGTCAGATTTGCATGCATATATGAAACGATATCATACCTTGAACATTTTTTTAGCGAATTCCGTTTTATCCAAAGTTGATAAAGTCAGTTTATTATAAACACTCCTATTAAATATGATTTGAACAAAACAACTACTCAGCGGGCAAATACCCCGACCTGCATTGGATTACACCTTCAAAAATCATGATAGATCGTTAGCCAATATCATTTGTCAATTCCCTAACCAGACATAGACCGGTTTCGAACTTGTTTGTTCTCTTCAGTATGCCATAGGTTATGGAACAGACAAATAGTAGTGGCCAACCTGCTAGTCATATACTAACTAAGGTAAATTGAGTGCTTTAAGAAAAACTTTCTTTATACTAGATATCAAATTATCAACATTAGGGTAGCACCCCTAATAGCTTCAGCAATCCTATGAAGCCCACGTGCTAAACATGTTACATGAAGTATATTCTGATATGTCTCCTTCAAAATTCTTCCAGCAGGTTTCATATAATTCACTCCATCGATAAGAAATAATAAGAACTTCTCCATATTTTCTGCATATCTTTCACCCCAAAACTCTTGTAGACTTGGATTCACTACCTCCGCTATAGTACGAGAATTTGTAGCTTTTAAAACAGAGGCAATCAAATGCCCGCTCATTGAACAATTCTCCTCCAATGCACCCACTAAAATTAATGGTTTCGTCCACGCTAAGCCAGATATATTTCCCATTAAGCTCAAAGAAATTCTCTATCAAATATTTTGACACTCCGTTGATAAATATTTTTTCTTAGTGTAGACCCCGAAGGTACGTTAACTTTGCTATATTTGCCACTAATACATTTTTCCAAAAAATTTCCTAAAAAGTGGATTGTCTCGTTTCGACCACGGTGTTACATCCTATAATAAATTCCACTAAATCTAAGTTAAATATACGTTGCATGTCACTGTAAGTAAAGCCACCTATGGTTTTTTGAGGAAATATGTCTATTAATATTTGTGTTGTATGACCACGAAATTGCTTTGTTACATCTAGTGTTGTCTACCATCAAATTGTAAATCGGCAATATCGCGAATCCAAGAATTTGCTGTAGCTTCCGTCGGTTTAGTACGTTCTGACAAAACAAAGTTACCATGAATATTGTAAAAATAAATAAAATGAACTTAATAAGTTTTTGTAGTTTGGGAATGTTTCAGTAGATGTTTGCGATATATTATATATGTAAAAGAAGCCATCCCTGGGAACCGATCGGTAAATCCCACGTATGCTAATGATGCAGAAATTAATCTAAACATTTCCAGATGATGCCAACTTTGTTGGCTAAATGCGCGTCAATTATAGAGGTAAAGTGTTGTACTATGTGAAAACTAGTACAAGTGTAATGGAAAACTTGATCCTTTTTTATAAATGTTATTGTTATTATTTGCTCCCAAGAAACCAGAACTATGCTCTGTTGTCTATTGTCTGACGCCTGTAGCCTAGCAATGGACATCAAACCATAAATCCATTGTTCTGCTAATTTTTACGTCTCCGAACACAGAAGACTATAAAAAGCACTTATGAGCGTTTTAAGAACATTAAACCGTGCTGAACATGTAATATAATAGTATTATATTAGTAAGTGCAACAATGAATTGCCTTGTCTTGGTTCTCATCTTATCGGCGGGCCATGAAGCCATTATTACCTGCAAGCAGGGCATGATTATTCAAATCCTTCCCAGTATTTTTAGACGAAGAATACTTAATTAACTCGGCTCGAAACACACTATCAAATAGCCTTGATGCAGAAAAAAGTTTTAGAATGAATACTGGTATTTAGCATGGGAGAATTGTTTCTGCAGATTGAATAACATGTTTACAAACTTAGATAAACTTTTTATTACTGGAAATGATTTTTGGATGTTCTTGTCTCTGGACAACGACGGCTCTATAAATAAGATTTTATTCGTCGAATATTTTACCATATATTATTGACCCATTAGCGCACGTGAGACATTTATTTAAATATTGTACGCAGTACACCCGGAAAGTGTTTTTACTGGTTGTAAGAACGTTCCGGGGA